>OZ010573.1:85576766-85631766 GCA_963932145.1 Acanthosepion lycidas | reverse complement strand
ATTTTCGTGTCTTGTTCAATTTCCTGGTGCGGCTTTTGCTGTCATGTTTGAACAAATAACATTGGTAGGGTATGATTACTTCTCGTCCCTAGGGGTGAAGAGCAGTGTAAACTGAGCATTCTAGCCTTGGTTGGCATCATGTCAAGGAGAAAGAGAATTCTTAATTCAAAACCAGTTGGAGAGATGGCGATGGCTAGCAACTCAATCCAGTAAAAAGCTACTTGCTAAACGAACTGCAGTAGCAACGCATGGTTTGTTGAAAAACGTGGCCTTATATTCCATAGATGAGTTTATAGGACATACATACATACGTACCTAGTTGTAATGGTTTGGATAACATCCATAATACTAGTATTTTTGCCTGACATGTTTTCATCCATTGAAATTTGACAAGACGGCAAATGATTAGTTGACCGACATCCGAAGGCTGAATAATAATAAAAAAGATTTCCAGAAACGAGAAACACATCAATTATTCATCTTCTTTTCCCTCAGACATTAAAAATAACACATAAAAAATAAAATTGCTAAGTAACCGACATGTTCGTGAACACTTATTTATATGCAGGCAAAACTTATAGAGATATCAGTGTTTATCTTTGTGCTTTAGGCATAGACTTACACATGCATCCAGCTTTATATGTTAATTATAAACATATATATATATATATATATATATATATATATATATATATATATATATATATATATATATATATATATATATATATATATATAAAAGAAAGATAGCAAGAGAGGGAGAGACAGAGGCTTGCAATAAATATTGGTTCAGCATTGAGACGAAAGTAGAGGAATGTATGACAAAAAAGAAAATTCTACTGCACCGAATTGCAAGGTGCGAAAATTTACTTGATTGTCGGATTCGAAATTATGAAATTTACATACGTTCGAACAATAAATAATATTAAAAATAAACAACTATCTTCTTTTCTCTCTCTCTCTCTCTGTATATATAAATATGTATATATATATATATATATATATATATATATATATATATATATATATATATATATATATATATGTATGTATGCATATATATATATATGTGTGTGTATATATATATATATATATATATATATATATATATATATATATATGGGGAAATGCATGACTTCATCGGAGTAAATTTGTTATGTTGGTACAGGGGTGTTGGGGACCTAAATTATTTAAAATATTCTTTAGAATATGTTTTTGTTCCACTTTTTCATATATTTTCCCTAACATTCTTCTTGTTATTTAATAATATATATCGTTATCTAACATAGCATCTATTCAAATATGTGTATCTATTTAAAATAACCTTTAGACAAATAAGTTAAAAATATGTCGGATTTAATCCTTTATATTTATATAAAAGTAAACAATGAAGTCAACACTTAGAGGCGACAGTCTGTTTCATGCTATATGCAATCGTCAGGTCACGCGTCTTGACTCGTGGCCTGACGATTGCATATAGCATGAAACAGACTGTCGCCTCTAAGTGTTGACTTCTATGTTCACTTTTATATTTACACACGCTCTATCTCTGATATTGAGCACCCATAAATATAGCACATCTTAAGAATATTATGTATATATATGTATATATATATATATATATATATATATATATATATATATATATATATATATATATATAAGGATCAAATATAGATTAGAATTCGACCCAAAGAACAAATAAGAAACGTTTAACATGTTTCACGTTTATATAAATAAGCTTCATCAGAAATTAAATTCTGGTATTTTTATTTTTGTAGCGTTCGTGTGTATAATTCTAGTTTTTCTATCAGATTCGTTTGTTATGCGTGTTTTGGTTGATAATGTGTGTCCCTGTGCATATAGTAGGCATATTATTTCTGGATGGTTATAAACGTATGTTTATTGATGGATGATTTGTGTTGTAGTGAAAAAAAAGTTTACACTGGTTGTGGTTGTAGATTGTCTGTTCTTAAATTCTTTAAGATTAGATTTTAGAAAAGGTTGGTGATATAATAAAGTGATTTTTGTCTGATATATATATATATATATATATATATATATATATATATATGTGTGTGTGTGTGTGTGTGTGTCTGTGTGTGTATCTGTGTGTGTGTGATAGAAATTATTAGGAGGATTAGAGATAATCATAATGAAATAATACATCGTGTCTAGAAGAATCCTCAACAGAATGCAGAAACCACTGTTTCTCTCACTTGTATATCCTAGCTTGAACCGGCTTCTTATGCTCGAGATGGAGCGGCTTGGGGATGGTAGTCGTAGCTCTTGGTGGGCACAGTCCTATGGGTAAGAGAAACTACGGAATCTGTGATCGAGCGGCACTTTATTGAGTCTAATTCGTTACATCTTCGTCAACTAGGCCGGTTGGTAAATTTGGTATGACATTTGTTTCGTATTGTTATGGTCCAGGGTTTCAATTCTCGGTAGTGGATGCGCACTGCTGATAAGGCTCAAATATAGAACGAAACGGCAGTGCAGTGCTTTCTGCATTCTGTTGAGTTTTCTTCTAGACTTCTAGATGAATTATATATATATATATATATATATATATATATATAAAGGCTTAAACACTAATATTCCAGGGTCATAATTCATTCCATTGGAATCGTAAATACGATCCAATTCATCAGACCTACAAATTCAAAAAGAAAACGGAAAAGAACAACCCCGGAAAAAAAAATAGAATTTAGAGAAAGTGTAAGTATGAGAGTGTGGGACGAATGTTAGTTCTAAAGAGAGGGGTAACATACGAGAGAATTTGGGAGATTAAAACTTAACAGAGAGGGTCTTTTTAAATCTAGGTGTGAGTGGAAGGGGGAAAATGAATGTTGTCGGATGTCTAATACATTAAAGATACATTTCGTGGTGACATACACAAACCATGGACGATCTAATGTTAAAGATCAGAATAAGAAGGAGGGAGAGGTAAGGAAAGAAGTGGTGGGGGAGAAAGATGGGCCGAGTGAAATTAAAATTGAAAGGGACGCTGTTTAACTGAGAAAATTTGACAAAAATAATATCGACTACAGGTTACAAATCAAATATAAACATATAAAGAATAAATATGACGATTATCTAATCTAGCAAGGACCAATATTTTTATGTTCAAAACACATGCAAATACACACATACACAAAAACACATGTGAGAAAACGAAATTACTTTTGCACTAACCTAATATTACATATATATATATATATATATTACATACATATATATATATATTACATACATATATATATATATATTACACACATATATATATATATATATTACATACATATATTTATATATATATTACATATATATATATATATATATATATATATATATATATATATATATATATATATATATAATATTAGTGGTAAATATACATATATATGCAAAAATCCACAGGTTCATATACACACATGTATGTATGTAATATATATATAATACATATATGTAATATATATATATATATATATATATATATATATATATATATATATATATATATATATGTATGTATAAAGAAAGAACAGTAAGATATATAATCCGGTGTTCTTATAGATATTTTTATTTTTACAAAATAGTGCTCAATGTAAATTTACAGAGCATTAATATTATAAATTAATTAACTTAAAATATGGTTTTTTCGCTACACAGTTCTAACCATGTTTCAAAAATGGAACCTAAAAGCCCCGAATTTAATTTTGTAATTAAATTAAAGACATTAGTTCCATTTCATCCTCAAAAGATTTAATTTAATTACAAAATTAAATTCGGGGTTTTTAGCTTCCATTTTTGAAACCTGGTTAGAATTGTGTAGCGAAAAAACATATTTTAAGTCAATTAATTTATAATATGTAATATATATATATATATATATATATATATATATATATATATACGTAATATATATATGTAATATATATATAATATATATATGTAATATATATATGTTATATATATATGTAATATATATTATATATATATGTAATATATATATATATGTAATATATATATATATATGTAATATATATATACATATATATATATATATATATATATATATATATGTGTGTGTGTGTGTGTGTGTGTGTGTGTGTGTGTGTGTGTGTGTGTGTGTGTATCAGTGTTCCCTTACCAAGTACCCACTGTGCACTATATTATTACTATTACTTGTGAAATTAGTCTTGGATAAATTTGAATTTTTTTGTATGCATTTTTACTTCAATAAATAATATCTTCATATGTTACCAAGAACGCGGAATAGAAGGGAAACACTGATTTTAAACCTCCTTTAAACGTATATATAACTGAATGTAGCCCAATAACGAATTTTCACTTTTTATCTATAAAAAGACCAGTTCCTCAAGATATAATGTTGAAAATATCTCAGCCCTATCTCTTTCCTAAAATACGACTAAATGAACAGAATTTTTAATGAAGTTCCTTTATGCTCAGCTTAATGATTTTTGCACATCCTAATAATTGCCCGAGAATGGGTTAATCTTTAGTAATGCAACCATATATATATATATATATATATATATATATATATATATATATATATATATATAATAATAATAATAAATATACATGTGTTTATCGTTTGGTATATATCTGGAGAGTCGTACCAAATGGTGATTAAAAAATGTATAGTATTAGTATAAATATTAGCTTTATTATTTATACCAGGCACTATTTTATTATCACCAGAAGTCAATATGCTATATATATATATATATATATATATATATATATATATATATATATATATATATGTGTGTGTGTGTGTGTGTGTGTGTGTGTGTGTGTGTTTGACTATTATTGTGTCTGAGCGTTATTTTTTCCGATGAGCTTATTCACAGTGGATAGATGTGGTCAGAACGCTTCTATTGTGGTCGATTAATGGCAAATGTTTACCGCCACCTGAAATTTCCGTCGTCTCTTCATGCCGGCACGATTTCCTCGCGGTGAGCTTGTCCTGAAAAGGACAACGCTCTTCCACAACTACAAAACTGTTCTTTTCGGTATGACATTTTTAAGCGACTAAAAACTTTCCTTTTTCAAGACAGCTCTTTTCAACGTCTACCAAAACTTCTCATTACACACTGTACATGAACATTCAAAGATATTCTTTGCCCAGTACACTGGAACCTTGTTTTTTCTCGATGTATTCTCTTTAACGAAACTAAAATTGGCAATATATATTTTGTGCTCAAGTCTTTGTTTACTTTGTATTTGTCGTTCGTCATTCAATATCTATTCGTGGGTTGATATACCGCTCGCAACTAGCTGAAAGAAAGACAATAAAAATGAAATAAAATGAACAGTTACTGTTGCAAAGCATTTAATAAAAGTAGAGACAAATTGAAAACGTTATTGTATAATTCATGTATAATACCATTAATGGCGTATGGGAAGATTTGAAAAATATGATATGAAATTCACGAACCACCGCATCAATCTGCTGTTTGTGTACCATGGAAAATAGTTAATCGTTTGACTTAGTAATTGTAAGTTCAATAGTCCGTTTAGTATAGACTTAAAATCAGGTGAAAGATGGCAAGCAATAAATGAACACTACTAAATAAGAAAATACAGGGTGTTTAAAAAAGAATACGCCAAAATCATCACGTGATGTGTCAAAAACGAAAAAAATTACAAACCTCTAGCATGAACACATGTGTTGTATATACATTCAAGTTTCATTTCATGTTTTATAAATGCTCAATGTGGCCACCACCCGCAGCGCGGAGAACATCAAGCCGATATGAGAATTCCTCCCAAACACGCCTCAGCATGTCACGGTCCGCCGTGTTAATTGCACCTTTTATTCGATCTTTCAAGTCATCCATACTTGCTGGAAGTGCTGGAACATAAACTTGATCTTTAACATAACCCCACAAAAAAAAGTCACACACAGTGAGGTCCGGGGATCTGGCAGGCCAAACACAGAGAGCAGGGTCTTTAGCACCTCTCCTCTTAATCCATCGCTGAGGCATGTTTTCATTCAGATGAGCTCTAACCCTGAGATGCCAATGGGGTGGTGCTCCATCTTGCTGAAAAATGAAGTCTTTCGAATCTGCTTGCAGTAAAGTGAATAGCCAGTTTTGGGTGCTCTGTTCCCCAAATGCACACATTGTGACGATTGACTGTGCCTCTCAAATGGACATTCGCTTCGTCACTAAAAACTAAATGTGAAAAGAGCGTTTCATCACCTTCCTCCATCTCCAGCATTGACTCACAGAATGTCCTCCGCATCACCTTGGACGAGGCTTAGTTTGTATGGTTTCATGTGTAATCGTCTCTTTAACACAAGCCAGACAGAGGTATGAGGGATGGCAAGCTGAAGACTTGCTCGACGTACGGACTTACGTATGCTGCTCTCAAATGCATCATGAATCCCCTCCACTTGCTCCTCTGTAACACGTGGTCTTCCAAGACTCTTTCCTTTGCACAGGCACCTATTCTCTTTAAACTGTTTAACCCACCGTCGAATGCTCTCCCGATGGGGCGGATCAATGCCGAATTCTGTTCTGAAAGCACGCTGCACCGTGACAATGGCGTTTGGTTTCGAGAAGTCATGCACGCATAATGCCTTCTGCTGAGGAGTCGCCATTATGATTGATCTTCCCACAATTCAGCTGCACCAGAAGTGGTGAAACTGACACCCAATCAAACTTTAATAACTACTCTATCAAATAACCACTGATTCAGTCCAGTACAATGCTACAGACCTGAAAAAACCGCGTAATGATTTTGGCGTATTCTTTTTGAAACACCCTGTATATCTATACACATGTACAGCGGAATGAAAACCCTAACCATATTCCTGCCTTGGTTGATTAAATAAATTGTTCAGTTCGCAATTCCTTGAAGATTAACCAGATCGACAGACATTGAAGAAGACCGGGGAATACAATGACTCCCTTTCTTTACAAGACACATGATGGAGTCTTGTGTCTACTATGAGTTTGTCAGTGTCTATTATATGCATTGATTCTTTCAATGTTTTTCGCTATCATTTTGACATAACACTTGACTAGCCATATATTTAATTTTAATATATCTCTCAGGAATACCGCACTCTATTTTCCGCAACTTTTGCCTATCGGAAATGACCCATGTATTGTTTAATCGCTAAATGTTTAGCTAAATGCTCTGTGGGCTCCAATTATTATAGGCATAACTGTAATTTTGTTTTCAGGTTTTCAATTAGTTTGAAATTACTTATATTTGCCTATTTGACATACTTTATAAGAAAAATATTTTTATTTGATGATACTGCAATATCTATCAGAAGGCATATTTGGTGGTTGTCTTTAATCGCAACAGTAGATTTTATATCTATAACAGTATGCCCATAGAATAGTGACGTCATGGTTTTCGAGGACAGGTTCAAAAGATGTCTATACAATAATTCAGCATGTGGCTCACAGTAATACTCGCATATCTTCAAGTAAGAGTACCCAATCTTACTATATCCATAATCTACTTATTGTGTATGCACCATTTATATCATGTTTGTTAGAAATTCCTGGTAAATAGGCATCGGTTCTGTGCAGCCATTTAAAGAATGCCTCCATCTTTGTTTTTAGTCCTGTATCCTTCGCCCAGTAACAATATTTCTCTTTGTCTACATTCACATCGTTTCATTTGAATGTATATCAGTAATGCAAGAATATTTTTCTCGGGTGAATTTAAAATTATTTCTCTCTTGTGTCATAGCAAATTTTTCTGTAATTTTATAAAACATTCGTACAAGCCATGCACTCACTACAAACACTCACTCATTCGAACACAGCAACAAATACGATAAACACACCCGAAACTAAAGTCGTCCCGAACCCACCAGAGAACTGACATCATTAACCACCTATGGGAGGGATGGGGAATTAAAAAAAAGAAAGAAAAAATAGGGGCAGAAATAAAAAGGGCCAATGAGCATACATACCCTAGCTAAGTTAATTTGCAAAAAGGAGAAAAAACAAACAAAAACCGACCTAAACTAACCTATACACAAGGGAGGGTTGCCAATGTTCAACCCAGCAATTCCCAAAATTCTTAATGCCTAACCGGCATCAAAATGCCACTCTAAATCAGCACCTTTCACTCTGCAGAGACGCGCAAGACTCACCCATCTTTCGCCAAATTCCAATGGATGGAGTCGTATCGTTTCCGTCCTGATCTTGACTTTAAGCTGATCCCTAAAGAACAAGATCAGTTGGGAAGAGGTAAACCTCTCGTCCACATGAAATTCCTTCGGTCGCGTCGTCCATATTACGACTCGCATAACCCCCAGTAAGCACAGGATCACATAGTGCTCAGCTTTAGTCAACGGCTGTACTATATTGCAACTGGCCACGAGGACAAAAACTTTCCGCGCAGCATGCGAACCATGATGTCTTCAACAAATTTGCACAACGAAGCTACGACATTACACTGAAAAAAAGGCGTGACCTAGGTTCTCCACCTCCGCACATCAGGGAACGCAGTTTGTCGACTTTATCAACCCCCCTGAACAAAGTCTCTTCGCGACCCAGAGCCAGGTGAGTGATGTCTCAGTGTTAGTGAGACATTTCAGCTCTAGAGCCCAAGGCTATACGCAACGAGCCTCCCGCTTCGTCAGTCCGAGATCGCCATTAACGGCATCCTGAACGTTCCCCTAACTAACACCTAATATAAAGCTTTACGAGACAACGGATGGATGTCGGAGTGGCCATCCCTCGCTCGTAAGAGTCGCTTGAGGGCAAGTCGAAATTCACGATAGAAAGAGCCCCCGCCTCGCCCTCGCCTCCTCCTCACACAAGCGCACATTTCTCAATGATGGCAAATTTTTACGGGCGCCTTCCTTCCAGAATTCGCTGTCCTCATCTAATTGCATATACATCCGGTCTAGATAGGTATTGCGAAGCGTATGTCGACGAGTCTCAACGCAAGGCATCCCCAGACTGCCCTCACAGGGATGAAGATAACAGATCTTGCGACTAACCATGGTGGCCTTGCCTCCCCGAAAGAAGGAGAACAAGAGCCTTACGAACGCCAATAAGGTGTCAGACGGGAATGGAAGCACGGAGAGTCGGTAAAGGTTAATCGGGTAGATCTGCAAGGCACATACTTCCGACCTCCCCCTTAAGGAAAGATTCCTCCAAGTCCACAGACGAACTGCGACCTCGCCCTTCTGTCTCACCTCCGACCAATTCATTTTCAACAGGAGGTCAAGACCGAACCAGATGCCCAGTAACTTGACCGGCCCATGCGTCCAGAGGAAAGGTTCGGGAAGAGAAACTCCCTTCCACGAACCCAACCGCAAGCCAACAGACTTATCGCGGTTGATCTTGGCCCCTGTCACCATCTCATACCCTTTGATTTCTTTGCTGACTCCGTTAATTATCGGATCTGCTCGACACCAGAACCGAAACGTCATCAGCATAAGCGGAGTAACTGGCCCAGCTGGTAGCACCAGGTAAGGAAATTCTGCGAAGGACCGGATTTGTCTTCAACTTACGCAGGAAAGGTGCCAACGCAAGAACGTACAGCAATGGAGACATCGGACATCTTTGTCTAATGGAGCGAGACAAAATGAAATGTTTCGATCTTAACCCATCCACTTCTACCAGCGCACCGGGGGACTCAAACAGCAGTCGGATCCAAGTGCGAAAGTCAGGCCCGAAACCGGCGGCCGAAAGAAACCGATGGTCAACACTATCGAAATCCTTGGACTGATCCAATTTGATCAGTGCGGAATCACTGTCGACTTTCTCGATGGTCAAGCGTCCCCAATGAATGTTGTCCTGAATAGTGCTGTTCTTCACAGCACAAGTCTCTTCAGGACCAATCAGACTAGATAGGACAGCCTACAAACGGCCGGCCAAGACCTTGACTAAAATCTTCAACTCGTCAAAGGCCGATAATTATCTACCCCATCCCCACCGTCTATCATCTTGCAAAGCAACTTGATCACACCCCTGGTTAACCGCTGAGGTATAGACTCCTGCTTCATCCAGTTGTTGAAAGTCAGTGCCAGCAAGGGGACAAAGACTGCCTCAAGTAAATTTCATATGGAAGACCATCTAATCCCGGAGTCATGTCCAAGCCAACCACCTTCAGTGCATCCCAGATCTCAGACTCTGTTATGGGACACTCGCACCTAGCCGATTCAGCCGCCTCAAGGCGGGGCAAGTCGGCTAAATAGGCATCGAACTGAGTAGCGCTCAGACCGGGCTCCCTGGTAAAAAGCTCCTGAAGGTAGTCACGGAAAGCTTCAGAAATGCCCGCGTCTGTAGTCACAGTCCGTTTGTCCGGCAATGTGATGCGCGCGATACGCTTGTCTTTAAGCTCCTGAGTGGGGCTTCTTTGACTTTTGGAAGGAGGAGTGGGTATTTCAACATTTTTACCGGGGGGAAGAACTATGAGTGTGGAGAGGGTGTAGGTGGATCTTTTTTTAACGGGCGAAGGACTGGGGGTATGAAGAGGAGTGTAGCCGCATTTTTTCGGTAAGTGCTGGGATTTCTGCAGAGGAGAACTGCTTTAGGTGTTTCCAGAGGGGAAGGTTGTTTCTTGGGAGAAAGTGTGGATGGCACAGCGGAAGTTGAAGGAGTAGTAGATTTGGGCAGGTTCTGTTTTTGAAGGTCTTTTTTTTTAATTCCTTAATATTCTCCAATTTTTCAAAACCCGGTTCATACTTTTTTTGTTGTTCCTTAATAATTTGTTTTGAGGCCGGGGCATCGACCTTAACGTTTCGAGAGGGAGTGGTGCTGTATGCGCCTTTCGCCCTTGGTGCTTCCTGGGACTGAGGACCAGCTGTCTGGCGCTTTCGTCTGGCCTTACCAGCAACCAGCCATTCCCCATCCCCCTTCTCCACAACTGCACTAGCACCGGACGAAGGCACTTTGTTAGATGTTGAGCCAACCGGTGGTTTAACCGTACCGATCCCAGAAGTTGGCATGCCCATTACAGGCGAGGCGGTAGATAAAGACGCGGACAGAGGGGGATTTTGGTCAACTGGAGCTTGACTTCCAGAGGCCTTCTTCTCTGGGCAGGAAGAGGAGAGGTTACCAGTCTTTCCGCACTTCAAACATACCGGTTTTCGGCCGGTCACAATGACCTGTAGCCTCAAGCTCTTTACTTCCATACAGTTGGGGATGGAGATGAAGGCTTTTCGGTCTAAAAATATTTCGTAACTCCAACCCACTTCAGGCTATCGCAGGAAGGGCCTAGTATCTCGCCATACCGCGATAGGAAAGCAGCCCTGTGTTCCCCGATAATGTGAAGAGGGACCTCGTATATTGCCTCGCTGGTCTTTCTTCGGCCTTCATACTCTGTGCGTAATATTAGTTGTTTGGTTATCAAGTCATGACTTGAAGCAGCAACACAGTCTTCCGGTGTGGGTAGCAATACGTCCCACATGAAATTGCCGGCTCTTTTAACGATTCTGAGGGGCTTGAACCACAAGGACTCCAGTGATTTGATCACTGTCTTTTGTCGAGCGACAAATTTTACACGAACGAATACCGACACAATTCTTTTTTCAATCTTCCTCAATACTTGGTGGTCTTCTAAGAGTCCACCTACTACGTCAAGGTGAGCGTAACTCTTAACTCGCTCCAAGAACTCCGCAATATTGATAATACAATTAGCGGGGACTTCCAGCAAAAGGTCGATTCCCCGGCCTTTGCATTCTCACTTGGCTTGTCTTTTACAGGCTATTACTGGCTTCTACATTTTGACTTTTTTAGCCTCCGTAGATTTAGTAGCTTTTTTAAAGCTTAGATGATTTCCTCATTTGAAATTACACTTGTTAAAACTGGGTACTTCTCAGTGTGATCCTTATCCGGAGGGTGTTTTTTTCACAGAAAATAAATGTTTCTTCTTTACAGACTTCCTAAAATTCACTATAACAGGTTTCTTCCTTTTAATAAGGAAATACGGGATGGTTTATTTTTCTCCACCTTTAGGATTTATACAACAGTAAGGGAAAGGAAGTGGTGGAAAGGAACAATGGTCGCCTATAGGCGTGGGAAAAACTGAAACAAAGTTCACCGAGCAGCGAAACAAACAAATTTAAAATGACAAACAAATAACAGTTACAAAATACGTAAAAAAAAACAAAAAATTAAAACGTTAACAATTGGTCACAATCAAAAATATGCACAAATTTATAACGTAATACAACAGTTCAAAACAAACGTTATACAAAACAATAAAATACACAAAATAAGAAAAAAAACTATAAAGAAAGTACTTTAAACAATCTTTTGTTACAGTCAATATAAAAGTAAAAACGACAAGTTACAGACATGGATACGCAACAATACGTAATAACACAAAAAAAAACAAGATGGCCGCTAAAAAATAAATGCTTACCAATAAACAAAAAAGACAAATTACAGACACGAATACGAAACGATACGTATTAACTAAAAAAAAAATCAAGATGGCGGCTAAAATAATAAAGGCTTGATAAGTTATAGACATGTTAACAATAAAATAAATTTGAACTTAACAGAACGATGTTAATCGCAACAAGCAAAAGTAATCCGCACGCGTCAATAATGCATTCAAGCACGGAGAAGAGTCGAACAAAACGAGAGAAAAGATAGCAGCCTGACTCTCCTGTCGCTGTCCTAGCAGATACATATACGTGGTTACCACTTATAATGCCGTAACTCATGGGATCGGCAGATTATTTCATTACATCAATTTTGTTTATCAGTAGTTGATCTTTGCAACTATATGAAACTCTCCTGCATCCCTTCTGTTCCAGTTTGATTCGAAAAAATATTATTATTATTATTATTATTATTATTATCATTATTATTATTATTATTATTATTATTATTATTATTATCATCTTGTGATTTTTGTTTAGTACATTTCTTTGCTAGAGTTTTATCTGATATCTAGGGTACGGTAATTTAAGAAATATATTCATTTGTTTTGAAATCATTCTGAGGTTATTTGATACCTATCGTGTACAGGGTTTATATTTTCTTTACATTGATAATACTCTCTTGAGAATATTATCAGTTTCATACAGTCATACAGTGCAATCTCTTTTTGCAAACAGAGGCTACTTGGGATTTTGTTAATCTAACCTTTTTGTCTTTAACTTTTTGATCGTAACGTGTGTCCAATTATGATAATTAAAATAGTATATTGTTTAAGGTGCCATATTTCTTCAAGCTCAATTCCAAGGTACTTATATTTTCTTATTTTGTAATATTCGTTATCGCATGTGTTTTTATCTTATCATGCTCTTTGAATTCGTTCTGTCTCAACATTAGTCAGCCAGACACTATGTTATAAAATAATTTCAAAATATTATTATGATGTACACATTGTGTCTGCCCGATTTTTAATTATATTTTCCCGGTAATTCCTGGTAAATATGATTTGGTTCTGTGCAGTTCTTATAAATGCCTCCGTAGCTACTTCTAGTCCTGAGGTCTTTAGCCACTGATGTGTTTGTTTTTTATCGCATCGTTACCTTTGAGTGCATACTGGCCACATAAGGGATTTTGTTCCAACGTATTTTTTAAAAAAATTGTTTAACCCTCGTGTCTTATGTTGGCTGCGTATTTTTGCTTATTTTTTTAGCAGTAACATTGAGTTCCTTTAGGAATTTATTATATTCCTTATAAACGGTGTATGTTTCTTTTACATTTCTCATGACAGTTATCCAGTTGTAGCATCCGGTCCCTTAATATGTTTTACACTAACTGTGCTTGTTTTATAGGTTAACTCAAGTTAAAATTAAGACTTTGCCACCATTACCTTGGATAATATAAAGAAGGTCAATATTCGTATTCGGTTGAGATATGTTATTGCAAGTTAGCATTTTTCTTTATTTGGAATCCAGTTTCTTTATTTCCGTTATATTCTGCTTCATAATGTTGAAAGTATAAGCTACAACTGGCGTAGCCAATGAATTTATAGCCCTTGAAACGATAACTTACAAGTGGAATTAGTATTATTATTTTTAATTATTATTATTATTAGTTTCGTTATTATTATTAAAAAAACAAAACAAAATCATTGTGGCAATTTGCTCTTTAAGTTTTTCAAAACTTAAAGAGCGAGATTTAATAAAAGAAAAAAAGACAGTGTTTGATAACATTAAACAATATTTCGCCAGTATGTCTATCTTCTTCAAGTTATGTTTTCCAATATTTGTTTATGAGTATAAAAATAAGGAGGCAATGGATAGAGACACGGATTGAGGAATCGGAGATCTGAGTTCGGAGTCCAGGCGAATCAATTACATTCACTTACGTGCTAATTCCCTTGGGAAAGGTACGGCAGGACGGATGCCAACCGCAGAAAGAAATGGCAAAAAATCTGCTTCGTCATGCTTAAGCATGGCACATAACTATCTAATAAAAATATTTTTAATATCTGCAAATATCTTTGTACAAACACCATTTATCTTGAGAAAACCGATGTACTGGTAATCAACGAGTCAAAACTAATGAAACGCAACAAGCGCAACTGTAACTGAAAATTTTGGAATTTACCGTTACTTGATTAGTCACTGGAAGGAATTTTTCAAACTACTAAAGTATAAAGCTTCCCGGGGCAGGATGTTAGTAGCTTTCATATGTATCTATCTGAAACCTTGAACCATGACAACTAAATAAGTATAACCGTAATTTACTTCGTTCTGCTGTTGTTTCCATAACGTCTACACAAAATCTACAAAAACGTTTGAATGTGTTTTCTAATAATAAAATGACGTGTCTCTTTGTCAAAAGACCTCTCAATGTTTACAGGTAAGAAAAATAAGGTTTTGCTAATGCATTTGAGATACGATTCAAATGACAGCGTAAAAGATTACGACAGCAACGATGACCGCTTGAAATATCCGAACGTAACACACGTCATGCTTTTTTGTGGTGGGGGATCTCAAAATGCAATATAATGTATTGTCTTTCAGTTAGCTTACTTCCAAGGGAATGTTTATAACTGTTCAGTTGTGCCTGGCTTTTTACATTGCTTTTAAGTCAGTTTGATGAATTTCATTATAATGTAGTTTATAGTTTCATCACAGCGCTTCATTTGCTTCAGCTTTCATGTAATTAGTAATGGTAAATTTAATGGGTTGCAAATGAATTCAGTTTTTCATTTCCGTTGGCCTCTGGACTATCATATTTTTATCTCCGCCTTTTAAATTCTCTGTGGATAGTTTTCTCTTCCGATTTTACTCTTTTTGTTGTGGTCATTAACATTCTCGTGTTGTCTACGTTTCGTCCATTTTTGGCATTGTTCCGAGTGGTTTCATATATTTACTGCACGACTGATTTTTTTTTTCACATCCCATCTAAACCATCTGGACACAGTTTCCGTTTATGGCAAGCTATCTTCATTCTTTCTTTCTATTTATACAGACACTCTCACGTCGGGCTTTTGGTCATTAACTTTCTGACTCGTCCATCCATCAATTTGACTTCTTTAAAAAAAATAATCACTAAGAAGCGTCATGTGTAACTCACACTTGACATTACCCACGAGTTTCTCCTTAAAAAGATATTATTATTATTATTATTATTATTATTATTATTATTATTATTATTATTATGTATAAAATATGATAAATGCGTGGCAAAATGGAGTCTGTCATTAGGTTATATAACAATCCACTTGATCGTTTATTCACTGTTGATAAAAACTAGCTTTCAGTTCCGGTAAGCTGCAAGTAAAACTACTTACTTTAGAAATGGGATTTTGCAAGATAATCTCATTGAAAGACATTTTTTCTCGATTTTCCCCGTGTCTGTAAACAGGCCATTTTGAGAGCAAAACATAAAGTAAAGCATATTAGTAAAAAATTAAATAAAAAATATAAAAACAAGACCAATGAAAAATTGCTTTAGACTCAACTGAAAATGACTTTAGAGCGCAGTTCGCTCAAATGTGTATTTTCAGAATATCAGATAAGGGAAGTTTATAAAATAGAGATTTATATATGCGCACAGACACGCGTAAATACATATGCGAGAATGTATATGTAGAAGCACCATATTAATAATTATAATGCGTGCTAATCAATTATTTACATGATAGACACACGTGCTAGTAATATAATTATTTTACTGTTTTTACACTATAATGTGACGTTCAAAAAGCAGTCTATCTAATAAAGGTTTGTAAGTCCTATCCAGGTAGATTCTTTGTTTTCTCTTGTTTGTTTCCTTTTATAGTGAGGTTCATTCTGTACAAAACCACGTAGCATAATTTATGCGGATATAGGATAAAGATAACGGTTAATTCGAACAGGTTAAGTTTGTAATGATCAGGGTAACTTACTCTTGGTAGTCGGTTCCACAGAGCAGTGGTTCGCGAGAAGAATCTTCTCTCGTGGAATTTACCTCTCTCTCTCTCTGTACATACATATATGTATGTATGTGTGTACATACATATATGTATATATATTAGGTTGGCGCAAAAATAATGACGTAATAATGTCGTTTTTTGACGTAGTTTTAACGTCAAAAAACGACATTATTACGTCATTATTTTTTGTACCAACCTAATATGTGTGTGTGTGTGTATATATATATATATATATATATATATATATATATATATATATATATACTATTTACATTATTCGAACTACTGTCCTTATCTTTGTTGCCGTATTTATAACAACGTTTCGGCCGTTGTACGCTTCGGCCTTCTTCTGGTGGTTGGAATGTCGAACTGAACCATTTACTTCGCTCATTGGATTAGACTTCCACTTCCGAGTGTCATGTCATGTTATCAGTTATCTCCTATTAATTCACCTCTCCAAGTTCTCCACTGCCTTAACCAGGTATTGAACTCACAACTCTTTGGGTCCTGTCACTGGATCTAACCAACGCCTTTATCGATTGTGCTATGCGCCCTTAAGGACATGGCAAAACGCTTTTATCCACAGTGGTATGTGTCCTTAAGGACACATGCCACAGTGGGTAAAGGCGGGGATAAAGGCGTTTGTTAGATCAGCGGTTCTTGTACGATCAGAGATGCTAAGCAATATCGATGTAGGTCAGTACTTAGATGGGTGACCGCATGGGAATAACAGGACTTATTAGCTTGGATGTGTGGATGGTGTAATATATAATAGCTCAGAATTATTCATCGGAGAGCCTTGTTCCAATTCACACTGGTTTCTTATATTTACTTACACATAAATACCCTTGGGAAAGGTATGAATCCGCCTCCTCTCCCCAAGCTATAGGTTAACTAGTAAGCACTTTATCACTAAACCATTATTATCTAAATAAATAAAATACAGATTTTTGCAATCTAAAAATATTATCTGGCTTTAAATTCTCTGAAAAATGTTGATAAGCCGTAGAGAACGAATCAGTCAATTATTTTAGCATAAAAATGGGAAGGGGTAAATTTTCTAAACAATAAAATAGTTATTTATTTTTAAAATGAGAGGCAGGGTAAATTTTAAGCACTAAATCACTTATTATCACGTAAATTTTAAATGCCAAAATCCATATTTTATTGTGAAAATATCAGGCAAGATGAATGTTCAGAATAGCAACATTGTTATCTTAATATGGAAATGTGAAGTGTTGTTTATTTTGAACAACAAAAAACTTTTTCTAGTATAAAAATCTGAGACATGGTACATTTTCAACATCAAAACGATTATCTCATGATTAATCGTAAAATTCATCGAATCAACCACAGTCGGGATGACCGAGTCAATGCGAAGGATCCTGTCCTTAGCTGCATAGTTTGTGCATTGTGCGTTTTGCAAAAAAAAACAAAAAAAAAAAAAAAAAAAAAAAAACAAACAAAAGAAAACAAAACAAAAAAACAAAAACAAAAAATAAACTAAAACAGACATCATCAATAACAATTCTAACAAAAATTACACAAAATCCATAATATTGCCCTCCAACACTCTTTCTACAAAACATGCATATTCTTCTTTATGTACTGTGTTCCTTCAGGACGTAGGCGATCATGACTCCCCACTTCCCCCTATGCCTTGAAGCCCTCAATAAGTTGTGTCCTGCCACTTCTCCCCGACTACGTTCTGTTATCCACCTGCTTGCGCCCTCCAGCTATGTCAATTGTTGCTTTCCCTTGTCTCTCTTTCCTTCTGTTCGACCAGAGAGTATCGGATTCTCCAGGCCCTGCTTTCTCATCACGTGTCCCAGTAATTTAATCTGCCTCTTTCTGATGTTAAGGATAAGCTTTCTACTTGTTTGCATCTTCTCCAAAACCTCATCAATGCTCACACGCTCGGTCAATGATATACTCAGCATCCTTCTGTAGAACCATATCTCCGTTGCCTCGAGTATCTTATTCATCTTTGAGGAAACCGTCCAACATTTGCTGACAGAGCATCTCAGTATTATTTTCTTTGTTACCAAAGAAATCCTCCTGTCTCGCAATACTCTGCCCAGGTTTTGGAATGCGTCCTTGGCCATACCAATACCTCTTCGGATGTCAGGGTCGCGCTTTCCCACCTCTGTCAAAACACTTCCCAGATATTTAAACTTCCACACCTGCTTGATTTTAGTGTCCCCGACCCGCAAATCACATTTCGGTCTCATCCTTTTACTGACGACCATGCATTCTGTCTTAGTCTCTTCTTCTCGCTCTCCTTCGCTACATTCTATAGGAGGCTTTGTAATTTATTTTCCGTATCAGTACTGTGTCATCTGCGTATCTTATGTTGTTCAGACTGTGACCGCCAATGCTGAATCCTGGTAGGATTTCCAATTGCCTCACTATATAATTTGAATAAATCCGGTGAGAAGATACATCCTTGCCTTACGCCCCTTTCTATCGATTTCACGCGAAACTTTCCAAGCGCATGAGTGTTTGGATAAAAAATGATGGAAATCATATTGAAAATGTTATTTGCTAATATGCAAATTCAATAAAATGTTGTTAAAAATTTAATTTCTTGAATTTTTTTTATTTTTACATATGCGGCCAGGCTTTAGGGTCACACTGTATATCGTAGAATATTGTTTTTTAAGATATTCAAATAATTTCTACTGATTATCAACCTAACTAAGTGCCCGACCGTATTTTTTCGTTACATTAAATCTAAGAAAAATAATTCATATCAATTATGGGAAGTTAGATGCAAGGCCATATTGCAGCTTTAAATGAAATTGTGTCAAATTCTGAAAATTGTGAGAGGCGAAGACAAAAGAGGAATCAACAAGTACACAACCTTTCAACAAACATTTTTTCATGGAAATTAATGTCCTTTATGTAAATAACTTACATAAGGAACTTTTGTAATTCGTTGGCAGAACAAGGATTAGGAGAGACAGAATTTCGTCAGGGGCAAGGATCGTTCATCTCTCTGGACGTTATCCGTTGGAGAAGAACAACATTTTTAAGTGCACATTATTCTTTATCATAATGAGTAATGGAAATTAAAAATAAAATTGGCAAAATCCCAGGCTCCTCAATTAATTTCTGACAAACTAACAAAGTGACGGTTTCGAGCTTGGGGCGTACGATATCCCAAAAGGCTATTATCAAAGTAAAAAGAAATAACTATCATTATTCTCTCCCTCACGAAATCCACATACAAACTCACTCACTCACTCACTCACTCACTCACTCACTCACTCACTCACTCACTCACTCACTCTCTCTCTCACACACACACACACATATATATATATCTGTATGTATGTATGCATATGTACATGCATATGTGTGTGTGTATATATATATATATATATATATATATATATATATACATACGTACGTACATGCATATGTATATCTAAATCTTTCTCTCTCTCTCTCTCTATATATATATATATATATATATATATATATATATATATATATATATATGTAAAGAGATAGAGAGAGAAAGATGCGATAGATAGATAGAGATAGATAGAATGAGATTTGATATTTGTGTGCGCAGACACGCGCATATATTATATATACATCTCACATTCTTTCCAAACAGAAGAATCCAGCAAATTGTTTACGCTAGACTTGTTCTGTTTTGAAATATAAAAATAAAATAAATAATCAGATTTTTTGTCTATAGGCCTGTGGCGGTTATTTCTTAAAATATATTCATTTAACAAGAGGTTCCCTTATGTGAGTGAAAATACGAAAGAAATAATAGTGTAAGCGTTTTTGTTTTTTTTTTCACATGTAAATAGTAAGTATTCGCGTCCCGTTCTGTTTCATCCGAAATATTTCGTATTAACCCTCATTTGTCGACTAATTTATAACTATAAATATACTTATTCTTAACATTTCTGTCCAATAAAAGTTTCCGTGTAAATATTAGTATGTTTGAAAAGTAATTTCGTAGTTCACAGTTAAGAACTATAAGGCAAGTAAATAAGGTAGAACAAACGAATGGTAGCAGTCTGCATCAAGAATCAGTGCGTTTCAGTATTTCATTTGCAATGAGAGAAATGATGTTCATTATGTGCTTTCACTTGAGCCCAGAAAATAAGCTTCTACCATTTGTAGCAGTCTTTAAAAGAGGAATACCTACTTTTAATTTCTGCTGTGCATCATTAAATCTGACGAAAAATGGGTTTGGAATGTCAAAAGAAATCGAAAAAGACTGATTATTACAAAGAGAAAAACTAGTGCATACATACAAAAAAACAAAAAAAAAAAAACAAAAAAAAACAAAACAGGAGTCCAACCACAGGCGACTTTGCTTTGTGTCTGCTGGAATAAGAAAGGGGTGGACCATTATGAATTACTGCAATATGTAAGGGCCACCACATCGGATGTTTATTGCCAGTAACTTGATCAAGTAAACGAATCCTTTCGCCGATAATCATTAGTAGACAGAGAATGGTGTTGTTTTTCTTCATGACATTGCAAGGACGCATTCAGCAAAACAAACCCAAGGATCGTTGGGAAACAGAGGTTCTTCTACTAAGGTATATATTTGTTTAAATCAAGAGAATATTTCATGAGTGACCAAACATGGCGAAAAGAAGTTGAAAAACCCCTTTATGACATTTTTCGTAGATAAACCCAGTTTTTTTAAAACCTAATAATCGAAAGTTTGCATGCCATCGTCGTAATTAAAGGTGAATGCAATTTTGATGAACAATATATAAATAAATTTAACACGGTCGTTTTATATAATTTCTAGTAAAACATAATTACTTTCCGAACAGCCTTATAGTGCTTAAATAAATTTAACTTGCATTTGTTTTTATATCCTTTCTGGTAAAGCGTAATTACTTTAAGAAAACCGTAATATGCCTGCTTTTGTACATAATCGTAGGTAATATAAGATTCTGTTATATTTGACACGCAATTTTAACTCAAAATGCAGAAACACAGAAAAGATTACTGAAATGTTATGTAATATCTGTCCACATATATGGGCTGAATGCTCGACAATCTGATGACACATGAAGAAAAGACTTGTCGTAAGAGAAATATGGTTCTACAGAAGGATGTTGAGTAAATCATGAACGGAAAATATGATCAACGAACAAGTTTTAGCGAAAATAGAAACAGAAAGGTCATTTATTCTTAGAAATCAAAAGAGACAATTGAGATTTCTCGGGCACTTAACGAGGAAAGAGAGTTTGAAAAATTGATTGATTCGTTTTCTACGGCTTTCCAACCCTTTGCAGGTTATTTCAACTCTCTGCAGGGTATTTCAAGCCATAAAATATTTTCAGATTTTATGAAATTTGGTGGGTGGGATATAATAATTATTTAATCATACAAGTCTAACTAATCATCCATATCTGAGGAGAGAAGAGGTGGATTCACACCTTTCCCAAAAGTATTTGCCTGTAAGTGAATATAACAAACCCAACTGGAATTGGAACTCCTCAATTGAATATTCCGAGCCATTATCCATTATAACACTTGCTTATACAAGCTTACAGCACATGATATTCAAGAAGCGGTCACCCATTTAGGTACTAACCAAGTTCGATGTTGCTTAAATCCGGTGCTTGTACGGGAACCTGTGTTTCAACTTGATATGATCGTAAGCCTTGATACTCAGAGAACATGTTGAAGACAAGAGGAAATCAGAGAATATCTTACCTAATGGGTTTATATAAATGGCTGGCCAAAGAGGAATTAGATGGGATAACAACAAAAAAAAAGTAAATTACAAAATCTACAAAGAACTGGAACATGTGGAGAGCCATTAGCGTCTGCCCTAAAGTGACATGGCAGATAGAAGAACAGTCATTACAAAGGAAAACTTTGATTTTAGTTTATAAAACAAACTTTGGCATGTTCATCTTTGAGATAATCTTACCCTGCATTTACAATGTCGCTTCAACAAATTATTTTGTAAGCAGGCGCAAATACTTTCATTTGTCACTGAATGAATTTATTTGATTCAAGTTAAATTTATATTTTTTATGTTTGTTCCTTCGATCATAAGTTACATAGGGTGTACATTACACTATGCCATTATCGCGGATAAATAATGAAACATTCTGTTTTGATTGCGAGTAAAAACAGGAGTAAAAATAATCTTAGTGACGCTGGGTGGGTTGAAAAGTTCATAGGCTGCTAATGTAGAAGTGATGCTAAGGCTGAGAAATCTTTAATTTAATGCATTATTTTCAACACTTCTTATATTTACATTGTTTCTTTCTAGATAAACTGACTTTGGAGTGTTCAAAGAAGATTCCAAATGTAACTAGTAGTGGCTTTGCTTGAAAATGGACAGATTTTGGCATCGTGGTGTTAAAAAAATACTCGCAGAAAAAGGATTTAACCAACGAAGACATTCATCTTGATGTCGTTCCTACATTAGGAGATGACGTTCTAGCATTATCAATAGTGCAAAAGTGGACAGTTGAGTTCTGGAGGGGAAGTGGAGAGGGGAAGGGGATAGTCTTGAAGATGACCCAAAGTCTAGATATTCTGCAACTCCCACTACCGAAGAAAACATTGATCATGTTCACATGACAGGCGACTGACTATAAATTAAATAGTCAATGCTAGATTACATAACCTGTGAAAGTATTGATAATATTCTACACAATGAACTTGGTATGACGAAGGTTTCCTGTTGGTGAGTGCTACGTCTTCTGACATGATCAAAAGCGCACTAGTCTGATCACATCATGGCAAAATCTGACATTGTTTGAGTCATATCCATCTAGTTTCTTCGAACCTTTCCTAGCCCAGGATGAGTATTGGGTTCATTACTTTGAGCCAGAATCGAAGCGACAATCCATGCAGTGGAAACACATCTACTCACCTTTTCCAAAGAAGGCCAAGTTCCTTTCATCTGCATGAAAAGTGATGGCTTTTTCTTTGGATGCAAAAAGCTTTGTGTTTATTGAATATCTTCAAAAGATCACACCATCAGTAGCGAGTTCGATGTCAACTTGCTGAGGCAGTTACGAAAGGCTATCAAGATCAAACACCCAGGAATACTAACGAAAGGGAATTCTCTTCATAAAGACAATGATCCAGAACACAAGTCCTTGGTTTCAATGGCTGCTGTGTGTGACTCTGTGTTTAAACTTGTTGATACATATTATCCTGATTTGTTTATCCCCTGATCCCAAACACTTGGCTTGGAATCATTATCGCAGTGATGATAACGTTGTGGACTCTTCCACGACAAGCTAGTTAACCCCTTCTAGGAAATGCACTATTTCTGTTATAATTTTCACCATGGCAATCTTACAAAATATATAACAAGCATCCATTGGTTAATCACCTTCAATCTAGCTTGCTGATTGGTCAGTTACGACCAATCAAACCGCCTGCACGCGACAAATCTGTTTTACTGCGTTTTCCATCTGAGCCAGTCACGTGATCCACGATGATATATAAACAGAACACGTGTAAGCCCCTTGTTGTTTCTTTTCATTCATCTCTCTCGCGTCTCGTTTGCCAAGATGTAATCTTCAATAACTCCCGTCTTAACCTTTGCGATCAGATATTAAAGACCATTACCAACATTCACGCAAGTACGACCTCTGAAATCTGTTCTGAACTTTTACCAACTTGTACAATACACAATTCCAAATATGCTAAAGAAACTTTATTCTTCTAAACTACAGTTTAATAATTACTTTCACAAATATTTACCTAATCTAAGAGACACAACTCTGTCTAACTCTTCAGTCAACATGCATGTATATCAAATATTAATAAATTCAATTGTTATGTTTTGAAACAAGATGTTTAGGAATCATTATTTCTCTATCTTGTATTAATTGTTGTGGATGGAAGATTATTGAACAGACACTATTTTAAGCCTTCTGATAATTCAAACCTTCTGATAATTTAAATTATCTTCTATTCCTCTCCAACACACATCACATACATCTGCAAAAACGTCATATCTGTTGTTGTTGATGATTATTTTTTCCAACAGAATTAAAAGTCTTCTTTGAACAGTCAGATGTTAATTTACCTGGAAATAAACAATTCATTGAAAATGAATGAAAATTCATGCTTACAAAAATTTCAAAGTATTTGCACCATTTATTCACAGCCTGTGAACTATTCAGTGCAGCCTCGTAATTATTATTAGAAAGTATGACAGATAGATAAAGAAGGCGATAACGCTTTCAAGCATACAACTTCAATATTTGATCGTTTCATGCATACCCTTTCACTTCTTTAATTTTGAGCTGTATTCAAATATATGATTGTTATTGTAATTTATATTAAAGTTGTCAACCTCAAAAAACACCGAGAAAACACATAGAGGGTCATGGCTGTATTATAGTTGTAAAACTTTCAAGGACTTCACTCAATTATTAACTTGAGAATTATAATTGATCAGAAAGTTCAACTAGGAAAACCGCAAAAGTTTCACGGTTAGTGCTGGTTATTAGGGAAAATGTCAAACTTGGTATAGGCAATTGACAAACAGATGTGTTATACTGAATCAGACAATTACGGCAGCCAATCTTACTTCACTGGAGATAGAAATACCCATATTACTACTCCTAGTAAATTAAGATTATAATCGATGTCGGTTTGTTGATATTGTTCAGCGACATATTAACACCTATGTGGATTCTTATTTGACGAAGTGCAAATATTTTGAATATAATTTTATGGGTTCAGTAAATATATTTTGAACGCAATTGTATACCTTCTACTACAGATAAAAGTTTGTTCATTTCGCTCTGAAATGTATTGTTGGTAATTCTACTATAAATAGGTATTTTAGGTATTTTACTATAAATAGGTGTTACTGCAACCAATCCTAAATTACAGAGACAAAAATTGCACATATTAACATCAATAATCGATTAAGATCAGAACCCATATTGGTTGGTTGGTTAGTTGTTTTGTTGATTTTGTTTAACGGCATATCAACTTCTATGGGTTAATGCCGAAATCTAAATATTTTGAACATAATGTTATTGCTTCAGTAAATATATTTTTAACAAAATTGTGTTATTTCAACTACAGATAAAAAGCATTGTTGTCTATTTTGGTATTAAATGTATTCTTGGTATATGTATTGTTCGTAATTTTAAAATAAATAAGTATTTTGGTAATTTTACTGTAAATAGATATTGTTGGTAATTTTACAATAAATATATATTGTTGCTATTTTTTTTATATAAATATGTATTGCTGGCATTTTTACTAGAAAAATGTATTTTTATATTTTCAGAGTGTATTGCTTCTGATTGTGTGTTCACTGTTTCCCGATGTCTGAGACCCTAACAGGTGCTACCACCACAGATCAGGATGGACCGGGGAACAACACCAATTAAGAAGTGTTTCCATGTCCCTCAACATCTATATTATCCCAATAAGAGCCTTGCTGCCGGATGTAGTTTATCGTCATATCCAGGACTCAGAACCCATGGGAGTCATGACTGGTGTAGCATAGTTCTGTTATTATTGTCATTGTTTATCCTGCACCTGAGGGTCATGTTCCTCTGAACATTGTTGAATGCTAGAATCGCAAATAAAGCACTTTACCAAATATGAGAAACCAGGTCATTTGAGGACTACCAACAGCGGCAACAACTAAAATGGATAGAACTTGTAACTAGCTGAGAACAGAATTAGATAATGATAATGTTACCATTTGTCACTTAGCTGAGTGATGTTAGTTTCACCGACTCTAAACTTGCGTAGATGGGCTCTCCAGCAATCACTCGCCCACTCGATATGTGTGCATATATATATATATATATATATATATATATATATATATATATATATGATTATTTTAAAAAAATATGATTCCTTCACTACATAAGAGTTCTCATGTTCAAAAACAAGAGCCGAAACCATCAATATAATTATTAAAATTAAATTGAATTAAAGTAACAAGCCCTGTTTCATCCTCAAGCGAAAATTTAGGAATAACCAATCTTGAAATTTACGCATCTTTATAAGCATGTTCATTCATTACTATGAAAACGGCTGGGGCGACCATTTTTGATAAGGGGCCTAAGAGTTAATTTTTATCCACTTATTAGTCACCTTCGGGAAGAAGTCAAGCTGAATTAGGGTGGGGTGTTTATTTCAAAGCGACGGATGTCTTTCTTGTACGCGCGTCGTCTGTTCATTTACAGAGACAGATAGATTTTGGCACCATGGTATGCTGTTAAGTGTCTGGAGAATTTTGTTTTAATTTAATTTTATTTATGCATTTATTTCCCAAAGGGCTGTTTCCTATATAAACGCGTCGCATTGAACTACAATTTGTTTTTAGATGACTTCATAGAGGGTTTTTCTATTTAATGATTGTGTTAACCTTTTAAGCCCTTTATTAAACTTTGAAATTTGACTTTTTAAGCTAATTATTTAATGCGAAAATTTGTTGATGTCGGTAAAAACCGTTAACTATGGTTTAATAAAATTTCATTATTTAGAAACTTAATTATGTGTAGTTTTTCATGTAGGCATAAAGGGCATGAGTCATCCCAGGTTCTATTTATTATTTTCCATTTTACTTTTGGTGTTTTATTCATTTCTGTTAAATGCCAAAAATATTTGGATAAAGATGTCTGATTTCTACTTCTAATATTATTGAAGGAGCTTTTATGCTGCCTCCACCTAATTTTGAATTCATTCTTCGTTAACCCAATGTATATCCTATCGATGTTAGGACTCTCAATGGATGAGATAGTGCATTGGTATACTACGGATTTTATGAGGCATTTATTTTCCAACGGGCAGTCTTTAGGGTTTCTACAATCACATAATTTTTCATTATTTTTGTCTGATTTTACTTTAGGATTTTTATTAATACTCTTTTGGCGCACGCGCGTTTCCGGGATTTTTTTTATTATGTTTTTTTATGATTCTTTCTAGATTTTCAGCGCAACTGTAACTTAATTTTAAGGTGTTTTTATTAAAGATCTCGCTAAGTGTGCTTTTAGTAGGGAAGTGTTTTTCAATTAAAGCTAGGAACTTATGTCCTAGCTTAGTACTAACCATTTGGTTGAACGGAGGGGTATACCAGATGATCTTTCGTTTCCTGTTTTTCTTTTTGTCAGAACTATTGTTTCTATAACTTATCTTAGCGTTTTTGTATCCGCTATTTTTTAGGGCTGTGTTATAAAAAATTACTGTATTGTTGGAATATTTCTTTATTAGCGGAGATCATGCTGATTATTTTCTCTATTGATGTTGGTATATGCTTAATTATAGATGGAGGGTGATTTGACTTAGGGTATACATACAATGATTAGTGTTAGGTTTTCTGTATAGTAGGTATATGTTATTCATTACGTCTAGAGTTATGTCGAGGAAGTTTACCATTTTAATTTTGTGTTGACTATAGCTTTTAAATTTAGTTTTCTGAATTCACTATATATTATCTTTCTAATTTTATCTATTTTAAAATTTGTGGAGCTCCTCACTACCATGAACCCGTCATCCCTGTATAGCCCGATGTCCTTAATGTCCAATTCACGGTGCGCGGTTAGGTTGTACAGTATAAATAGACCGACAAGGTCAGAAGACTCTGCAGATTCTAAAGATCCCATGGTGATGTCAATATATATATATATATATATATATATATATATATATATATATATATATATGCGTGTGTGCAAAAATTTAGATATAAATAGAACATATCTGCAAAAAGACTATATGAATAAACAGAAAAAGAAACCTTTTCTTTACTAAGGCGTTTCAGCTCATGATGGATTTTACCAAGACAAATGTAAGGATTTTATTCCTCTTTTCCCAAGCCAACAAACATATGATATTAAGAATTTTCTAAGGATAAAAGAGAACGCTTAAATCAAATCTTTCTATTATTTAAAATAAATAAATACATAAATAATTTATCAAATTAAAATAAAATTAAAATGATAATTGTATTAATAAAAGTATACTTTATCATGCAACAGTTCGTACCAGATTATGTTGTAGCAAAAGCAGTGAATAATCATTGTCTCCGATGAGAAGTGGGTTCCTGCCTTTCCTAAGAGTATTACTGCTAATCCAATACAGTCTGAGCTATAATTTGAACTTGAATCACCGATTCTACTTTTCCTATTGTCAACAATAAGGTGAAATCCTAACCTCCAGAGGTAAGCTAGAAATAAAAGAAATGAATCATGGAACACTGATTCTGATTCATCCCAATATCTAGGAAATATTTTCAACGACAAAATTTACATTAAGTCTTAGCGAGGACTATCCCCATTTGAATCTCTTAGACTGGCACCACAAAATCGCAAACAAAGAACTGTAAGAAATAACAGAGAATAAATCCTTTGAAGACTTTCAACAACTACAACAGCTAAAATGTATAGCCCACATAATACAAGATCACTATACACTGACAATAGCTTCCATTTATTCTAAGTTGTAAGTACTTTTGTCTCTTATATTTTTCTTAAAATATGCGAATAAAATTTCAGTGGGATTTAAGTCAGATATTGTGCGGTGTACACCAATTCCTTAACTTTACTCTCATCTATATATATTGTAACAATTCCTATCGAGTGTTTCAGGTCATTGACATGTTGGAACATCCAGTGAGACCCTAAAGACAGCTTTCGAGCACCTTTTTTTATATTACTTTTTTTAGAATAGCAAATACTGCTCTTTATCCATGATACCCTGTACTCTTACTAGTTCTCCTGGTCTAGAAACGCAAAATATTCCCAGAGCAGAATGCTTCATCAACTATGCTTAATTATAGGGAGCATACTTTTTGTTTAGTGAGATTCATTGACTTTCCTTCATACATAAGGGGAGTTCACCTGACCAAATAATTCAAGTTTCGTTTCATCAGACTATAAAACAGAGTTTCAATAATTACTTCCAAGTTTTACATGGTATTTAGCATAAGCTAATCTGCATTTGAGATGTTTAGTCTTAAGCAATGGAATTTCCTCGGGCGACAAGCTCAAAGTTCTACTCGATGAAAGCATTTAGTGACTGTCTTCGTCAATACATTCAACTCTGATATCTTTACATTATTGGCAATGCCCCTTGCCGTTTAGTGAGGAATATTCAAGACAACTTATTTCTGTTCTCTCAGAAATTAACCGTTTTCTGGCAGTCCTTAATTTATTCTCAACACGCAGATTCCTTGTACTTCTTGATAATGCTATAAATTATCAAACTAGGAACATTTAAAAGCTTCGACAGTTTGTTTATCCATCACCTTCTTTGTACGCATCATCTATCTTCATTTGACGCTTCTTGTCACGTTCGAAGAATATTTTTTCATAATTTCCATAAGTGGCGAAGGTGGTGGGCGAATTATGTTGGACTACACTAATATTTATAAAATCTATAAAAGCGTATATAATAAATCGAAATTTCTAAAAAAATCATGAATTATTCAAAATTAAATAAGGAATCAACGATTTTTGTAATTCAATTAACACTTGCAATTTCCTTAGAAAATATGCAAATATTCAGTTGAGACGAATAATTCTTTCTCCAACTAATATATATATATTTATATATAATATAATATAATATATATATGTAATATAATATATATATATATATAATATAATATATACATATATATATATACATACATATATATATATATATATATATATATATATATATATATATATATACATACATGTATATATATATATATACATACATATATATATACATACATATATATATATACATACATATATATATACATACATATATATATATATATATACATACATATATATATATATATACATACATATATATATATATACATACATATATATATACATATATATATATACATATATATATATACATACATATATATATACATATATATATATATACATATATATATATACATATATATATACATATATATATATACATATACATATATACATATACATATATATATATATACATATACATATATATATATATATATATATATACATATACATATATATATATATATATATATACATATACATATATATATATATATATACATATATATATATATATATATATATATATATATATATATATATATATATATATATATATGGCATTTTGATACTAATTTCGAAAATTCAACCTCTCTTATCGCTTAGGAGGTTTACGCTCAGATTTAATTAACTTAAAATTTATGATACAACCCAATTAGTTGATTGCATATTCCTACAGTTTTAGTTACATCTTATCTTCCGATAGGCTTCAGGGTTATAGTCCTATATTAACCCTATAGGAAGTGGGCGTAGGGATGTCAGCTCATCCTTGAGTAGCCCATGTGATTCCCTTCTCTTAATGGTTCTTTTAGTCTTCTCAAACGAATGAGGTGGTTACAATGTCTGCCACCTCTTTCCCGCCGCTTAATATACGTCAAAGTTTATAATAAAATTCTCGTTCACATTCAACCCGATATTTTGAACCCGGTGTAGAGGCTTATTTTCTGTTTAGGATTATGTTCCCAGTTCAATTTAATATCTTCTTTCCCCCAGTATCCCTTAATATCTTAGTTGCCTTATCGTCTTGATTGGTGTGAATTAATTAAAAGAAAATTAGTACGTTTTGACTTATTAATTTTATATTGTTATATTAAGTCCGCTAGCATAGTAGATAAAATCATGTAGACTTTAGTGACACCTAGTCACATCTGTGGAGAAACCAAAGGGAAATACTTTACTTACCCAAGAATACATATTAATTGACAGATAATGAAAAAAACCTATAAAAATACGTAATCCTTTATCCAGTAGGACCATGATTATGTATAAAAAAAATAATATCTGTTCACACATTAGATTTGATATAGAAATAATTATTTTTTTCTAATGATCATTTGCGCAATACAAGTTCAAGAGACATTCACAGTGCAGGATTACTGAATGAAAGGGAGTGAGATGTAAGCGAGTATTATGTGAACGAGTAGAACAGATTTCGCTTCATTCTGGACTTAAGGAGATCAACATTATAGTTGCCAGGGAAGTAATCTTTCGGAATCTTGTTCCACAGAAAAAGCGTGTTGGAGAATGAGCTGTCTGATTCGAATTTCCTTTTTATGAACGGATCAAAGGTAATTGGGACTCCGCGAACACGGCATGGCTGGTTCTAGCTGTGAAGGTCCGAGCTGGCGGGACTAAAAGATGTAACTGGTCCTAACACCTGCCATATTCAATATAGTGGTGAATGATTCATTATACACGAAGTCATCTAAGCACTTTTGAGAACTGTTGAGACTGGAATGGTTAGGATTGGACAGTACCAGACATGATATGGCAGCAATACAACATACTTAAACTGATCTGGTCTCTTATAATTATAGAACGTGGCAGCGGTATTTTGGTTTTTTCTAGAGCGATACAATATACTGACCATTAATACGGCATATTCTGCGATGGCACGAATATATGCGTTCGATTTGAGATCGGTAGTGAGCTCCAGTAGGCGTTCGAGTCAAGGGCCTCTCATCAGGATTTGTGTAAGTTTAAGCTCCTAAATTAAAATTACTATTTCATATTATCAAAGGAACAAAAAGAGAATAGCAAGGGTTTGCCACCGTGAACATGGCATGGTGAGTCATAACTGAAAGGTCTAGCTGTGAATGTCCGAGTTGGTCACACTAAGCAATGTAGCTCGGCCAAGCATCTCTCATAGTAATAGTGATATAGAAGTGAAAGGCTGGCGATGTTTCGTCTGCGAGATAAGGATGGTGAATAATTCATCACCCAAAAGGCTGCGTAGCGGCTTTAAATTCTGAGGCTGGATAGTGAGGATTGTATAGTATCAGCCAAAGAGATGGCATCAAAACTCCATTCTTTTTCTGATAGGACAAGGCATCGGGCGTTCTGTATTTTCTGAGGCGATACAAGGAACCGACCATTCTTACAGCATGTTTTTGAAATGGCACCAAAATACGCGTTCTATTTGAGGTCAGAAATGAGCTTTTCTTTTAGTAGTTTCTGTGTCACTACATATAAAATCATTAGAGTAAGCAACAAGTTTGACGCATTTACTAAATTATATAATGTTTATATCACGTGTTTTATAAACAGCAAATCATTCTACTACTTATATGCACTTTGACCCTTTAAGGTGTGGACGATCATGGCTATTTATAACATCGTATACTTCGTATCTTACACCGAAGTTTATCTCTTTAATATCTCTACCAGTTCGGTCCTATAAACTATTTACACAAATTTTAATCGCTGCTACCCTTACTCTCAGTAATTCATGTGGAAGTCAAACACTCCATTTCCACTTTCCTCATTTTGTGCCCTAGAAATTTCAACTGTCTCTGTCTGATTCTAAAAATAAGTGATATTGTGTTACCATTTTTCTGAAGACTTTCTCATTGCTTACATGCTCCGTCCATGATATTCTCGGCTTTCATATAGTGGACACCAATTCTGTTGTCTGAAGTCACCTCTTCATCTGTGAAGAAACCGTTCAGTGTTCACAGCCAGGAAAATTAATATTACATAGCATTTTACTATTCTTTTATTTGTTCCTAACGAGGTTTTCCTGTTTCTAAATAATTTCTTTAGCTCGTTCAATGTCTCTGTCGCTATTCCAATGCATACTCGAATTTCTGTCACTTTTTCCGTCATCTGCTAAAGGATTTCCTAGATAACTTTCTGTGCTGTCATTATTTTGATGTTGGTAATCCGTAGCAAATATTTTTCTGTTGCTAACGGCCATTCAGCCTGTCTTAAAATTGATGATTAATCATTTATTCCAACTTTCATTTAATACCTTGTCTAGATGTAGTTTTCGTTCTATTTCTGCCATCAACATCTGCGTGGTTAATTTTGAGACCGCCAATAATAAATCCTGGTAAGACATCTAGGTCTCTTAGAATTGCTTCGCTGTATCGGTCAAATATTAGGTTGGTACAAAAATAATGTCGGTTTTTGACGTATTTTTAACGTTAAAAACCGACATTATTTTTGCACCCACCTAATAAATCCGTTGGGAAGACGCATAATTAGTCCCCTTTCTATACTCTTACTATTACCTGAAATCATTTTCTGTTCGTATGCAGACGGTTTGCTTCATGTACTATCGCTTAAAAAAAATGGAGGTCTTATTTCGTATCCAGCCTCAAAGATTTTCTGGTAATGAGAAAAGGTAATTATATATTATTTGAATTAAAGTAATAGTAAGGCAAGTGAATGACACCCTAATTTTCCAGATTTAATAGATTAAGGTTACGCTTAAAAAGAAGTATTTCAAACGCAGATACGCAATTTAAAGCACTATCCTCATATAATTCTTGCGTGCTAAAAGGCGTGGTCATTCCGGATACAATTGCAATAGAGTATTTAATATTGGCACATAACTCTGTTCACGAAAGAATTGTCGGGTAAGAAAAAAGACATCGAACGCGGTTGTGCTTGCCTGCAAATTAAACAAAAGAATACAAAAAAAAAAGGCTTCTCCTCACCAACAACACAGTTTCATCTTTCAGAAGTAGACGTTCCCCGTGGCCTGTTGATAAGACAGCATATCGAATGTGCACGCCATCACTGAATAAGTGATATATAGCTAAGCTGATACTGTTACCTTCCATGAACACAACTAGGCAGAGAGAGCATTGGAAACTCACTCGTACCTGTATGTATCTAACTAAATTCATGCATCCTCATATATATATATATATATATATATATATATATATATATATATATAATGATCTCAAATATTCGCGGTTTCCTTTTCCGCGATTTTAGCTAATTCAGTAAGAAGCAATTCATAAGCATATTTTATCTCAAAAGTGCTCTTGAAGAGATACCGGCCAACTGAATAAGTCATAACAAACTTTTATGCTAAATGATAAATTCATTGACAAGTAACTATATTTTGCAAAGATTGCTAAGTTCTACGGTAATAGAGAATTTGTATCTGTTATCATGATATTTAATTACACTTATATATATATATATATATATATATATATATATATATATATATATATATATATATATATATAAGCATTTCACCCCTAGAAAGGCGGGAAGCCACTAGGACGGAAGGGGTTATAGAGGATTTGGAGCGAGAGCAGATAGGAATGATAGAGGAAAGGATGAGGAGAAGGATAGTGGATAGATCAAGGCAACTGGAGATGTCGATTGACATTACATTTGAATAGTTGGAGATTATAGCTATCAGGGAAATAGGCATAGTGAAGAGAGTTCCACAGGCGAGAGATGCGAGATATGAAGCTATTGGAGTAGAAGAGGCGGCTACATTTAACAGTTTCAACAGTGAAAAGGCGAGAGCGGGATGCCAGCCTTGTAGGGCGCTTGAATTCATAAAGCCTGGGAACCAGTGAAAGCAGCTCATCGGAGCAATTACCATGAAAGTATTTGTAAAAAAGACAGAAAGAGGCGACGACACGTCTGCGAGAGAGCGACTGCAGATGAGATTATATTGCATATCCGTCTCTGAACCCCGAGACAAACAGAAGGGGCTCCAGACCATATATGGGAGCAATATTTCATGCAAGGGCGAATTGTTGATTTGCAGATTTGAAGGATCGATTCCGGGGAGAAAAATTTCCTGGCACGGTACAGGGAGCCAACTTTTTTTGCAATGGACGAAGCTATTGACTCAATGTATTTGTTCCATCTCAGGTCAGTAGTCAAGGTGAGACCGAGCAGCCGCAGAGAGGTGCTCTCGGGAAGTTGAGCGTCAGGCATCCTAGTGGTGGGGGGCAGGGAAGGATCTCTTTGGTGAGTAATAGAGAGCAGTTTTTTTTTTGAGGCGTTAAAGTAAACCAGGCAATTACTGACCCATTTCACAACCGATTGGTGGTCCTTTTCGAGACGAACGGCCAGGTTAATTTTGTCAGCGACTAGATTTTTTTTTGAGGCAGGAGTAAATTGTAGTGTCGTCCGCGTAGAAGCCTGCTTGGAAATCAATGGCGCCAGGAAGATCGTTGATGAATATAAGGAACAGAGTAGGTCCAAGGATGGAGACTTGGGGAACACTTGCGTTCGTTGGATAGAAGCTGGAGGAGAATCCGTTGAGAACGACCTTCAATTCACGGTTAGACAGAAATGATTGTATTAAGTCAAACAATCGACCTGTTATACCATAACCCTGGAGCTTGCGAAGAAGGCCAGCATGCCAAACCCTATCAAACGCTTTGGAGATTTCTAGGGCCGCATCACGAGCTTCTTCGTTATTCTGAAGTGCTTGGTAGACAATTTCAATGATGGCCATAAACACATCAGCTGTAGATCGGGCAAAGAGGAAGCCATATTGCTCGTCTGTGAGTAGATTATCGGATTTAAAGTGGTTAACCACTTCGGCGTTGATTAAAGCTTCGAAGACAGTGCCGAAGAGGGGAAGGAGACTGATAGGACGGTAATTAGAATGGTCAGCGTGGTCGCCGGAGTTCGTAAAGACAGGAAAAAATCTATGAGGACATCCAGCTGTCTGGAAAACAAGATTACCTGAGGCAGTAGTTGTATAATTTGGAGAGGTCAGGTGCCAGTTCAGGCGCACATTTCTTCAAGATAATGGCTGGTATCCCATCTCTACCACTAGCCTTGTGGGGGTCTAAATTAGAAATAATGCCCAATACCAATAACGGGGTTATGTGCAACTCTCTCAATAGGGCCACAGTTTTAAGAGGGAATTCGGGTCGCGGTACATCGGAAGAGTCGAGTATATATATATATATATATATATATATATATATATATATATATATATATATATATATTGATGCATGTTTCATTAAATAATATAAACAAGTGTTGTCTATTTTATGTAAATTCTTTTCATATCGTCTACTAAGCTTAATAACATTATCATTAAACGAAGAAAGAAAATCACAATACTGGTACATATTTTTAACCCTATCTAAGCTTTCGGCTTATATAAGCCATTATCAAAGATTATAAATACATTACAATATATTAAGCAATACACGGACAAATCAGTGATTATAGACTGTTTCTGTTTACAAGGAAGATTTCCAAGTAACAACAAACTCGTGCGAATATAAGACGCTAGAAGAGAAAATCGCACTGCAGACCATGACGTCACACATGAACACGCGGAAGTGAAAACGAGAAGTATTAAGTATGGGATGCCGTTGGTATAAACCAATGGCTTCTGTTATCAATTATAGGCTTTTAAGTATATTTGTGGAGATTTCATAGTTTATTTTGTTCAGATTAGATTTTATGTATATAGCTTCAAGAAGTTTTAGTTTTTGTTTATTGTTTTCATGTTTAAGTATAATTGTGTTTTCAACAAGGATTTTCCGCAATTGTGCATGCGGGCAGGCATGTTGTTTTAAATGCCTAAAAATGTTAGAGTTATTATTCAAATGTAGTGTCAAGCGTCGTGAAAGCGAGTTTGTGGTGTGAACAACATAAATATTATTTAATTCGTTGGAGATACAATCGATTATAGACGTGGTTACATATACGGCACTACAATAACACATAATGTTCCTTTTTAAATAATATTTCATTTCTTGTCAGATTCATATATGAAAATATATTTCCAAACTTCTGCGTAATTTAGACAATCGTTATTCATTATCAGTTGTTTTGTTTTTTAATGTAATTGATTTAATTTTCGAATATCGCATTTCATGTGTACATGTTAAAAAAACTAAAAAAAAAACAATCTACTGAGACAATGGAAACACATTCAAATGTGGACCTGAAATAAAGAAAATAATCCGGAATATCGGAATATATATATATATATATATATATATATATATATATATATATATATATAGTTTTAAAAACTAGGAATTTATTGATTTTAATTTTATTAGTCTCTAAGGCCCTTTCAACCAACATTTCATCAGGAGACAATCGTTGGATTATTAATTAACGAAAAGAACAGTAACGAAAATAAAGAGCAAAAAAAAAAAAAGGAGGGAGGGGGGAAACACGCTAAAATATTAGGTTGGTGCAAAAATAATGTCGTTTTCTCACATAGTAACATATGTGACATTATTTTTGCACCAACCTAATAACAAAAAAGTGTATATACAAGTGTGTATGCATTTTTCGAACTAGGCCTGCGTTTCCGTCGTTTCGCAAGGATGAATTGAGTAATTTAGTATAAGATTTTAATTGCCAGTGTGCTGCTGGTTATGTGGGGCGTACATCCTTGCATATGGAAACTAGAATCAATCTGCATGTACCTTCCAAAATACGATTTGGTAAGATAGATAAAATGTGTTATCTTCCCCCCATAAATATGGAATCGGCTATTGCTCAACACTTAGTTGAGAAAATAGCCTGTGCCAAGTCGTACAAAAAAGAGTGGTTTAAAATCTTTCATACGGCTGCTTCCAACAATCGGCATATGTCGAACTCTCTGCATTAGCAGAGAGGAACGCGGACGAGGCTTGGCCGAAGGGCAAGGTTTCGTCCGGGGAGGTTGACAGGGCCTGGACCCGTCTAGGCAGGTTCAAAAAGGCTATATTTTTGGCCGAGCCTACGGGCTTGGAGATACCCACATTAAACCGGCCTTGTGCCACATTCTATCCTCGTGGGTGGATCGATAAATATTGGCAGGTTCCAACAATCGACATCTGTCGAACTCTCTGCATTAGCAGAGAGGAACCCGGACGAGGCTTTGCCGAAGGGCAAGGTTTCGTCTGGGGAGGTTGACAGGGCCTGAACCCGTCTAGGCAAGTTGAAAAAGGCTATATTTTTGGCCGAGCCTACGGGCTCGGAGATACCCACATTAAACCAGCCTTGTGCCATATTCTATCCTCGTGGGTGGATCGATAAATATTGGCTGGTTCCAACAATCATTTGAAGATTTTGGAATCAGTCTGTATAGGATTAAGGAAACCTCTCTGACGACAGAAAGAATTTGTAAATCCCTTAATCTGTTTGGGGATATTTTATTTTAACTGTCCCTCGCTAATTTATTTACACGTTATTTTCCGTCCCCTCGTTACAAGTACAGTGTAACCCGGATATAAGAGACCCTGATATAAAAAACCCGGATATAAGAGAGCTTTTCTCTGCTCCCAAATTAGAGCCATGCTTACCTAAACAAAATATACCAAACCCTGACATAAGAGAAACCCGGATATAAGAGACTTCTCCGTTCCCGACAACTCTCTTATATCCGGGTTACACTGTATATACACTTGTTTGTTATTTTCGCGGGTTCCCCACCTTTTTTTTCTCTTTATTTTCGTTAATTAATGATCCAACGGTTGTCTCCTGATGAGATGTTGGTTAAAAAGGCCTTAGAGAATAATAAAATTGAAATCAATAAATTCCTAGTTTTTAAAACTGTATATAAATTTTTGCGACCTCTAAACATTTGTGTGTATATATATATATATATATATATATATATATATATATATATATATATATATATAATTATTTATTTAAAAAAAATTATAACATAAATATGTTATAAAATCACTACAAAAATAGCCATTTTGTTTCAACACCCTCGGTGTCTTATCAAGTGATGATGTTGAATGTAATATAAATGGTTTTAATTTTTTTAAAAATAAATAATTATATCTGCTCTACTTTGTATTGAGCACTCTTTTAAGAATAGTAATTGTTGGTTATTGGAATTCATTCCATATACATCAATCATATACTTGGATATATATATATATATATATATATATATATATATATATATATATATATATGTATGTATGCAAATATATGGATATAGATTCGACAGTATGAAGAAAAATATACATCAAAATAAAACAAAAATCCTTATATGCAATTATGCTGTTTTATATTATATTAACATTATATTAACATTAAAACAGCATAATTGCATATACGGATTTTTGTTTGTTTTTTCCGTATATTTTTCTTCATATATATATATATATATATATATATATATATATATATATATATATATATATATATATATATCATATTATATCATATCACGTGACAAACGATGAGACAATGGAGACTAAAAACAAAATGGGTATTTACACTTAAAATCAGGGAAAACTTTTACTGAACATCAGAAAGAGATATCTAAAATATTCGAGTGTACATAATGAACAGAGGGTATTTTGAAAATTACATACTCACAGGAAAGATAGAAGGCAAGATGGAAAGAGGAAAGCAACCCCTACCTCCCTGGCAAGCACAAATTAATTGATGGCGGAGCAGGGTTTGGGAGAGACAATTAAAAAGATGATTAATGATTTGTTGATGATCTGGAAATTATAGAAAATTTCCGGCTTTTATTTAAGAACAAAATCTTAATTAGTGATACAAAATGTGATTAACATCCAACGTATTTTCGATGGTGACAGAGAGAGGCATGTTGAACAAAAGAGAATCCAAAATCAAATTTTCATTTGTTCAGCAACTATGACAAGCATTAAACCCAGCCTATTCTTATAGAAATCGGAAAAACTGTTTCAACAATGATAACGATGAAGATGAGGTTAGAGTCAAAATCAAGAACCTGACCGCTTATCTTGAATCCTGTGTCTCTACCTGATGTAAATTGTGTGCTTGTGAAGTAAATTCATTTTTGGATGATTCCAGATCATCGGATAAATATAGTATATTGCAAATTGTCTAATTCTGCATTATGTGATTTGGGATATTTCTAAGGTGTCTAACAAAGTAATACTATAAAGTGAACTTATGTATATTATTAGGTCCTCTGAATATATCAGAAGACGAGATACACTATGTTTCTAGTTTTATGTGCCATCTTATTCCCGGACAGGGGAGATCATGTTTCGCCATAACTCCCTATTCTTTTTACCCTTAAGCAATATTTCTTTCTTTACAATCCCTTCCATTCCATATTCTGTAACCGATTTACAAACGCTAGTTAATTATATTAGTTGATGTTTCTCTCTTCTTTCAGTATGGCTTATGAGTGTCAAATTTTCTTAACCCTCTTCTGCATTATCTATTCCATATATTCCAACTGTTTTTCTAGTTTTAAGCAGAATTACCTTTCGATTTAACTTAAAAATGACTCATTGTTTACAGGATCCAACTATGATATTCTCACTATACTTCTACTATATTTATTAAGAGGTACAAGAACAGGATGTTGTGGAGAGCTGTAATCGCCAACGTCCTGAAGAGACATGGAACATAGAAAACAAAGAATATTCAAAACAAACACATTGCCACCTAAATTTGTGTAGAAATAAAAAGAAACACATTTATTCTGACATGAAAGGACGAACTGGAGCATGGCTGACGAAAAAGCTGACCATTTTGTTCCATACAGATTTGAAGTCTATCATGAGACATATCACGTGATTTTTCTTTTTCTTAGACATTTGTTAGTGTTGGGTGGATCGTATGGTTCATCTGTTAAAATAGTTTAGTTCTGTTTGTTCAGCTAAGGTATTGTAGTTTTTATGAGCTCAGAATTAATGGACTAGGGGTCAGTGTCATGACTGACCTGGATCATAAGATATTTCTGTAAACAGAGGGAGTGTATTCGAGTCATAAGGTTAGTATCGTTTACTTGAAAATAAATAAATAAAAAGTTAAAAAGCTTAAATTACCAATTTAAAGCTCGACAGAAATTTCCTTTCGAACAATTTAACCGGTGATATTTTCCACAGCACGTAAGCATATTTTTCAGCGATTACACTGGCGCTAATAAGCAATTATTGAAATTAATACAGTTATTTATTTCTTAGAATGGTTACCTTTCACCCTAAGCAAGGCGATAAAGCTACTAAGTCTCAAGGGTTTAGTGAGAGTGAAAGAAACAGAGAAAGGTTTATTGAGGACAAAGAAAAATAAAAGAATAGGGTTCATGGCGACAGAGGATGAGGATTATATTTTTCAAGATGGTAGTTGATAGCAAAGAAAATTATCTTCGACCTTCTTTTATTCATCTTCATTATTGGATCCCTCAAGATTTTGTCTCAAAGACTTTTATAAAAACCTGTATAAATTATTGAAGGTGCCAAAATTTGGTGAATATTCTGCGTAAATGTAAAAAATATCTACCTCAGCTGTAAGCTGATTTTATTAATCCTCATAGAAACCGAATCTCTTCGTGTTATCCAGATGGAAATTAATACCCTTTATTAGATAGGTATTCTTTTTTCAATGATATAATTCAGAAAATGCTAAATTTAATGCAAATCCGAAGGTCAATAACTGCTAAATACGGTAGACGATGTAAAGCACTCCCAACCATGATGTAAAACTTTTTCTTTTGCTCTTCAACGATCTATTCAAACTAACACTATCCTATTTAGATATTACACTATTTCTGTTAAATGAATTTAGATGCTTTTCGAAGGATACTGCTTTGAATTAGTATAATTTGGATAACTGCTTGTTCGAATCGTTCACTTGATTCTCCTAAAGAAAATCTTAATAAAAGACTCATTACAAATCCCAATATATACAGAACATTGGCAATGTAAAACGTTGTTGTTAAGTATCTACTTTTTATCGTCAGTTCCAATTTATTTTTTTTAAAAAAAGAAGGTTTTTCGTTACCTTTAAGTCATAAATTGCAGTGGAAGATATAAATCAGTTACATTCTAAAACATAACAACTTCATAAAATCACGTTTTGCTTACCACTTTGACTAGTATATCGCAGATTATTATTAAGTTAATTTAATCGCTATCAGCTTCAATTTGTTTAACTGGCCGTGGAACATCATATAGAAAAAAATCTAAAGAAAACAACTTCGGAAATTTTAATGCGCTTGAATTATTATCTTATTCATAAACAGTAAAAATATGTTTACTTTTTATTTGCATAAGTGGCGTTTTTATCTTACTCAATGGAAAACGCATAACGCGGCTAAAATTATACGTGTTTTCTTCTAAATATTAACATTAGTAAATGAAAAGAACGTCACTTTTAAAATATTTTTCGAAATAATCTCTTTGATGCGCCAAACTTTGACAATATAATCAAGTAAATTAAATGAAACGCTTCTAATCTAATAACAAGACACCAGAACACACTTTTTAACCAGGCATATGCAGTAGAGTGATGGCTAACGAGTTAATCTGTCAGTAAACTTTTAATGAATTCAGTTCTCATTGCATGTCATACTATTATGACTCTATACTGGCCGAAATTAACATAGACAAATATGTATTGCATGAGCCGATCATATTGTGCTTGCTGAACGGGACTAACGTTTGTCCGAAGACGGTTTTAAATATAATTTAATTAAAACATTTCCAAAGAAACACCAACTTTACTGTTTGTATGAATAGAAAGCGAAGGTTTATTAAAACACGATAAATCAGCATCAAAGTTGTTTCGATTAGAACGCACATTGCCGACCAATGGAATTTCCAAACTTCAGCATGTTTGCTCGTTTCTAAGCTTGGTAATCTGCTAAAGTTCATTTGCGGTTCTTCAGCACACACACAGCTAAACTGTGGGCTATACTACAACGATGCTGAGCGGAGCTTAGTCATTGTCCAATATAATAAATGGTCAAGTAGAAAAAAACGTATCTGGAAAACATGAATAGAATCTGTTGTTCGATATACACTTTCATTTGAGACAGAAAAATATCTCGAAAAGTCAAAACGTCTTCACAACTATCGATGCAACGTTTTTTTTTTGCGAGCATTGGACAATACAATAAAGCTGTGGCGAACGCGTGTCGGTGCAGACACAAAAGAGGCCTCGGATTGGGTGCTGACACGTTTGTCAATACCAGTTACATCCGGGTTTTCTCCGTTACTAGCGGCACAGCTTGGCATCTAGTTATGGGCCTCTCTAAAACCGGTTATGATCCTGGTTTTTGTAAGATGCCTCATGGCAACAAAAGCAACGGGAAAAGCATGTCATTTTCGTTTATGATCGATTTCATCACGATTCTTCTGTTAAGAGAAATTATACATTCTTATTGCTTGTAGTAGAGTCCAAAATTGTTATAAAAACCTCAGAGAATTCCATTAAGGTATCTTTAAACATTTTTAAGATACAACGGTTCAATGCTTACTCTAATAATTGGACAATTTTGCTGTTATACCAGGCATATATCGCATAAACACATGTTATTAGTATGTTTGATAATATTTCCAAAAACAGGAGTTCCATAATAATTCTTTACTTGCATGTGTTAAGTTCCTTCAGAACATGAGTGATATAGCTCTCCATAACATCCTATCTTTTGTTATTTTGTTGATTTTTTATAATCTTTGTTCTTTTTTTTTCTTTTTTTCGGATTGCCATTCAGTCAGCTAAACAAGAGAGTGACTAGGCGTTTCCTTTGTTTGGATAGAACCCAGTCTTTTCACTTGTCCAAGTATAGTCTCGATTCAACAACAACAACAACAACTAAAGCAGAAGCATAAGTATGTCATCCTCTATTCAAGAATGTCTTTTACACCGGCCTGGAGTGGCTTCTCTCTGTCTTTTCAACAAATATTTTCATGAATACATTTTTCACTAGAGCCCCGACTACATGAATTTAAGCGGGTTACTAGATCGGCACAAAATGTTTAATATCTAAAATAAACAACAAACTAATCGACTTTTCTTTTTCTAGATTTTCAGAAAAGACGGTTAGCCATCTTGGCACCATCTGTCGTAAGAATCACTGAAGAACCCTTTCAGTTATTCAGTTAGAAAGAGAGTAGGTTAAAAATCGTTTTTGTTAACCCCCGCTTAATGTTGAAATAGTTAAATGCAACCGCTATTTCAACTCCGACAGTTTCTTTTCTCGCACTTCTTGCTTGGGAACCTCCCTCCAGCTTACTTGCTTCCCTGATAAATACAATTTTCAAAAATTTAAATGCAACGTCAATCGCCATCTTCTGTTTTCTTGAATCCCGTTCATGTTTTTCCCGTTCCTCAATCCTCTCCATACTCAGTCTCTTCTCACACTGCTTGGGGTGAAAGGTTTAAAAAATAAAACAAAAAATTTGGAAATAGAAGTAATACACGATTACAAGATCCGACTCGACTTTATTTCCAAGTAATTTTTGTTGTAATATCTAAAAAAAAAAAAAAAAAGTGCAGACAGGAAGGCTATTTCCACATATGCTAGTTGATATTTGATCATGTGTAGCGTGTCTTGGTCAAACTAGACCTAGTGAAGACCATTTCTCTCAAAGTTGATCAACAGCTGATGTCCTTCGAATTTTATTCAATCGAGGAAAGATTACGTCCTAATTGTTGATTTCAGTCTAGGATGTCCTCCGTCCAACAAAGCTGTGACATTTTTACCTGCCTAACAGAACTTTTGGCGAACAATTTAATATCTGTGTAAAACTTTCTAAGCAATTCTTGATTATTTTATCGCAGCCTGTATTTGTTATCTGTGTTGCTTTTTGAGGGTTTTTCCTGAAGAAAATGCTTTAAAATCATTTGCGTTTTAACACTGAAATGTTAAATTGTAGAGAGGACTTTGCCAACGTCTACAACATCACGAACCTCAGATATATACACGCATGCAATCATTATTTGTATGCAATAGATACTGTATGTTCCGTTAGTAATATAACAGATATATCGTCTTTTTTGTGGCTTGTGGTGACAAGACTTTGTTGTTTCATATTTGATTAGGTTTAACATTGTGCTAAACTATTGTCAATCTGATTAATAATAACGACAAATATTTAATAATAGGTCAAAAATGTGATATTAGGTTGGTGCAAACATAATGTTGTTTTCTCACAAATATTACTATGTGAGAAAACGACATTATTTTTGCACCAACCTAATAATTTGTTGTGACAGAAAGAAAAGTAACACCGTCGAGTCGGCGACTTGAACTGAGTAGTACTGTAAGGAATTAAACTTAACATTTTTTCCCAAAATACCTAATTATTGGATGCGTCTTTCTACTTGTAGCGTCTTAGCATACGGAAAATAACGGTACGTTTTTTTCTGACTGTTGTATATATTTTCTTTTTTAAAATATACATTTGGGATTGAATTCTTATCAGTTTTTATACAGTAATTTGCAAGTTTTTGAAAAATATTTCAATTGTCCGAACACTGTGTGCCATACGCATGTTTTATCTATCACTGTGCTGTCGAGTTCTAAAAGCTTATTGTGGATTATATTTCAGCTACTGCATTTGGTAGAACAGCACTGGGCATGATGGATGGAAACTACTCTTCCCTGTTGTATATGCTGTGAATAATTTCTTGATACCTTCCTTCTATGATAGCCTAACTAAAAGATTTAATATTTATTGCAATTGACGTGATCGACGTCAAACCAGTATTTTTTTTTTATAACGGCTACAGGTTAAGACTTGGCAGAGTGAAAGAGTCTTAGATCACACCTCGTTGGTAAATTTCCATTTTTTGCGCTGGAATTTACTAAAGTATGTCAGTTGCTTGGCAGACCTTGTCTTTCCTCGATTTAATATCTCCATGTTGAGCGATTCTGTTTCGCATTGGCAGTAGCAGATTGCGAACTTCGATGAACGACACTCAATAATGATTCATAAAAGAGCAGATAATCAGTATCAATGACTCCAGTATAATTAATTTTAAAAAATTACAAATTAGAGATACCAAAATCAAACAAGTACAACAATTTAAATAGCCAAGAGGAAAACAGAAAGCGGTACAATGAAATCCGAAGGCGCATTGGGATAGTAATATATACTTTTCAAAAGTTAAGCAAAGCATTAAAAAACAGGAAAATTTCATTGAAAGCAGAAAAGAATATTGAAATGTTACGTAATATAGTAGTGAATACTGCACAATCTCCTCACAGATGAAGAGACTTGAAGCAACAGCAAAGGTAAGCAAAGTGCAGAGAAATGGAAAAAAAATCAATAGAAACAAAGAAAATTGCCATGTCATATGTATCCTCTTATACACCGTGAATGCTGTACAGTCTCCTCGCAGATGAAGAAGACTTGAAGCAACAGAAATTTGGTTCTGCAGAAGGATGCTGAGAATCCCATCGACATAAAATATGAGTAATGAAGAACGTTTAGATCACACAAAGAACACTTATACTTAATATAGAAAGAGACAGTTGACATTTCTAGGGCTCATAATGAGAATAGAGGAGTTGGAAAATTTGATACTCACAAATCCGATTGAAGCTAATTAGGGGAAAAAAATACAATCCATAACCTACCTAGCGGGCTTGAGTAAATGGATGACCGAGTAAAACTTATTAAGAGCTACAAAGCGCAGGGAATTGTGGGTAGCCATGATCCTGAAGGAGATCATGAATCAACACAGATTCCTATTCTTTATTGTCTGTGTATTGGCATATATTCGGAAAGATAGTGGTGTAGTGCCGCGTTATCTTGTCCATGGTTTGTAAATCTGAGATACTCTACTCATAATCTTCTCATAGACTAGTTGCAATCCAAGTCTAGAGATCCACTCTACAATGTTATTTAACCCATAACTCGGGTGCGAAATGACGGCTCTATGCTATTCCTAAATGCATTTGTGCGAAAGTAAATCTAACCGATTTGGTTGGCATTTGAACCCAGCTCGCCGATTTCATTTCTGCACTGCATGTCGTTAAACTTCCCGCACATACACATAGGTATTCAATGTGAACTATGTGTTTCTACCACTACGTCTCAACACGATTTTTGTGAATGAGACGTATTATTTGCTCATCTAGGTTTACATAAAAGATTAATCTGATTTTATATCTGTATATTTTATGATACTTGTAAAATAATCTGTACTCGATTTTATTTGTACTATTTGCAAAGGTATAATACTACCTCCATAGACTAAAGATAAAATATATATATTTATATTGTAGACTTTCTCGTTGAATATAGGGCCAAATCACGCTCGATAATTCTGTTGAAGTTTCCCTAACATACAGTATGGAGCTGTTAAACCCATGACCAACTTTTTTTAAAATTCAGACTTGCCCTTTTAGCTTTGTTTCCAACCAAATTACAAACGTTATATTTGCCTTCTATTAATTTCAAGCTTAGGGTTGGGAGAAATGGATTCATGTCTTTCCAAGTATATTTGTGTGAAAATGAACGCATCGGCCTTCGATGGATTTTGAAAACAATCCTATTTTCTGCACGGATAAAAGCTACTCTACCCGCACCCCTATATTTATACAACGCAGTCAATATTTATTTTACAACTTGGTAGTTTCTTGGCAATACACTTGAATCAAAATTATTCCATATATTTTATTGTTACGGATTAAAAAAAATCATTTACAGTTTGAGCGAATTATTTCACAAAAGAAATATCTTATTGAGAATAAAATGGAATAAAAAAGAAGAAAAACGTGAAGATTCGTCATTTGTACGAAATCTTTTCATGATTGCATCATTATGACCATTGTTAAGCGATTGACTTTTCGGATAGGCGCGCAGCGTCCCAAAGAAAATAAACCCATCTTCACAGACAGTCTAGCCTCAACTATAAATAAATAAATAATTAACAATAAAAATAATTCAGAACTTTGACATTTACACGATATAACTAATGAAGATTTACTAGACATACCAACATATTTACACTGAAGATAAAATGATTGTGTAACGTTGATGTTCCTAAAGATTGCATCAGGTATCTGAAAAAAAAACTCTTTCATTGTTGATTAGTAGCATTGTACTTAGAAAAGCTAAATACTTCAGTACAAATATATCTAAAAAAAAAACTTATTGCTAACTGGCAGACAATAGTGATGCCACATTATGACAAAATAAATTACGCTGACTAGTACACTTTTAGTGATTGAGGTTTGACTATTGTTTTTCTCAATAAATGGAGGACATTTCGCCAAGTATTGTTCAAAGTTCATTTCGGAAATTTGGTGACGTACGGTGGTTGTTAATAATTAAGAATAACTCAAGACTTCAATTAAAAAAAAAAATCCAAAACAAAAAAACAGTATTTAATTACAACCGCAAATAAATACTAAACAAGAACAAAGAAGAAAAAGTCAACCAAAGATAATTAACTATTTCAGTGAATACCTCTTAGTTGCGTGGCTCGGCTTAACAACCAGTAAATCCTAAATCAAAACCCAAAACATAGACGCACAATAATTTGGCTGGATACTTCCACTCAATATTTACTCAATAATCATTACAGTCAGTAACCTGATATCACTATTCATACACCTGGCGAAAAAAATATATTCATAACTCCGGAGTGTTAAGATCGAACCTCGGTGTCGGTATTTACTGATTTTCTTCCTATATGACAGAATAAAACCAGTAAAAGTAATATGGTCTGAAACTTAAAACAAATTGTGCCACGACACAATGTAAAAGAAAATATTTTGTTAATGGTCAACGTTAGAAGTCATGTGATAAAATTAAATAGAGAGCATTTTTTACTCTAAAGTCATAAAACCAATGAGTCATTTGACGTAAGTAATGTGTTAAGTGTTTTTTTCTTTAATGTAAACATTTAAGGATAAGGGTTCTGAAGTTATAATTTTATTTATCAATGGTAGTTTTCGATGTATATAATCAAACGTTTTCGTGAGGGAAGCGTAACAATTAGATTTATAATTTAGGGGCTTTTGCCATATTACTGGAATGCAAAAAGGTGATATGTTTCTTTTTTTTCTCCACTGGCGTAAATATTCGACATATGGCTTGCATACATGAAGCCGGCGTCTACGATTTGTCCTGAGCACGAATTCTAATTTGAAAAAAAGCCAAATGTGCTTTCTTCAAGGAATCACTGATGTTCATATTTGACACCGCAAAGCTTCGAAATATATAACAAAAAAGAAAAAGTATCTGCGCCTTTCAAAGATTTTCTTCATGTGAAGACAATTCTTCTGATTTTCTTCCCAGAAAGAAAAGTGTAGTCATTCTCTTTTACGTCCATTTTGTTTCTTTAACCGTTTTAGCCTAACTTTAAATATTTGGGACATTTCTTTTATATTATTTTGCATATTATTTATGCTATTGGCATACGGGCAATTGTCCCCATCTTTTTTGTTGTTATTGCAACATTTCGGCCGTTGTGGTCTTCGGCCTTCTTCACATGTATGTCGATCCGGATAGACTACGGTAAATTTCGAACTGAACAGTTTATCTAATCGGTGTGGGTAGACATTCTTCTTTAAAAATGCATTTTAAACCTTAGATATTGCTTTACTTTGTAGGCACACACGCACACGCACACACACACATATGTACGTATATATTTCAACTGTGTATTCAGTCAATCATTTAGAATAATGTTTTCCAGGAACTTTTGCACAGACCTAATGCACATACACACACACAGACATATATCTATCCACACGCACATAAGCACACAATATATATATATATATATATATATATATATATATATATATATATATATATATATATATATATTAGATACAAACACAGAAACGGATTAGGCGAAAGTAGATGTGTCCAAAAGCTTACAACAAAGGCTGTAGAGAGTCGGATTAACAAGAGAACTAAATCGTGTTTACATATTTTGCAGGTACACTTGACCTGACCTTCACCCAATGCTTTCACTGTTAACGACCCTCTGACTAAGCCCACTGGTATCTTTCTTTCAACCTAACAAGCAAATTATTCCTCTCCTGACCCCGTCATTTACACCCGTCTTTTCGTAAACGATTGTTTTCTTTGTAATTGTCAAATAGAATAATGCCCGTAACTAAGATCAGCGAATCTAAAATTTAGGATATGCGATTGGATCTTCAAACTGACTACAGAGGGCACTAAGTGTGAATGTTTGTCCAGAATTTCGAATCAAGTACATTTGGGTAAGGCCGGGTCAGACGATTGACGAGTGAACCTCCCTATTGAAAAAGGTAGCTGTATTAATTTACATATCGTGTAATTTGCTTGGTAGGTTAAATAGCAAAATTATCTATAAATTTACTTTTTGTTTTACGTCTAAAATGTTTTACCGTCTTAATTTAACGGTTTATATATCTATTTAATTGGAATCTGTTAAACAAATTTAATGTCTACGTTAACAGTCTAAAACATGATTTTATCCAAATGTCGTTGATTTAGTATTTTCCAGATTCTATACATTTTTATTATCGATTACTTTTACACAATTTCGATACTGAACATTCACTTATTCAGGTGTTTGTTTTTCCTGCTTTTCTTTATAATATGATTATCCGTCACTTAACCAATATATTCAAGTACTGTCTACCACTGAAAACGTATTTTGACATTCTGCTGATTTATATTTTAAAGTTATTGTTTTATCTTTCTGAAAGATTTTAACAGAGGATTGGATAATCTGACAACAAGATCCGAACAAGCACTGGATTAGCGAAAGAAGCATTCCAAAAGGTAAGCAATGTGCTGAAAAACAGAAAAAAAGTCTTCGTTAGAAACAAAGACAAGAATGTTAGATTGCTATATCGTGTCAATCCTTTCATACGGTAGTGAATGTTGAACAATTTTTACGGATGAGGGAAAAACAAAACAGAGGCAGCAGAAATGTGGTTCTACAGATGTAGACTGAAAGTCCCGTGTTCGGTGCGAGGAAGTCTAAAAGAAAACGGCAAAAAAATGAATATATATATTCAAAATTGGGAAAAGACACATCAAATACGTTGAACACATTAAAGAAGCGGGCCTTGGAACGATGCAATGCCCTGAAAGACGAAGCGAATTTTAATCTACCTACAGGTCGGGGATAAACGTTGGTAGTAAATATTTGGAAACAAATTGTCAAGGACAAGTGCAATTTTTTCACTTAGTAAAATTTATAACACTATAAAGGTGATTCATGCTGTGATCATATAACTTCAAGTTGCTGTCTTGCCAGAGATATGCCCGTCTATTGTATTCAATTAAAGAAGATCCTGTATAGGGCAACTTCGAAATGGTAGATGGTCATATCGCATAATTGCTGCACTTTTTGGATGTGACGCCCTGTTAGTGTTTCGATTTTCATAAAATTGATCAAATAAACAGTCCTGCACTTGGAGACCAGGTTCTGGATAGCCATGCACTACCGACCCTCGCCGATATCTATGCATTGTAAGTGGAGCAGCGAGAAATCGCACAGCATCTACTGCATAGATCTAAGCGCAATTGAATACCGGTATGTGGGCACTGGCCGTTGAAAATTGTTTACTAGGAAGTTCGTTTACGAAACAAATCCATGGTATCATGGTGTGGAGTCTGAAATACTTGTTTATTTTTAATATATGATTAGAGAACATTGAACAACGAAGCGTAACTATAGAATCCATTCTGCTACTAATTCTGCAAAAGAAAAATGGTATTCTGTGCTAGTTGAATCGTGATAATGGTAATATTTGACGTTTCCTTACAAAGAACTATTCGACATTCCTTGATCGAGCAGCTAGTGTTATTTTGTTTGAAATTTATGAAACATTTTTTTAAAAGTATTTATTGTGAGTCACCAGTTTCAGTTAATGTGCATAGTTCGTTGTGATTCTGTAGCGCCAGACCACAATGTTCAAAGAAGGATCGTTCTCACTGACAGCGTCAGTCTTCATTCATTCGAAAATATATTTAAAAATTAATCAAAGACGTTGTATATAGCTGACAGATCTTTCTGATTGAATTGTCTTCATGCTTGGCAACATGTGAATGGTTGTCAAGCATTATCTATCATGCCTATTTAAGAACATTGAAGTTTTAGATTAATGCTTTAAATTTGAAATGTCACATTTTCCAATTTAACCGAATGTAGCTAAGAAACGGTTTTACCTACGAGACTGAAAACTTCTTGCATTGACCATGACAGAGATAACAGGAAGTCTTCAACAAATCTTTCGGAAAATGAAAACCAAAGCATTCTTAATAAAACTGCACTGTGCGTCAGTAATTTGTTCAAAGACGAAAGTACATAAATAAATTGAATTTATAAAGAAAATGTTGGTGAAAATTGATACCTGATTGATATTGTGGAGGCTAATATGTCACAATTAATATATTAATATATATATATATATATATATATATATATATATATATATATATATATATATATATATGTATATATATATATATATGTATGTATATATATATATATATATATATATATATATATATATATATATATATATATATATATGTTGACCATGGTCGCCATAGACTATGAATGTAGAATCCAGCGCCGTACGTAATCTTTTCAATGAAAGAAGGTTAAAGATTAATACTCACGAGTCAGACACTCTACTCCAATACTACCAGCAGTTGTTCAGTAATTCTTCAGTCTTCGATATCAGAGGTTGGCAGTGAATATACGGAAAAAAAACATGTCCAGCTTTATACACGTCGCATTGAATATTCTGAGCCTTCTGATTGGTTAACCCTTCTATTGGTGAACTATAAAATGAGTCAGCTCATTTTGGCTGGCTCGCTAGTACTGGGCTACCCAAAAATTCCAACAATATATATATATATATATATATATATATATATATATATATATATATATATATATAGTTGGTTGATCTCACTACGAAGAAGTGTCCTGATTATTTTGATATGCCGTTGAATGGTGATATCAGTACCAGGTTTGATAGGCAAATTTGTATTGGTGTTAAAAGCTGTTATCTGTCTGACAATCCACACATTCTATTTACTGTCCAGACAATGTTCAATTCCATCTGAAAAGATTTCTAACTGGCCGCTCTATTAGTTCCGGAGTTTATCCGTGTAAATATCAGTGCCACGCTGGTTGCAATAGTTACAAAAGTAGAATGGGTCAAATTTTAGAAGCAAGGATTAATAATCATTTCCAACAAATATTTGGAAAGGCAATTTGAGCAATTAATATAGGTTCGTTTATTCTGGGTTGGCGATACATTTACAAACTTTCAGGGATCATCAACGCAATAAACAGCAGAAAGTGTTCGCTGACTCGGCTGCCTTCCGTCTAGAAACGCAAAATGATACAGTCGTGCAGCCTCGAATCCATTACCATTCGCGCGAGCGTATGTAAAAATCATAACTACCTGTTCAGGATATGAATATCCTTCCATTGTTAAAATGGAGACTTCTCACTTAATTTACCACTACACACCGTAACACTTGAAGTTAGACTTGCCACAAATATACACGAATGACAAATGTAACTTTGTCTACATGGCGACATAGGGCCATATACCGTAAAGTTTCTTTAAACTTAAAAAATCGAAATATTTGCGAACATATAATTATAAGAACTTTTGTCCTTATTTAGGAATCTATCCCAAAAGTTACAAAAGTATTTTTGGCACACACTGTAATGATTTCACTGTTCTCTGCTCCGAGGAGCTGCATTCGCTGGTTCCCAGACTTCATAAGTTCAAGCGCCCTACGAGGCTGGTATCCCGCTCTCACCCTTTCACTGTCGAAACTCCTAAATGTAGCCGTCTCTTCTACTCCAATAGCTTCATGTCTCGCACCTCTCGCCTGTGGAACTCACTTCCCTATTCCAGTTTCCTTGAGAGCTATAATCTCCAACTATTCAAATGTAATGTCAATCGACATCTCCAGTTGCCTATCTATCCACTATCTTTCTCTTCATCCTTTCTTCTATAACTCCTATCTGATCTTGCTCTAAATCTTCTGTAACCCCTTGCGTCCTTGTGGCTTCTCACTTTGCTTCGGGTGAAACGCTTAAAAAAATAGATAAAAAATTAATGGTTCTACTTTAAACTATATGATGTTAATTTTCTTATACCAGCTTGCATTTTTGAGGTATTGAAACTTACAATTCAATTATTTGCTGACCAAGTTGATCGAGCAAGATAAATCAATTTCAAGGCGTCAATCTCCAATGTAAAGCATCAGTTGCTCCTGCTGTTGAAAGTCAATGAGCGCATCAATTATACAACTGTAGATTCCCATCTTGAATTACAGTTGTCTTTTCTTTTTTAAGTAAAAATTCCTCTTTGCTTCGCATCGTCAGCAATATATGCACATCGAAAGTATACATTTATGTCTGACACACGAGTATTCTTTCAAATGAGGTGTTTGGTTACAGGATTACATGCAGACGTGTAACGACGTACACTTGGTATTAGGTCTTAACCTTTAATCCAAGACTGATGAAGTTTATCTACTTCAGCATTGTTTCAATTGGAGCAAATCGTAAGACATTTTTTAAAGCTAGTAAATCGAGTATCGTACTGAGCATAACAAATGTGCTTTTAAGTTATTAAAACTCTATATATATCTTATTTAATCTGATATATATTGTTAAACCAATATTAGCAACTTAAGCTGCTACGTGTCAAATGTTTTGCCTATTGCCAAATACCTACAGCTACGATTATTAATCATTTTTATTTAAGGCAGAGCGACTAAAACAAATACAGAAGGACGTATACTTAAGTTTCATAGATTAGGAAATGCATTTCATAAGAAACTACACAGATATATCGGAAATACTTGGGAGACTTTATTTGTTTGAAATAAACATTAGAATAATCCAGATTATACACTGGGAGTAAACCGTCCGTATACGGAAATAAAATCATCTGAGTACACGAAGAAGCCGGAGGAATAAGAAATGCCTCTTCTCATCGATTTATTTTACCGATACAGCGAGGCGACCCTAAGAGAAGTAGAAGTCCTATCTAGATTTATTATGGGTACTCAAATTCATTTAGTGTATTTACCATTAATGAAAGTTCATTAGAACAGTTACTTTGAAAGTATATATAGAAAAGGTAGAGATAAGTT
>OZ010573.1:85519266-85571766 GCA_963932145.1 Acanthosepion lycidas | reverse complement strand
CGACAGGTAGCATTCTCGTAGTACAATGCCTTGTTTCCATGCCCACTGGAAAAGGATGGTGAATTGCTTGAGGCCATTGATACAATTCTTATATAAATTGTAGGATATTCCATTTATTCCAGGTGCACTACCGGTACGGGATTTGCGGATGAATTACCGAATTTCCCTCAAATTTAATCCGCTGTGATTGAACATGATATATGGATCTTCGGGACTAGGAAGGTCATTCATAGGATAGATTGGAACATGTCCCTTAGATAGTTGGTAAGTATTAATGAGAGTTCCTGATCGAGATTTGACCAGGTAGCTCATGTCTCTCACTCTCTCTCTCTCTCTCTCTCTCTCTCTCTATATATATATATATATATATATATATATATATATATATATATATATATATAGTAAGAGAGGGGGAGAAATTTAGTGAGTTATAAAGTGAGAGATAAATATCGAGAGTTGAAATGAAATAGATTGTCTTTCTTTTTGCCTAGTGTGCATGTATATGCAGTGAAGAGAAGCGGAAATACCTCTAAATATTTTAGGAAAATTGTTGTGTCCTTGTAACAATCATCAAAATGGCTGACGCATCCTGTTGTGCTCTATCTATATATCTATACAAGACTCAGATCAGATCATTACTGATACGTCTACATATGGTTAAGATCTGTACAGCCACCACTTTCGAACCTGGAGAGATTTAAAAGCGTTTGCCCGGCCTTGTGGATCAGAATTGAGCAACTACATAAATCTAACTATACAGGAAGTGTTATAATAAAGAACGAAATATGGGAGACAAAAATCCGAATGTGCATTTGAACAGCAATAGATACTTTCCAGAAGCTGAACAAAGTATGAAATGACAGAAAAATTCCGTTAGAAACTCTGGAACGAGTTCGGAACTGCTATCGAATAACAATATTCTTACATGCCGGTGAATTCTGGACAGCTTCCTCACTGGGGAGCCTTCAGCCATCAGAGATGCGGTTCAACTGTGAATGCACTCGGAAGAATGCTGGACAGGAAGAAGAAATTTTAAGAAAAAACAAACGAATAGGATACTTATATTACAATCAGAAAGAAAGAATTGTCATTTTAGGAAGGCATAATGAGGATAGAAGGATTGAAGAATTTGACACACATTAGGCATAATGAAGGCAAGTGAAGCAGTGTGAAATCGCGTGTAACTACCTAACGATTAAAAGGCTGATAGAACAGTGATTACGAGGAAGAGTAATGGAACTGTCATTGCTTAGCAGTAGAAATGATAGGAGCCATGATCACTTATCTCCTAAAGAGCACAAGAGGTGTGCTGGGGCATGACTTTTCACACCCAGAGAGATAGGTTAAACAATGAGATAGAGTGAGAGTTGGATTTTCTTTTTGATTTGGGGATGAAATGGTGTAGGGGTTTCCCCGTTCAATTCTGAATGGTTTTGTATGTAGGCTGGCTTTCACATAACTACTGTGCTTTTTAAGCCGTGAGTAGAGGGGCTTGTGAGTGAGTGGATTTTAGGTGAGTAATTCTTTGCACAAATCCGGACCAAGCCTCTCGACATTCCCTTCAGGATCCAGTGGCACCGTGAAGTGCAGGATGTCTGCTGGATGATTAATTACGGTGAAAGACCAAACCAAGCATCTCGCATTGTTTTCCCTGAAAAGTATTCATTCTCCTAGATTAAATACCATCCAAAGCTAGAGAGCCTATTTTACCCGGTTACTTAACCAACATTTATGGGACGAGAGAGAATAATACATTTCGAAAGGGTCCTTTAAGCAACTGTAACTCCAATAAATTGTGAATATCTATGCTGATGATACAAAAGTATATGGGTGTACATGTAAAACTCTAGATGACCTGAGCTTGATGGTTGATCTCTCCTATGACATAGACCAAACAACATAGTGTGAGAAAAACTGGCAGATCATATTAGACAGCTCTAAAACCAAAAGCGTGATATTCCATCATCACCGAGCTAAGCCAGAAATTTAGCCGATCACGATGTCCGGGCGTTCCCTCAGTGATGCGCCGTGCCTTGAGCGCATCTTGGGAATTAAAGTCAACCGAAACCTCAAGTGAAACTCGCCTATACGAATCGTCGCTAAAGACGCTGGAAAAATGGTCAGTTCCCTGTACCGCTCCAATAAGTACCTGATTCCTGATATCCTGTAATATTATAAGAGTCAGATTAGACCGAAAATAGTCTTCGCATCCTTCTGAGTGACGAATTCTTTTACAATATGTATATATATATATATATATATATATATATATATATTAAGGAGAAAACGGTTGAATAGGGAATATCTGGAAGGTATCGTTTTAAAGAATGCATTTTTATACTAATACCAAAAGATAATGTATTGATGGTATGGATAGTAATAACTAAAATTAAATATTAACTCTTTTTGCGGAGCTTGCATCCACTCATCTAGAGACTTGATTTTAAATTAGATACAGCTCTCTCTATCTCCCTCTCTCTGTTATATATATACATATATATATATTATATATATATATATATATATATATATATATATATATATATATATATATATATATATATATATATATATAATTGTTCAATTATATAATTTATATAATGGAAAACATTTATATATATATATATATATATAAGAGTGAACATTAGAGTCATCACTGAGAGGCGACAGGCTGTTTCATACTGGACGCAATCATCAGGACACGTCAGAATGTTGCCAGACGATTGCGTCTAGCATGAAACAGCCTGTCGCTTCTAAGTGTTGACTTCAATATTCACTTTTAAATTTACACACGCTCTATCTCTGACATTGAGCACTTTATCCATAAATATAGCACACCTTAAGCGTATATTTCTGTATATATATATATATATATATATATATATATATATATATATATATATATATATATAAATTCCCATTATATAACCTATATAATCAAACAATTTTAAATAGATTTACATTATTTACTTCATAAAATAATATATTTCAGGAAGAATAAATACAATATCATAAATTAATATGTTTCATTAAAGAAAGATAATTAGAAAAATAAATCCCTTACACACACACACACACACACACACACACACACACAGAGGGTACAATGGGTAAGTTGACGCTAATTTATATTTTTAATTTCGCGCATACTCTTTGTTTGTTTTTGACAACCGCACACATAGTGGATTTAGTTGGTCAGCGTCTATGAGGAAAGGACCACCATGAGCAATTCACTCCGCCAGAAACTTGGAAACAGCATGCTGTACTGTTTGGCATTCGTGCCAGAAACTCCAATACGAACATTTCAGAGTGTTTTGTGTCAATCTGCAGAAGATTTGGTAAGAGGTGGATGAGTCTAATGGTGATTACGAAGTTGTTTGGCGTGATCATTAGTGATAGCGACGTTATGCCTTCATTCATCTTCCCACAGGGCTTCAGACTCAACGCAGAGGTTTACATCAAGTGTCTTGACGAGGTATTGCTGCCTCGGGTGAAGAGGGTAGTTGCTGGAAGATCCTATGTCTAGCAACAGGAATCTCCAACATACCACACATTCATGAGAACCTAGTAATGGCTGTCAGACAATTTCTTCAACCACATCTACCCTTAGATCTGGCCAACTAATTCCCCAGACTGCAGCCACCTTGATTATTATGTGTCGGATGTCAGTAGAGCGAAAGACTAAAAAAACGACTTCTAACACCAAAGACGAACTGATGGCAGCAATCCCCAACATAAACAAGGAGACCGTTTGAAAGAGTTTCATGAGACTCTGAAGCCGTCTGGAGGCCGTGGCTGAAGCAATGGCAGTTTTATTCAATAAATTTACTCTTTCGTATTTTAAGATACTTATATGTAATTTTGGTAAATATATCTGTTAAAATGAGATGTCAGTATTATTTTCAGTGCTGCGTAATTTAGACGACAATTTATACATCGCACACCTGCACCGAATATATATATATATATGCACATTTCATTGAATACAACAGACAAGCTGCTTTTATTTATTTTTTTATATAGCTTTCGGCTATACATTTAGCCATTTTCAAGGATTAAATATTTTAAGTGTTAAATAATAAATAGATTGTTTCTTGTATGTTTTATAAAATGTTTTCATTTTTCAAAACACGGTCAAGATATTGTGTCCATGTTCATAGTTAATATTATTAAGTGTTGTTTTTTGTTTTTATTAATAACGCTTCCATTATTGTTGGAAAGATGCTCGGTGTGCAGACGAGCTACATTGCATATTTACACTAGTTCTATCCTTCGCAGCCAGAACTCGCCATACTATGTACATTGTATTGAACCATACTAATTCCTTTGTATTCATTTGGTGATTAGTGACTTATATTCAAGCAGATTATTCTCATGATTATTCTCCGCTCTGTGAGATCGACTCCCTAGAGAATGATTTCTCGATCACTTCAACCTTAACGTGATCGTGTCTAGGCTTAACCGTTATCTTCCTCACATATCTACATAAACATGCCTCTTCCTCTGTAACCCTCAGCCTTGATTGGCTCCCGAGCCTTGTACAGGGTGAAACTCGCTGTAAAAAAAAACAATCTCTCTATGTATGTATGTATGTAAAAATCTATCTATATATATGTATGTGTATATATATTATATATGTATATATGTATGTGCATATATATATATATATATATATATATATATATATATATATATATATATATATATATATATCAACAGAAAAGTATTTAAAAAACAGAATTGGAAAATAGAAACATAAAAAATAGACAAAATATATTGGCTTAATTTTTAAAAGATCTAGGATGTTACAAGTGTAAATATAGCTAATATGTTTTTCGAATAATTTAGATCCAATTTCAAGCTTCTCCTCTTACATTTTGGCCGTCTTCCTCCCTTAGTCATTCCCTTGCTGTAAGCGCTGATGACGTTTCAAAAGCATTTTTTTTAAAACAAAATCACCTCTAAATGATTACGGGCAGCGGGGATACTCATTAATATGCACCTGGAGTAACATCCGGCTTGCTGCCTGTAAAGAAGATTTAATCATTTCCGAGAGCAAAGATAACCGTTGTTTCCGAGTAAACATAAAACCTGAAGTAGAGATTAGCAGAAAATTATTCTCTTTAGAAACATTAGCAGAAAAGAAATGTTTATAATTGTAAAATTGATTCTGAAAATAGTGAAGATATTTTTTTAGCTTGTTTATCATAACACTCTCTTTCGATGAAAAAAAGCATAATGATTGCACTTTCATTAGTGGTATTTTATATTTTATATCATGTATTTAGGTGTTCGGAAAGTAATGTTGTCTTACTAGAAATGTTATAAAAAGAGTATAAGTTAATTTTATTAAATATTGAGGCGCTTGGAAAATAATTACATTTTAAAATAAAGGAAATGTATGGTAATTTTTTTTTAAAGTACTAGCTTACTTGCTTTTCGTTTCCCAAAATAGAACTTTTTCCTTTTATTTTGCATTTCCATTCCTAGTGGCCAGTAATGGTACAAGAGAAATATAGTATCTTTTTCTGAAATGTTGACTTTGATATATATATATATATATATATATATATATATATATATATATATATATATATATATATATATATATAAGAACAATGAATATCACGATTCAGCTAGTCATAATTTCCCGACCACATTTATGAAAATATAACTGTATAATTGTACAGTTGATAAAAATATAATTATATTTGTAAAAATATAAATCGCCGGTATATAACAGGTATTGATCAGATAAGTTCCATTCCGGCCAAAAGATCGATTTGAACCGAAATTCCGTTTTGGACAGAAACTCTGATTCGGGCTGAAATTTCAATTCAGTCCCAAAATTGAGTTCTTCAATCACAAACTCCGTGGAACTTCGAAACCTCATGTCACGAATCCTCTATCTTTAACTCTGCTTCCTTGATATTTTGCAGAAATAACATTGATTTCCTCAATTCCCCAAATTTTGGAGATATTTTAACCTGAATTCTGAACAAATATTTTTAAATTCACAAAACCTTTGTGTTCCTTTAACTTCAATATAAATTAAAAACTTTTAAAATCACTAATTTTTTTTCAGTTATTTTAAAAGTTGGGTTTTAACTGTTCCGTGCTCATCCGGACACAAACCTCAAAGCTAGATATTCAAGCACCAGATGAAGGGGAGAGTTTCAATCACAGGATCATCCTGATTCCAAATAAGTGTAATATGTGAATGTAGAGCAAGTGTGGTCCGAGTTAGAAGAGTTTCAGACACACAGACAGACAGAGAGATTTTGCCGTTTACTCATTTAAATTATTAGGATGTTTTATTAATATGGATATAACATAAAATATAATATTAAATGTATTTAAATATTATTTATTTAATATGTATCTACAAGAACACCTACAGAAGTTAAAGAAGGAAAGCAGGGAGAAAGGATTTAACATCAATTGCAAGAAAACTGAGCGCAAAAGGCAACATGCAAATTACAAATTGGAAATAACGAATTCAAGCAGGTATAAAAAAATCCGGGAAACAAATGAACGAAGTAAGTACGACACTGAAATCCGAAGAAGCATTGGGTTATCGAAAGAGGGCTTCCAAAAGCAGAGCAAAATATAAAGAAAGAAAAAAAATTGAATAAAAACAGGGAAAATAGTACTGAATCGTTATGTAATATTTGTCCTCCTTATATGACAGTGAATGCCGGACAATTTCCTTACAAATGAAGAAGAGACAGGAAGCAACAGAAACCTGGTCGTAAATTTAGAGGCGGAGAAAACCATGGACTAAACATGTGATCAATGATCAAGTTCTAGAAACAATGGCAGCAAAAAGTACACTTCTCCTTAACACCAGTAAGAGACAATTGCAGTTTCTGGGCATATAATGAGGAAACAGGGTTTGGTAAAATTTGATACTCACAGGACAGATTGAAGGTAAGAGAGGCTGAGGAAAGCAACACATAGCCTACCTGGTGAGCTTGAGTAAATGGATGGCCGAGCATGTTTTGGGTGAAATAGCAAAAGCAAAACGAAAATTATTAAAAGTTAAAAATGACAGGGCATTGTGGAGAGCCATGATTGCCAAGATTGTGATGGGATATGGCACAAAGATGTTATCAAGTAGATTGAACACTTATTTCCTGTTGCTTTTAATCAAAGTGTGACCCATGAGTGTTAAATTCACAAAGCCTTCTTTACTCACTGTATGTCACAGATAATTCAGCCATCTCGTTTGGCCTATTAGCTGCTATTTTATTCTAGTTTATTGTCCATAGTATTTCCAACAGCCGTTAGTATAAACAAATCACTGACATATCGAGCCACTTCCATATCAGGAGAGCAAATTCCCGAACATTCACTACCACATAGAAAAATTATACATATAGCAATTCAGCTCTCGATAGCATAACACCTTACTTTCGATGAGTAACATTTTATTCATCTTCGGAATAATCTTTTGCTATTCTTACGAGCCTTCTGATTTCAATGTCCGTTTTCTCTTATACTAACCAGATTTTCAAATCTGCTTGATTTCGACGTCTCCAGTGCGTAAGTCACAACTTGAGTTGTCCTTTTTACTAATAATTATGTATTATATCTTCTCTCATTTAATGCACTGCCATCCCCTCTTACTTTCATCGAATACAATTTCAAAAAAAAAAAAAAAAGAAAAAAATTTCCTGACTTTTAGCTGTTAATTCTGTCGGCGCATCGTATATAAAGGCATTTAAAAAGAGCAACACTTTTAAAAATGGATGAAAAGCTGATTAAAAAAACTGGTTATAAGAAGAATTGTTTTGCACATCATATTTCTCTTTTACTGTAAATAGCTTGATGCTAATATAAAAATGAAACAGTCTAAATTGAGATTCTAAAACCCAAAATTTTTGAATTTGAAGTTTTCCAACTTTGAGTATGGTTACCACGTCCAGTCAATTCTGTTATTTAAACCATAGCTGGGGAGAGAAGAGATGGATGCATCGCTTTCCTAATGTTATATGTACGGAAGTAAACGCTGGAATTCAAACGGAGCTCGCCGATTATTTTTCCCAATTCGCTGCACCTACACAAGCCCTAAATGACAAAATATGGAACGTAAAATTCTAAAATTGTCTAATTATTTTTTGTTTGACTTTTTAATTCATTTTGGGCCATTTAATGCTGAAATTTAATTTTATTTGAAGTAATATACATATATTAGGTTGGTACAAAAATAATGTCGTTTTCTCACTTAGTAACATATGTGAGAAAACGACATTATTTTTGCACCAACATATGATATATGTCATTCTGCTTTTCCAATTCAGCAAATGGTAGACGATTCTTATCTTTTTTACATATACACGTTTTTGTGGGATAATTTCTAGAGACGGTGATAATCGTGTTTCATGTATTTTTATTGAAGTCATAATTTAAAATACAATTTGATTTATTTAAGAAATTGTATGATATATGGATTAATGTCATGGAAGATTTCTTTCGTGTTGGCTGTTTGAGTGATTTTTTTTAGTAGCATATAAATTTTTATGGGTTAAAATAAATTAATCCGAAATTTAAATATTTTGAACGCAATTATATCCCTTCAAATTACAGATAAATTGTTTTGTTATTTATTTATTTTGCAATAAAACATATTGTTGTTCATTTTGCTTTAAATATATATTGCTGGTCATTTTACGATTAATATGTATTTTTACACTTTGATAATGTTTTGTCATTGCTTGGATGTTTACTATTTGCTACCACACCAAGTCAGGTAAACCTGGGAACAACAAAAATTAAGAGGTGGTTCCATGCTTCTCAAAGCCTCCAATCTCCCGATCACAGGTCTTTCTAGCGGGTATAGTTTATCGTCATACCAAAGTTTAAAAACTTTTTGAGAGACAATGTTAAAAAATTCGATCTGAAAATATATCTTAGACCAAAATGCATATTAAGAATTTAGGAGCGGTCTGGTAAGTTTTCAACCAGTGTACACTTCGTTGTTACTTTTTAGCATTGTCACGCTTTCCGGGTTGTATTTCGCAAGGAACCATAATACAACACACTGGAAACCGAAACACCGCTATGCTTGCCCGAATAATTTGACTAGAGATAACATGGCAACGAGAACATCTCAAGGATGGCTAGACATAATTTTGCTAAGGTAGATTAATCAAGGTATGAAAATCTTCTGATAATTATCGTATAACAATAACTATTGTACAATTTGCAGAACAGTTTTTTTCATTTTTATTCTTGCTAAACATCCTCATTAAAGCAAGGCAAAAATGGAGTCGAAACGTCTGAAGCATTTGCTTGTTGTATTGATAGAAACTGGTGAAGATTTTCTGTCAATGACTTCTATATGATTTTGATTTTACTTTGGTGATGAGAGTGTAACAATCACATCGATTACGCCCATGTTCATGCACTGATCGAAATCTAACAATTAAGTTCTGTTCTCTTATTTGCCACAGGTGATTTTGCACGGGAGATATAAAAGTAGTATTTGAAATCGACAAAATCGTTGAAGCTGAAAGTCATATCTTTGTCGCCAGAAAGATTTTCAGTTCGGTGGAGAAAAAAAAAGACATTTTTTTCTAGATACAGGTACTTATGTGAGTAAACTTCTTGATAAAAAAATATCTGAATTTTTAATAATCACGGAAAAATATAAGCAATTTTCTTCCAATGTACAATGACAAATCTTGAAACTATTTAAACATATTACAGGTAAATACTAAGAAGACAAGACTAAATTATTCATACGCAAAGTGATTGTTTATTCAACTCTGAACTCCGTCAATTAATATCAGCACATGGATGTACGACTTTTGTGGGTTTTCCTCGAGTTTAGATACAGCGTGGTGATTCTGACAGTATTGGTAGTCACAATCTTAAGAGCATAAGATATGCAGGTAACACAGTGTTGACAGCAGATACGAAAAGAAAACTACAAAAACTCTTACAAAAGACAGAGTAAGAAAGTGAGAAGAAAGGACTAACCATTAAGTGCAAGAAGACAGAATGCATGGTTGTTGGCAAAAGGATGAGCTCAAAATGTAAATCACAAATTGAAGTTACCAAAATCAAACAAATACAAAAATTTAAATATCTGGGAAATATGTTAACAAAAGACAGAAAGTGCAACGCCTAAATCCGAAGGCGCATTGGGTTAGCCAAAGATACATTCCAAAAGCTAAGCAAAAATTAATGAACAAAAAAAAAAAAAACTAACATTAGAAACAAAGAAAAGAGTATTGAACTGTGTTATGGGTTCCACCTCTTTTTCATATAAGTGGACTCTACCAAGTGTACCTGGACTGCTGCCGTTAAATACCCAGAGTTGTAGTCGGTAGTCGGAGAGTGAGAGAATATACGAACGGAGATAGTGTGAGGTAACCGCTTGTAGAAGTCAGTTACAAGCACGTAAACTCTAAGGAAGTCCTACTTCGAGACTGTATATATCTATCTATATTTGCTACTAACCACGTTCCTGGACTTATTAACAGTATTACTCTTTGTATGATTGTGTAAATACATTTTATTTCTTATATTTAATTATTGCGTTTGTCATTCCTTGGAGACCGAATTAATCTCGGAATCCACAACAAACTGTTATATCATATATGTCCTCCTATACTGCAGTGAACGCTGGACAATTTCCTCAGAGATAACATGGACCGAATATGTGAGCAGCGACGAAGTTTTATAAAAAATAGAAACTAAAAGGAAACTTATACATGATATCGGGAAGTGAAATTTGAAATTTCTAGGGTTCATAATGAGGAAAGAGGGCCTGGAATATCTGATACTCACAGGACATATTGAAGGCAAAAGGGCAGCGAAAAATAATGCATAACCTGTTTATCGAGCTCGAGTAAATGGATGGGGGAAGAGGTTTTAGAAGAAAAAAGAAAAAAAAGACAGAGGACAGGAAAATGTAGAGGGACAGGGTACATAAAGAAGAAGTGAATCATTTTCTATCGGGAATATAAGACATTCTCTATTTTCTGTCTCAGATTCGGCGCTTATATATCACCTGATTATCCAATGCCTGCACTTCCTAAACGCATCTGAATTTAATACATATCGTGTGCTGTCACTAGCATCCGCTACGACTCGAATCTGCATCTGGTGCCTTTGAGACCATTTTCAATCTCAGCCCTCTGATACAACCTCTCATACTCTGGTGTGCCACTGAGTGTAAAGTTTATTTTTGCAATCTCTTAGCTTCTATCCAGTATATAATGGGATCTTCCTAGATCATCTTCTATGAAGAAAGGTTTCTCATTGACATGAATTCCATTCAATCCATCTTTAATCATTTCACCTCCAAGCAAATGATAAATCTAAAAAGACCCAACGAATTAGCGGAAGAGGAAGAGAATGAGTAAACTTTAGTGAGGAGAAAGGGCACCAAAGAAAAGATTTCAGGAAAACAGAAGATGGGAATTACCGTTGCATTTATTTTTTTTTAAATTGTAAAAGATTTCCACAGGTTAAATCTAGTTATTTCTACAGTTGAACGATGAGATCTAGTTGCTACGTTTTAATTATGCTACCTTTTAATTATGCTACCTTTTAATTATGCGGTCGCGATACAAAAGAAACCACATTAGAACAACTACCATAAAGATATTTTTAAAAAAGTAAAAAAAGAAAGAAAAGGCAGCAACATTCGGAGTTGAGAAAATGACTGAATTCGAGATGCCAGCCCAGGAGCGATAAGATTATAGTGTTTGTTGATAAACTCAGTATGAAAAATTGAAGCAATTGAAGATAAAAGATGAAAATAAGAATAATAAATTGTATAAATATTAGACTGTTTTTTAAACCTTCAAACAGTAACTGACTGCACGGAAGGAAATCTATGATCGTATGCAAAGTCTCGGTTATAAGCACTACCTTTCATGCCCAACATTTAAATGTTGAGCTGCAGAGTGTTGGCAGCGAAGATAATTCCTTAAAAACTGTCTTTTGCCAAGACTGTGTGAAATTAAAGTTTTGCTTGCCAAAAAAATAAAAGAAAGTAAGTTGTGACATACTTGCAGCCATGTCGTTAGGTAATTTGGGCTCAATTTTGAGAAGACTCACTCATCCATACAAAGGCATAAACACAATCAGCCATACACACTTTTCCATCTCTCTTCATTTCATATATATATATATATATATATATATATATATATATATATATATATATATATATATATATATATATATACATATATATATAGCATAATGAGAAGCCACGTATAGTTTCTTATTATGTATATATAGAAAAAGTTGCAAATTAAAAAGTATGTTTTATTTTATGAAAGTATTTATTTATTTAGTTTATTTTAAATATTTATGACAGTTAGATTTAAGTTAGGAATATCCGAACAGTGACGTTCCATATCACGTGACGTCCGCGTCTCGCGAAAGACGCTACTTGCTAACAAACAGTAATTTTAATTTATTTGTAAAAGTTATTTCTGATGAAAGATTGAAGACAATTTGAAATATCAAATATATATATAAATAAATAAATAAATACTTTCATAAAATAAAACATAATTTTTTTTAATTTGCAACTTTTTCTATATATATATATATATATATATATATATATATATATATATATATATATATATATATATATATATATCAGAAATGAGTTTACTTGCGACGAAATATCCGTTAAGACAGCATCGAACTCAAAAAAGTCAAAAGTAAACTTTTTCCATTTTCTCTCATAATACCCTCAATACTGTTGATATATAAACAATATAAATCGTTATTTTCTATATATATATATATATATATATATATATATATATATATATATATATATATATATATATATATATATATGTATGTATACCAACGCCTTTCCATATTTAACATTTCTCGCTTTCACTCTCGCGTGATCATGTGTGACGTCATGAGCCGCGGTGCGATGTTCACTTCCAGCGTCTCGTATGCGCGAGTTTGTCGCCGCTTGGAAATCTTCTATGCAAACAAAAAACAGACTATCATTATTGCCATGTCCGTGTATTGTTTAATATAATGTGATGTTATTGTCATCTTTGATTATGGCTTATGGAAGCCGAAAGCTTAGATAGGATTAAAAAACATGTATCAATATGATTTTCTTTCATCTTTCAATGATAATTATTAAGTTTATCAGACGATATGAAAAGAATTTGCATAAAATAAATAGACAAAACTTGTCTATATTATTTAATGAACCATGCATCAATATATATATATATATATATATATATATATATATATATATATATATATATATATATTAGGTTGGTGCAAAAACAATGACGTAATAATGTCGTTAAAAAATACGTGAAAAAACGACATTATTACGTCATTATCTTTGCACCAAACTAATATATATATATATATATATATATATATATATATATATATATATATATATATATATATATATATACCTCAAAGCATAAGCCATTATGTGTTGCCATAGCTAAATATCACGTTGAAATACCGATTCGCGTAGAGTTATCAAAGGTCGAGCATGGTCAGTACCTAGACTGATGACCGCTTAGGCGGACCAAGTAAGTTTGAATGTGTAGGTGGTGCCATTCCTGTCATGTTAATTATATCCACCATCCATCTCTCCTCCCACTAGATTTAGGTTAGATTTTAGGACCTGAAGTAGTAAATCATTATTATCTCTTCACAATTCTTACAATCTAAAAATATTTCCTGGCTTTAAATAACCTGCAAAAGTTGATAAGCCGTAAAAAAAAAACAAATCCTTGGTAGCTCTTACGAATGTTTTTTTTCCCTTTCTATTTGTCAATCTCCCTTCTTATTTATACATTTATATATCTTCATTAGGTAGGTTATTTGGTTTATCAGTCCGTCCTTCATATACCATAAATATAAACTGTGAAGTATCACATGATTCTTGATAATTTGAAGTAAAAATGTCCTTATTGCTCCATTTATTTTTAAATTTCCTTGCACCGTCGTGCTTATCTGTTGAGGAAGGTGCCTAGACACGCAACAGGATTAAAAAACGACACCTGTCAAAGGGCGGATGAATCCTTTCACAATGGATCAACAGCTATCAAGCACAGCCGAAGGGATGTTGAAATACATAGGTTTCAGTATAGGAGGCCTTATGATTAGTATCCTACTAAGAGAAGGCAGTTTCTGCTGTAAGACCTGCAGCTTGAGAGCATCCAAATGTGTTAACGTGTACTTTCAAATAGCGACGGTCATACTCTGCAACGAATTGGAATATATATATATATATATATATATATATATATATATATATATATATATATATATATGAAAAGTGTGTGTATATAAATATCTATAAAAGGCAGGATGTGTGTGTGTGTGTGTGTGTGTGTGTGTGTGTGTGTGTGTGTGTGTGCAACGAATGCACGGCCGCAATTTTCGACGGATTTGCACCAAAATTTACATGCGCATGCTCCAAGTTAGCGGGAAGGCCAAGACCGACGTTGCAGTTCCCAACTCCCATCGATAGTGGAAATAATCGATTTTTTCATGCTTCTACGGCATTTTTCAAGTAGTTTGCGGCCATTTTCTACTGGCCAGAGTGAGAGCCAATCGTTGGCTGCCAGGAATAGGCAGGAAGATACTATTGGCCAGCGCAAGAGCCAACAGCTGATTGACACGAATGTTAACTAGCATACTAGCATGCAAAAAAAAAATCGATAGCTGCATTCGTCACAAGTGGGAAAAATGTATATCTCCAATTGGCTCATTCGCTTGCTTAAACTCCACGTTGATTCTGATTCTGCAGAACTGGGTTGAGTGTGGAAAAGTATTTGTTGTTAACATTCTTCTTTCATTCGGTTTTTCCAGTTACAAGTCCATTTTTAAAGCTGATCGTTTTGTGTTCATTTTGTTTAGTTCTTTTTTTGTAACAGATTTAATGTTTAGTATAGAGCTTAGAAAAAATTCGCAGTGTGAGATAAGCAAGAAGTAAGGCATGTAGCAACATCAGCACAGCAAAGGACACTCCTTTAAAGGCAAAGAAGGGAAAATATTTTAAGTCAAGTGATAGCGATTGCTGTATGAGTCGTACGATTTTTGAATCAAGCACGGGCAACGCCGGGCCATGCTGCTAGTATAAATATAAATATAAATACAAATGCGTATTTATATAAACAACAGTACACATATATATATACATATGTCAAATTCCATATTGTCCAAATATGTTTATGTCTGTATGAGCCCCGGTGGACAAGCGAGAGTGTATAATTGCCTGCGTACCTCAACGGGTGTACGGACATGCATCTGTTTGCGTTAGCATGAGTGACATTACGACGACGATTCCCCACCCACTCCCATAATAACACCAATACACACAATCTACATGAATTCGAAATTTTAAAAAAATGAATCATTTTGTCTGACGATCGGAAATGCGTGAAACCCAGGGTCACAAACTCACACCAATCCAGCCAAAAAAAAAAAAAAATATATATATATATATATATATATATATATATATATATGTATATTAGTTTGGTGCAAAAATAATGACGTAATAATGTCGTTTTTTGACGTTAAAAATACGTATATATATATATATAATATTTAATAAGCGTAGTTTAGATGTTCCAAAAGATCACGTGTATGTAGGACACAGTGAGAATTCGTAATTGAGAAACTTACATTCCATTACGGCGTGCCGGTATGTCAAATATTTGATTGGAATTATGGAACAAAGGACGAATACTTACCATATATATAGCGACATAGCAACGGGAGGCTTGCGAATTTTCGTCTGTGAGAAAGGAGTTAAAGGGTGGGAAATAATTAATCACCCACATGGACACGGAGACGTATTTGAATTCTATCGGGACTGGAAAATGAACGTTGGGCATTACCTGTTCGTATATGGCAGCTGTACTCTATTTTCGCCTTGATCGGGCTTTTGCAAAGGTAGATGAGAGAAGAAACAGTCAGGTGCGTTGGAGGAAACTTACCATTTTTTTCAATTTAGCGATTGACAATACAGAGACGCACACACACACGAACACACACATATATATATATTATTTACATTATTCGGACAATTGTCCTCATCTTTGTCGCCATATCTATCACAACATTTCGGCCGTTGTACGCTCCGGCCTTCTTCAGGATACATGGCACAGTGGATAAAGGCGTTGGTTAGATCCAGTGACAGACCCAAAGAGTGTGAGTTCAATACCCGGTTAAGGCAGTGGAGAACTTGGAGAGGGGAACTAACAGGAGATAACTGATAACTGACATCCATTAAACATGGCACGTGGAACTAGAACAGTCTACCCCAGTGAGCGAAATAAAGGATTCATTCGACATTCGAACCACCTGAAGGAGGCCAGAGCGTACAACGGTCGAAACGTTGTGATAAATATGGCGACAATGATGAAGACAATAGTCCGAATAATGTAAATAATGTACATAATACCTCATCTCAGAAATATATACAGACATATATATATATATATATATATATATATATATATATATATATTTATTAAATACATTTTTTATGTTTAACGTTCTTATTATAGATACAAGTATTTAAGTAAATGCTCTGTTTATAATAAACAGTATTAAATAACATTTACCGGCCTGAATGTCCGAGAAATTTTCATAGAAAATATTTGTCCTTTGACAGGATTCGAACCTGCATCCTATACGGAACCGCCATTTAGCCGGACGTGCCTAACCGACTCGGCCACAAAGGATCGTTCGGTTGGCAAGGATGAATTTACTGCTTATAAACTTCAATCTTCCATGAATCTCGTACATTCATAACTGCTCATGGCGTATCAAATGTAAACAAATGACGTCATACATTAAGAAATGGACAAAGTCCGACAATTTATATATTAAAGACATTTTTATGTTTAACGTTCTTTTTATAGATACAAGTATTTAAGTAAATGCTCTGTTTATAATAAACAGTATTAAATAACATTTACCGGCCTGAATGTCCGAGAAATTTTCATAGAAAATATTCGTCCTTTGACAGGATTCGAACCTGCATCCTATAAGCAGTAAATTCGACCTTGCAAACCGAACGATCCTTTGTGGCCGATTTTGTCCATTTCTTAATATATATATATATATATATATATATATATATATATATATATATATATATATATATATATATATATATATATATATATATATATATATATATATATATATATATATATATATATATGACAAAAACATAGTTTTAAGGTATGCTCTGTTTATGAGTTGATGTGCTTGATATCAGTGATAGAGCGTATACACAATGAGATCAACACCCAGGGTCGAAAGTCTGTTTTATGCTTAAACGATTGCGTTTAAGCATAAAACAGAGTGTCTCCACTCAATGTCCACTTTCCATTTCAACTTAAAATTTCCCAAATCTATCTATCTATCTCTCTCTCTCTCTCTCTCTCTCTCTATATATATATATATATATATATATATATATATATATATGTGTGTGTGTGTGTGTGTGTGTGTGTGTGTGTGTAAACTATACGTCAGTGAATGCTGAACAGTTCCATCATAGATGAAGAGAATACTGGAGACAGCAGGTATCTGATTCTACAAAAGGACGGGACGCTTACGCAACGAATAAATATTTAACAGAAATGGTAACAAAGTGGACAGTTATACTCAGAATCCGAAAGAGACAATTGAAATCTACTGGATAACTAATGAGGAATGAGGGCGTGAAGAATTTGATACTCTCAGGATATATGAAACGTAAATCGTGTATGAATGGATATAGAATATAGTATGGGTAGTAAAAGGGTAAACAGACATTACTAAGAACACACAAGGGATGGGCAGTTGTGGAGAGCCTGTTCTGCTACGTCCAGAAATAACACGACACATAGAAGAAATGCTATAAACTTGCCTCGTTAAAGTCCATTATGTTTTATTATGTGCTTTTTTGTTTAGTAATACCTACTATACGTAGTTATAATGTTTTATCTCTATGAAATATTTTTCTGATAATATATTTTATATTTACAAACATCTGCAGCATGTAACTGTAACAATATTTACGGTTTCCTTATAAGGAAAGTTTTGGCATTCAGTGATCAAGAATTCAGCACGTTTGAAATTTGTCAAATGTTTCTATTAAAACAGTTTGTTTTTTTTCATGAAAATTGGTTTCTCCAGCCCAGTTGCTGTTATTGCTCTTTCCAATATTGAGGGGATTTTTCTTTCTAAACTTTTATTGTGAACAATCAACATCATTATCATTGTTTCTCTTCGTGTTACATCTACTATCCATTGTATTTGTTGCTGCCGTTGGAAGTCCTCAACTGATGGGTTTCTGTTATTTCGTACAATTCTTTCGCACTGGCTTCATTTGCTCAAAGCAAATATAATCAGATAACTTAGAAGGCGGTTGTATACAGTTGACCGCCTACAAATTTCTGGACGGTTTTAGCGCTATGCATGGTATACATATGAAAGTTTCAATCTGACGAGGCTATTTAATCACATGACAAACACATATGAAAACAGAACAAAAATTCTTTCACAAGCATTTTGAGAGATGAGCCGCGACTTCATACTTGTTTCGGATTATTCGCACTGGCTATAATAATATAATTTATATTTAAAAAAGGACAGTTTCCATTTGATATCATCTGATCGACCGTCGGTTAAAAAGGGCAGACATTTATATTATTTAAGAAAAAGTTTAAAAAAGAAACTTAAATTCAATCTGAAGATTGTTGAAGATCACCAATATACAATTGAATTGATTACATATAACTGTAACTTCTATGCTATCAGCTTTTTTTTTTTTGCTCGCATTTCTCGCTCGTGAAATTCTCACATAAATAATTGATATTACTAATAGTTCAGCTGTTTTTCTTTCTTTTTTTTTCTAACGACATTGTTATATTTCTAAATACATTTTTAGCATTCGGATAGCAAGTTCATCTATTCCACATCGCCTTCCGATTTAGGAATTACGCATGTTTAAATGCTTTGTTTTCTATCTGTTCAGTAAAGCATACTGTCGTTTTTTGACGTTAAAAATACGTATATATATATATATATATATATATATATATATATATATATATATATATATATATATATATATATATATATATATAATATTTAATAAGCGTAGTTTAGATGTTCCAAAAGATCACGTGTATGTAGGACACAGTGAGAATTCGTAATTGAGAAACTTACATTCCATTATTTTAATGGATGTTTTTGGCTTGTTATAAGTTGATTATTAATTGTTGATATTCTTACATGCTTTATATAATTAAGTGTTCTGCTTTTAAAAACGTGAATGAAATTAAATGATTTTGTAATAAATCAAAAATTTGTTTATTGCTCTGTCATGGCTAGAAACTTGTTTTTACCGTCACGCAACGCATGTCTTATTCATTCCGAATTATATGGCTTGGTATGTTACATGGTCTAAAGAGGGTGACTACAAAAGACGAAGCAACAACAAAGTAAATCTGAAGAATGAAGACATAAAGAGGAAACAAAATAAAACACCGAATGAAAAGAGAATGAAATGCAGAATTTATTATAAGACAGGGATTAACATTACAAAATCAAATATTTGAGGCGTTAACGATTTTGGCAACAAGGTTATTAAAATGCATAAAATAAATGCACAAAATGATAACGAGAGAAATGGAAAAGAAAGTTAAAGACGAGAGAGAGTAAGTAAATAAAAAGAAAACCGCATAGAAGTGAAAGGAAAAAAAAATAAAAGAGCAACATTGGATACACCTGAACTCAGTTTATTGGTGTGTTTGTCCTAAGTAAAGTAAGAAGAGAAAAAGTTAAAAAAAAAAAAAATGGCGAAAAGGACTATCCTTCTTCTTTGTCGTTGAACTGTTCTGTTTCACAAATAACATTTAATTAATTCTGGCTGAAGCGTGAACATAAATTCGCTTTGAACATTGACTTTAAGAAAATCACGTTACTTCTCATTTGCATCGTCAAAGGTGCCGTCCCCATGTCGGCAGATGGTTCTATAACTACATATAAAAGTAGTTGCATGATTTATAACCGCATAGAAGTATAGTTGTATGTCTCAAGCGCAAAGATAGGCGTTAAGAGGTAAGGTTTCCCATTTCTCTTAGGAAGTGTCTTTTTGTAACAGCAACTTTTGGTGTTTTCTCATTGAGAATTGGTTATCTCATTCATCTCACTGTGCATTTCACTAGTTCCAATCTTACCGAATGCTCCTGTGTATCTTACAAGATTATATATATTAAGGTTCCAAATATTTGAAAAAAAGGAGATATTTGTTAAAATTCTAAGTATTTCTTCCGATGCGACTCTCACTTATTCCTCATTAGTAATGTGGGGGTATTGGCATAGTATGAGTACTATGGGTATTTCCAAACACCGCATTAAAAATAATTTAGATATATCATTTATTCCTTAATTTTCTTTATGCATAATTTCTTGATTGTTATTTCTGTTTTTATAGGATAAATAATAATATATTTCATATTATTTTATAGGATAAATAATGATTCTATCATATTTTTTAAAGGATAAATAATATATTTTTCATAATTTTTATAGTATAAATAATAATTTTTTCATAATTTTTTATAGGATAAATAGTATATTTTCATAATTTTTTAGAGGATAAATAATAATTTTTAATAATTGTTATAGGATAGATAATAATTTTTTCATAAGTTTTAGACGATAAATAATTTTTTCATAGTTTGTATAGGATAAATAATATTTTTAGAAATAATCAACAGTTTTTACTTTAAAAGATCTAATTAAAAACTGAATATAAAAAATAAATTTATAATATTCAATATTTCAAATATACAAAAATAAGTTTTATTTTATTTTCATTATGATCATATAAAACAAATTATAATCAGTTTGGCACGTCTTCATCTGATACTTTTGCATCCCAATCAATGAAAAAAGGTTTTGCTGAGTTCAAGCGGTTGACGAGAGAATATGTTATGATTTTATTTGACAGGAAGTATTCTCCTGGGATTCTGTTCCACAACGTAGCCTTTCATGGGTAGAAGTAATTCAAATCGAAATTATTCCTTAGCAGTGAAATACAAGAACAATGAGGATGATTTGACCCTGTATACGTGAAGTAACAGATGTCAGGTGTAAAGTTCTGAACAGGTGGAACTAAGAACATCAGAACGTCAGAACATTTATCATGGAAATAGTGATAGAGGAGCGAGAGGCTTGCGACGTTTTGTCTGTAGAAAAAGGGTTGGAGAGTGAAAATAATTAATCACCTACAAGGTCGCCTAGACTCTATCAAGTCTGGACGGTGGGGATTGAGAATCTCCAGACCATATAAAGCAGAAATACTCCGCTTTTCTTCTGATATAACTCTTGTAAAGATATAGCATGGCAGGAAGAGCAAAATACTTTCTGGGGCTGTACAAAGAGTCCACAATTTTTTCAGCCTCTTTAGTGTTGTATATAAGATGTAATGACAAAAGTACGCAGGTGTAGATTTAAGAAAGCTTTCTTCAATTAAGAATACAAGGTTCGCGTATATTGTCCTTTTATAGTCTCAGTAAACAGAAATAGCTCTCTCAAAGAGGAGAGTAATAAAACAAGGGGAGACCACACTTGATTATTCATAATATATGAGGTCTGAGGTGATTTTGAGTCGCAGTAGACATTCCTTTTAAGGATACTAATTGAGAGTTCATATTCCCGAAAAAAAGTATGGAAAATATTGTTGTTATTTTTTCTAGACGCCGGACATGAGGAGTTATCTTTCTTTCTTTATATTCGGACTATTCTGGTTGTGGTTTCAATCCCCGGGTCGTGCAGTGTGTACTTCCACCTAGTGGAAACGGGTGAGCAATAACTGAACAGAGCTAAGTAAAATAAGAACTAGACGGTACACCTAGACATTAGCAGTGGAACTAGAACTGTCTATCCGCTAGATTAAATGAAGTTATGTACATCATACGTTGTTTTCCTCAGTTCCACTTGCCTTCAATCTGTCTTAGGATTATCAAATTTTCCAAGCGCTCTTTCTTCATTATATGCCCAAGAAATATCAACTATCTTTTCCTGATTTTAAGAATAGGTGTCCTTTTTGTTTCCACTTTCTCTAAAACTTCGTCAATGCTCGCATGTTCGGTCCATGGTATTCTCAGCATTTTTCTTCAGAACCACATTTTTGTTGATTCAAGTCTCTTCTTCATCTCTGTTCAGTAACGTAGTAGTATGGACCAAATTGTGTGTTGGAGAAATACACACGTACAGAAGTTTGCAACAGAGAATAGGTCTTCGACATGACAAACGGGCATACTCAGTAGTAAAAAGGGCACTTCGATATAGTGTAATGATTAGCAAGCTTGTCTCGCTAGATCACATACGACTGAATAGTGACTTCAGTCCTCACTGGGCTCCCCATACTTACGGCTTTGTGCCACATCATTAGAAAATCACCATACTCGGTAGCGGGTAAAGTCAGACCTCATATACGAGGATTCGTCCTGGCTATGAGCATAAACTACACGGCATCTGATCGGGAGGTTTTGAAAAGCGTGGAACCACCCCTTAATTGCTGTTATTCCAACGTCCTCCCTGACCCGGTGCTAGTAGCTGTTAGGATCCCAGCTATAGAAAAAACAGTTAATCACTAAACTGGGTTCAAAACAATAAGAAAATATAAAAATAGATTTGTTTAATAGTAAAAATTACCAATAATATATTCTTGAACAAAATATTACCAGCGATATACTGGCGAGAAAAATTCTTTACAAAAATACGTCAATGAAACCTGATCTCCAAGCTGATTTCTTACAAAGAATACAGATTCTATTCATACGAACCTATCATAAAAATCTTGTCGGCATTACATAACCCATTGAGGTTAATATGCCGTACAACAAAATAAACCCCAAACCCATTATATATGATCAGTCAGTTATGTGTCGTGGGTGAGACACGCTTAGGCGATCATGTATCGAGGCAGATTGTTCCCGCAGTAGGTTGACATTTCTTTTTGCAGTAGACCAGATGCCATCCAAGGCTACAGAATCCGGTCTGTCCTCCTATTTACTTATAGCTGGAGGGAGAAGAAGAGGATTCATACCTTTCCCAAGGATATTAGCACGTAAGTGAATATAATAGATTTGACTGGAATTTGACCTCGGCTCTCCGATTCCTCAGTCCGAGCCTCTATCCATTATTACACCGGAATATATTACTGCGTATATATGATAATTAGTAGAAAATACGAAAATAATACACGTCAATCTCTACAAGTATAAACTCAAAATTCTAAAAATCATAATCATAGGAAAAACAAAAGCCCGCGTTAAATATCATTTATCACAGGAGACGTTATCTTGAAGTGTGTATAAAAATAATTAATATTTAAGCAAAAAAACTATTACAAGTTATTAATACAAGTTTTTTGCATCAACCTAATAAATAGTTTATATAAGAATATATCAATTCCAAAAGTTACGTTTTTCTCGAAATATTCTGGAAAACTATTCACATTCCTAAATTATACAAACAGTTACCCGAACGAATTACAAGTTATTAATACAAGTTTTTCATCGACTGCAGTCGGGCTCATCGTCATTGTGAACTCCACGATCCTTGCGTTAGCTTTATGGCATGTTCTACGCTAGGACTTCATACAGTTTTGAATTCAGAGTTATACCATTACCTATGTTGGTGCCAAACAAAATTCAGAGCTTAGTCTGTTCCACAATTTAACGCATAGCTAGTGAGGAAGAGAGGAAAAGGTTTCTTACCTTTCCAAAGGGTAGTTATGCAAAAGTGAAAGCAACGAACTCAACCGAAATTCGAACTCGGCGCGCTGAGTTCAAATTCTCAAATGCTATCCATTGCATCACTCGTAAATCGAAAATTAATAATGTGTCTAAACATTTGATGCATGCTTTTCACGTGCCGTGCCGCTTCGTCTAATTGTTTCACACATGAGATCACTTTGATTTCGAATCCCAGCGTTCACCAGAACAACGTCAGGATATGTACAATACAGTTTTGTTTGCTACGCTGATGTCTCCTAGTTCTTCATAATTAGAGAGTCGAATGTATTTGAAAAAAAATAGATAAAATTCGGATAAAGTATACGTAATTTTGATCCTGATTTGAAAACATGAATAATACAAAAGACAGACAGATCTTATCGGTTGAATTAAAAAAAAAATAGTCTTCATTGAATCTTTCTGCAGCTCCCCACTTGACAAATGCATGTAAACACATAGTGATATATCCCGGTATAACAGCAAAATTGTCCACATCGTGTAACAGCATAATTGTCCATCCCAGAAAATGTTCAATATCTAAAAAAAAAACATAAAACTAATTGAGTTTCTTTTTTCCATGTTTTTTCCATGTTTTCATTTAGCCATCTTGTTACTATTTGTTGTGAGAATCACTGAAAAACCCTTTGTGCTATTCAGCTAGAAATAAAACAGTTTAAAATCGTTTTTTTGTCAGCCCCACTGTCTTAACTGGGCAATGGTGGGAGTTAAAAATCATTCTCGCCTTCAGTAAAAGTACCAAAATTTCTACTCTTGTTTACATCTTGAAAGTCCATCCAAGAACCATCACGAGAACGGTGAATAAGTCTTAAATAAAAGGGGGCAGTAGAGAGGAAAACTGGATGAGGAGGCCACAACAGGAAGAGGGATCCTCATTTCAACTTACAGCTAAAGAGATCAATTAGAAAAGATCCAACTCAAACCATAAATCACGTGAGAGGAGTTTTACCTATGAGAATCTAAAAGACTTGAAAATGAAATCGTACGTGAAACCTTTGCGGCACCTTGCTACTCCAGAACAGAAGTTTAGAAGGTTAGAATTTCATCTTAAATAAGTTTGAAAATGATCCTGGAATAATATATACATATATTTCAATTCTATTTCAATCTTTCATGAGCTTTCATCACCATTCATTTGTTAAACTAGTAATTATTCATCTTTATTGCTCAAAGTAGAGTCCAATAGTGTTATAAAAACCTCGGAGAATTCCCATAAGATATCTTTAATCATTTCTAAGATACAACGAGTCAAAGCTTGATGTAACAATTGGACAATTTTGCTCTTACACGATCTGAACTATTTTTCTGTTACACCCGGTATGTATATGAAAATTATAGTATATATGGGGTTCGATAACTTGTCCCTGATTCGTGGAACATATCCCCACACCAGCAGTTAAGAAAATGCTGTTTGTCAAATTTAGGCAGTTACAATTTCTATCTGAAAGGCGGGATTTTCGCAGCTTCTGCGATAAAACTAGAAATCGCAATTCATATAATAATATTTAATTTCTTCTTCCCACACGTCCTTAGAATCACACGATATTAAGCAACCGCCTTCGTTGGTGGTCGTCACTGATATTTCCTATGCTTTCCGTATTTCAGAACAACGCCAAACATGGAGAAAAAATGTATTGCTCCAATCTAACAATTAGTGAGGACCTAAATGCTGCACTTGAAAATCAGCTGCCTAAAATCTTTACCGAGATCCGAACACAAACTACTGGCACCGGTGGTAAGTACACAACACTTTAACCCACCACCCAAGTTGTTCTTAATATTTGTTCAATTCTGTACAAGGCAATAATATTAATGGCTTGCGGGAATAGCTGACTAGCCCTGACTCCACGACCCAGCACCTTCTTGGTGGTCGCTGTTAACCCGAAGGTGGAGTGCGGGATAAAATATCCTGCCTTCACAATTATAGTCTTAATAATAATTTGACTGCAGGCGATGACACATCAGTGCTATCTGTCTAGAGGAGAAACAAAAACAAATAACCGATCACCAAATCCTGAAATTACTCAAAAGCTATACGTAGGCATGACTCAGCAGGAGGTGACCTAGCGTTAGCAAATCATTATTTTATCACGTATGTATGATAAACAACAGGTGTTTATTTCAATGTCAAAATTAAAAATTAATATTTACAATGAAAAGACGGGTCTGTCCGGAAAGTCTCGAGCCTTATTGCAAGGCTGTAAACTTTACGGACAGACCCGTCCTTTCATTTTTTTATTAAAAAAAACAAAACAAAAACATCATCATCATCATCATCATCATCATCATCAGTCCCATGATATCGGACGCGGTCACAGTAAATGGTATCTATCTTTCAAGTTATAATTATTTTCTTTTTAAAAATGTTTCCATCGAGACACAAAAAATTTCCATCTTTCAAAACTGAAACTAAATTTATAAATTTAATTATAAAAATTAAACATAAAATCCATAGTCTCGTTCCATTGTCAGGCTATGTTAGGAATACACTTTCAAAGAAAAATATATAATATCAATATATAAAATCTAATATCAATATATATAATATATAATATAAGTATATAAAATATTTAATATCAATATTGTATGCGCTTATAAATTAAGTAAATTTCTTAGAAAATTTATTCCTAACATCTCTTGACAATGGAACGAGAATATGGATTTTAAGTTTAATTTTTATAATTAAATTTATAAATGTAGTTTCAGTTTTGCAACATGGAAATTTTCTGTGTCGCGATAGAATCATCTCTTAAAAAGAAAATAATTATAATATATATACATATATATATATATACATATATATATATATAGCCTTAAGGTGTGCTATATTTATGGGATAAAGTGCTCAATGTCAGAGATAGAGCGTGTGAACACTGAAGTCAACACGTAGAGGCGACAGTCTGTTTCATACTTGTTTAAATAATTCGGTACAGTTTTAAGAAAATCTAATTCATCAGATTATTTTGAATTATCTAGATAATTCCATGAAACATGTTCGGTTCCGTTCGATTAATTTGTAGTGAATAGTAGTAATGTGAAACATTAAACGAAAAAAATGCTCGTTACGAAGTATATGTGATTTCTAACTTCCAAATAAATATTGACAAGGCAGATATAAACTATTTCCATATAAACATGATGAAGTTAAAAAAAAATATCGACAGAAATATTGCTTATATATGGCAATTTAAAAAAAAAGTGAAAAGAAAATAACGCAGTGCAAAGATTTACTAAATTATGCATTTACATATTATTATTATGTTACAGATTTTGTTGTAAAAGCATTTTTTTTTATTAGTTCATATAAAAGATTGATATCATGATGTTTATATGTTGAAGACGCAACCTGTTTCGTTCAACTGATTTACGAAGGAACAACCTTTAGACTAGCGCGAATTTGTAAAAGATTATAAAAGTCCTGGTAATATTCCAACACTACGCCAAAAAAAAAAAAAAAACTCCCGTAATAAATGAGCGCATACAGATAACAGGAAATTTATTATGACAGTAAGTTGCAGATAATCTCCTCAAAGATGAAGAAGAGACTTGGGCCAAAAGAAATGGAGTTCTACAGAAAATATGTTGAAGATATTATGAACCGAACATGTGAGCAACGAGGAAGTTTTTGAGGAAATGGAAATAAAAAGGAAACTTAAACTTAATAACAGAAAGAGACCACTATTGTTTCTAGGGTACATAATCTGACGTAAGACGTTATGTATAACAAGGGTGCACCTCACAATTAATTCACTCCAAGTAAGGAAAGAGGGCTTGGAAAATCTGATACTCATTAGATAGATTTAAGGCAAGGGAGACAGAAGAAAACAACGCAAAACATACTTAGTGAGCTTTAGTAAATGAAGGGCGGAAGTGGGGATAGGTGAAAAACAAAATTTATTGAGCTACAAGGGACAGGAAGTTGTGGAGATTCATGATTGTCTACGTCTTGAGTTGTCACGGCACATAAGGAAGAAGAATTTGCGCAGTGACTCAGGAAGCTGATTATCAATCATCATTAATTGCGTGCACATCTCCATTGAATAGTTTAATCCAGGCACGTACAGTCCAGGAACTATTTGATACTACTTTGTACCTAAAAAAATAATAAAGTAGGGCTAGCATATATTAGAAAGACTTAAGAGATAATGCGTAAAGAAAACACTGCATGGGCAAGAACTTGTATAAGATTTAAAATAAAGTAAGAGGATTTGCAGCCAAGGTCAACTACATACACAAGCACGCACACTGACGCACGCACGCAGACACGCACACGCAAACACACATTATATATACACACACACACATATATATATATATATGTATACACACACACATATATATATACACACACACACACACACCTATATATATATATATATATATATATATATATATATATATCGTATTAAATGTCACGGGTTTTAATCCCTGACGATACCCATAAGTTTTTAATAACAGCAGTACCAAAAAGCTGATAGATCTGATTTCAATGAAACTCTCCTTATCAATTTCTCACTCACTCAGCCGTTTAAAAATTCTTTTATTCAAAGGTAAATTTTTAAATGTCGTTGAATGGTTTTAGAAAATTGCTCATTAAACAAATAGTTTGATGAAGAAAAATATTCCGTAATTATAAGTCATTTTTTAAAATGTGTCAAAAGAAAATAGTTTTCATTCTTCGTTCCTGTCATTATTTCATATATATATATATATATATATATATATATATATATATATATATATATATATACATATATATATATATATATATATATATATATAATGATAATATATAAATATATATATATATATATATATATATATATATATACATATATATATATATATATATATATATATATATATATATATATATATATATATATATATATATATATGAGAAATAGTCTTAAGATGTCCTATATTTACGGGATAAAGTGCTCAATATCAGAGATATAGCGTGTGTAAATATAAAAGTGAACATAAAAGTCAGCACGAGGCCTGACGAATACATCTAGCATGAAACAGAATGTCACCTCTAAGTGTTGACTTCTATGTTCACTTATATATATATATATATATATATATATATATATATATATATATATTTATATATATGTATGTATGTGTGTGTGTGTGCAATTTTCTATTCTAAAAACAAAAACATAGAAATTGAGGTGGTAAAACGTTCGTTATATGATTTTCAATTCTAAACATCGAACTGACGAACTAAAAATTGTGCAAATCTGAGGTAAATATATGTCAGCGTAAAAGACGTAAGAGCATACTAGACGCATCTTGGCCGCCTCGACGAGGTGTAATCGTTAACAGGCTTGTTTGGCTAGAACAATTACGACTGGGTAGTGAGTTAGATCCTCACTGAGTGCCCTATACAATACTCCTTGTGCCGCATCTAAGCTACATTTAGAAATTCAAAGTAGACTCAGCTCAAATTTAGTAGGGCATATTCAGAAAGGAATAGGTTTATAGTCTGTTTAAGCGTGTCATGTAAAAAACGAAATATTTTACATTAAAAAAAATACCAAAGATGTGAACGGAAAGCAAGAAATCGCAGTAGCGGAAATAAACTACATACATTTTTGCCAGTGGTGAATGACGCGTATATTTCTCTGCGGCATAATTTTATATACAATATAGTATTTTATTATTACCAGTAATTTGTTTCAGTTTTTTTTTGTAATCAGTTAACTCCAAGTAAGGTGATAATGCTACTAAGATGCAAGGCGATACTGCGAGTGAAAGAAAATGAGAACACATTAGAAGGAACCGTAAACACAATTCTAAACAGGAAACAAGAGACAAACCTCTACTCCTATTCAAAAGGCCGGAGAGGAGTGTGAACCGGACGTCAGGCAAACCTATCCACTCCTATTCTGCAATTTCCAGTTAATTTAAGAATAGGAGTGTACTGAGGCATATATAAGTATGATGGATAAATAAACAGGCACGTCGCTGATATTTTTACTACTAGTTGTGTCAATAATAATAATAATAATAATAATAATAATAATGAGAAGAAGACAAAGAGGAAGAAGAATAGGTATAGCTTTCATGGCTTCTGATATTAATTGTTTAGATTTGTTAACATATATTCGTCGGCGGAATATGAGCTAGATTAAATATCGCGTCTAGTACCACGGACATGCTTATCAGTTGCTTGACCGTAACAAATGGGGCATGTTTCCTAGGGGAGGGGATTGTTATGGCTAGGTCTTGAGAGTTTTAAAATTTAAATATAAGGCAGCTGAGGCGACTTAGGAGTCGCATCTAGATAGAAGGGAACTCCATCATTCGAAGACCCTCTGAACGGACTCAATCATCCGAAATGAAAGTATTTCTACCTTCTCCGCCCCTGTAAGTTTTGGTTGTGATGCATGTACCTGGTACATAATTATCATACTGGATGTCCTAATGGATATATTGAGGTTCATATATTTGTACCCCAGCGTCATTTTTTTTTACTTGTTGCATTCTCGCTCAATAATAATAATAATAATAATAATGAATAAAAACAACAATAGAATATTGAATTACAAAAAGGAACAAAATAATGAATTTAAAAAAAATGAGAATATCAGCCATAAACATTTGGCTGTCCCTGTGGTAATACAGTTTCAACATCCTTAACTGGACCATAGCTGTCATTAAGCGAATGAACGCCAAAACGAGATAGCTTCTCACCTTCCATCGCATGCATCATCCAAAGTCTGATGTTGATCACCTGTATGTGCCCAGATCCGAAGGAAGCAGAGGATTAGTTCAACTAGAACTTTCTTACAAATCGACAACAATTCGCCTTCAAAGATACCTAGGAACTACAGAAGACGGGATGAGAATCCGTATAAAAAAAAAACATGAAAAAAGTAAGAAACTTTATTCAGTTATAAAGGAAGCCAACGAGTTCAAAATAGAGTTTCAAATGGATGAAAAATGCAAATAAAGAATAACACACCGACTGCAGCTGCAAAACACTTAAAAAAGAAAGCAAAGGCTACCGACCAGATACAGAAACGATGGCAAGTTAAACGGATTCTGCCGTTGAAATCAAGCTGTTGTAGACAAACCCTGTACACATCAGTGGCAACGTCGTACGAAGTTAAAAGCTGAAACCAAAGGTTTTATTCTTGCTGCACCGAACAAATGCTTGCCAATTCAAAATTATCCAGCACACATTCTGAAATATTCTTTTGCTTCCAAATGCAGATTCTGTGATAAATATCCAGAAACAATTGACTATCAGGTTGCGTGGTATTAGCACCCACTAGATATAAAACTCGACATGACAGACTTTGGCCAATATCTGCACTCGAAAATCTGCAATTTTTACGGAAAGGAAACTACAATAAAATTGTATGAACATCACCCAGACCCACTTACAGAGAGAGGATCTGTAACAATAATCGACACAAAGAGAACAATCAAAGCTAAGAGCCCAGACATCGTGATTAGAGACAGCAAATACCAAATGTGTCTTCTGGGAGTTCGTTTAGACTGCAATGTATCTTTGAAGATCTTCAGCAAACTATCGAAATCTCAAAAATGTGGTACATGATAAGATCAACAATTGCTTTTGTAGTTGGAGCCCTCGGATTGAGAGGAAAACATTCCAATAGACCCACTGAAGGCATTTCTGGCATCCCATGCCTTAAAGAAATAAAAAGATTGTTCTCACAAGTCCAGACCACACATTACGAAGGACTTTATTTATGCAAATATTTTTTTTTTTCAAAATTGCTCAGTGGAATATCTCATGATGCCATTTCTGACCTTAAGTCTTTGGTCCGACCTGGAAAGAAATGAGTACACACAAAAAATCAAATGAAGGGAAAATAATAATAATAATAATAATAATAATAATAATAATAATAATAATAATAATAATAAACCTGGAAACTACAGAAGACTGGCTGATGATCTGTGCCAAAAAATATGAAAGAAATAAGAAACTTTATTCAGTAATAAAGGAAGCCATCAAATTCAAAAGAGAATTTCAAGTGGGTGAATAAGTACAAATAAATCACAATACACATACTGCGACGGCAAAGAAACTAAAAATATAACAGAAACAAATGCAGTGTACCAACTGCGAAAAACGATGGCAAGATAAACTTTTTCATGGTCAATACTCTACCTGTAACAAACAAGCTGATGTAGAAAAGCCAAGTACACATCAGTGGTTGCTTAGTGCAGGGTTATAAGCTGAAACCGAAGTTTTTTTAGTCTTACTGCACAGGATCAATGCTTGCTAACTAGATATCATCAAGCACGCATACTGAAAAACTGTGTTGATTCCAAATACAGATTCTGTGATAAATATTCAGAAACAATTGACCATCTTGTATCAGTGTTAGTATCCACTGATATAAAGCTTGGCATAGAGTGGGCCAATATCTGCACTGGAAAATCTGCAACTTTTACGGGAAGGAAACTGCGAGAAACTGGTACGAACATCACCAAGACTAGGTTACAGAGATTTTATTTCAATTTTATGGGAGTTTACAATGCACACAGAACAATCAAATCTAATCGCCCAGTCAACATCAGGAAGTGCTTTCTTAGTGACATGGCAGCCCCTGCAGATTGTAATATATCTTTGATGATCTTCAAAAATCTTTCGAAATACGATGTAAAATGTGTGTTATCTTAGTTTATTTTTTACTCTTAATTTTTTAACAAAAAAATTATTTTAACAAAAATGATCAACGTTTTAACAAAAATGATCAATTTTTTTTACAAAAAATGATCATTTGTGCGTGAATCGACTCAACAGGCTAGGCCGGGATTTGAGTTAATTTCGTCTATTCCATTTTCCAGGCCGATATCCGTACTAAGTTAATTTTTCAGAAATTATTTGAAAAAAAAAAGCTGAAACAGTTTTCTCTAAATGTTTCGAATTTAAATCAAAACTTTAATGAGAATATCGATCAAAAAATCATTGACGCCAGTTTATCTGTTCATTTTTATTATTGATTTATGTTCTATAGCTTACCAAATCGTTTGCAGATTATGTAAAGCCAGAAAATAATTTGGATTGTAAGAATTTTTGAGAAGATAATGGTTTTAGTGATGCAAATCTTATTAATTAACCCATAGCTGGTGGAGAAGTGGTGGATTCATACCTTTCTCAATGGTATTTGGCGTAAAAACCCAACGATTATTGAAACTCGGCTCTGCGATTAAGAATTTCGAGCCATTATACATTACACCACACTCACTTCGAAGCTTACCGCGCCTGGTATTCCTAAACGGTCAGCTATCTAAATACAGATCAGATTCGACGTTGCTTAACTCCGGTGATCGTACGGGAAACGATGTTTAAACATGATATGGCTCTAATCCTTATTCTAACAAAAGAAATGAGCTATAATGTAATAATGGCTGGCTGTTCTTATCCGAGTGTACTTGTCTACTAGGGTGCCTAGCCAATCCCTGTTGCAGACGCCTGCTTAGCCATATTGGTGTATATTCAACACCCACAATGCCCCCCCCTGGTTTATACGGCAACTGCTGAGCGGGCCTTAATTACAGTTTCTCTGTGTGTGTGTGTGTGAGAGAGAGAGAGAGAGAGAGAGAGAGAGAGCATTTTCCAAGGCCAGTAGGTTCAAAGCGTCGGTCACAGTAACATGCGACTTCCGGCTAGCATAACCATCAACGGCTACCAAAAAAAGTTCCGTCTACTTATTTTCACGCACATAGTTTGTTTCAACCCGTGATATGGTTTTCAGATACTTTTCAAAGGCGTCGCACGCTGGAATCACCTCCCCAGAGCGGTGACATCAAGAAGTCACCTCCGGGACAAATCGAGAATGGTGTGATTTGAACCCTTGTCTCATGAACGGAAAGCGACCTTTCTAACCACTCGCCACGTATTGTAATGGCAATAATAGTGTAAATAGCCGTTTTCATACAAGGAAATATCGGTCACTTATTGAATGAACCATTTCTATAGAAAAAATAAATCTATTAAAACCGTTCAGGACTTTGCCGTTCACTATTCTTGATTTTTAAAATATTTATGGAATTTTCCAAAAAGCATTACGTTTTTGGTAGTGTGGAAATTCAGCATTTTCATTAAATCATTATTTTCACTACTTTTTAAAAGTTCTATCTATTTTTGTTGCTGTTGATTGTCTTCAAGTGATATGGTGTTACTTGTTAAAGATCTTTGTGTTTTTGTAGCGCCAGTCTATAGGATCTGGTAAAAATAGTTTTCTTTAAGATCCAGTGGGTTCGATGAATTCACGATTTGTTAACACGCGACTAAAATATAATCACATTAAAAAGAATTAAATTTTCTACATTGACGTTTGTATAAAAGGATTTTGTTTTTAGCATTATTCAGTAACTGAAGACACCTTTCCAGAGCCGGTTTACCAGGGAGCAACTAACTTTCTTCGATTTTTTCCGAATGAAGCGGCTAGATGTGAGAGTGAGATCATGGAGGGCGAGGTTTAAGCGGCATTGGCTAGGGTCGACAGTGGCAAATCTCTTGGATTTGAGGTTTACCCTATGAATTATGCTTGAGGTTGTCGCACATCTTTGTTCCGATTTTGACTGCTTGTTGAACAACTGCTTTCGGATGAGGTGATGGTTGGGATTTAGATAATTACAGGCCCATACCTCTACTAAACAAGTTTAAGATTATGGCCAACATCCTGTGGGAGCGTTTTAAGTCAGTTGCCGAATTTTTGTTGAGACCCGAGCAGACGTGTTCTGTGAAGGGCCTAACAATTCAGAGCAACCTGCATCTGACCGGCACGACCCGAGAGGGTATAAACAACAACCGCAGCTAGAATTGTGATCTGGACAACGCGAATGGAGGAAATCTTGCGATGTGATCGCTATTCACATGAGAATCTGATCAGATTGTTAGAGCATCAGCTTAGGATGAACATTAGAACTGATAGAAAGCGACGGCATTGACAGATTTCTACGAAAGGTGGATAACTATTGCGAGTCTGGTTCGTGTGAACGGGGCTAGCCTTGATTTTCTTTTTTAATTTCCCCTTAATGGTTAAGATAGTTTTTTCTTGTGTACCTAGTAAATGTCAGTAACTCTCGCTTCCGGCCAGTTCCCGGCTTTTCCTTACGATCCAAGTCGAGATTCCCAACCTCCCCAGGTTGTTTTGGTCTTTCATCTCGACTAGGTCAGTTATCTGAATTTTCTAATGCCTATAACTTTTTCCTCCCCTAGATTTTGTCGGAAGACAGAATACAGTGGCAACTCTTATTTTTTAGAGGTGATCGGGTCTTACTAACATCTTTCTTTTTTAAGTTTGTTTTCGGGGTTATCGCCTCCCCATCATATCAAAACATTGATGGAATTTTCATGGAATTGTAAATATTGAAATTTTAAGAGACAGGTGTTTTTTCAGTAGGAGACCTGTGTTTGTGGTGTCTTTTGGTGTATGTAGGCGCGAATGGTATTGGATAAATTCTTATAGTGAATGAGTAAATTGTAAAGAATGAATGGATCGTGAATCTGATTAGCTAGGTATAAAAAAGTGTTGACAAGCCTTGACATATCTCGCCACTTTTTTCGTCCTTGTGCCACAATAACAGTATCCAATTAGTAATAAATCGTAGACTCATTCAAGAAAATACTTTTATATTTGTGATCTGTTATCAGCGTTGGATTGACGTAGATTACAATCATCTCCGTGAAAACGGGTCCGTAACTTCTGCTAAGCTCATTATAAGTAAGCAGTCATCGTTACCAACTTAAACGCAGAACTACACCATAATAGTTTTTTTTTTTCTGGAAGAAATCGACAAATCTAGGAGATACAAAACGATGAAAGGCATTGTTTATTTTTTTATTTTTATTTTATTTTTATTTTTTTTTAAAAACACTCTTGACTTGTTTCTTTTTCGAAGAAATGTCCTTGCATGCTTCTTATTGTTTAAGAGGTTAAGTACCTCAGGAATAAGAGAGAAAAAATCTTTGTCAGGTTAAGTGCTTAGTTAAAGTTTTATGTCACAAATTGTTTAATGTTTAATAGGAAGTAGATATTAAATGCTTAGATGGATTACAAGGGGAAGAGAAGGGGACAGACGACTGAAGGGTTGGATAATCATTTGGAAACAAATAATAAAAACCGAGTCAAAAACAAATGGTATCACTTGATTCAAGTTGCTAGGTACCAGGTTGTAATATGAATAAATATCCATATTATTACGTCAATCTAACAAAGCCAAGAGGTACCGGGCATCTTTTACGCTAAATTACACAGACCGTTATGCTTAACTCCGGAATTTGAAAATGACGAGGTCAAAAAGAGAGAAATGTGTACAGGAAGAGTTAGATGCGAAAATCTTTCAAATAGTGCAATAATTCCTTAATTAAAATCAACATTCGAAATTCTGACAAGGAGTTATTGAGAATAAGGCAACCAATTCAACTAATAAGTAGATCACCACAACGTCATATACGTAATTATACGGAGCTGGATCGATACACTGAATAATTGATTATTGATATATTATTATCTAGTCTAGTCGTCACCCGCTCGCATCCGAGCATCGGGATCGTCATTCTTCCTCCATATCCCCTTTAGTGGCAGTGACGGAGTTAGCTGTGTAGGCGAAACATACTCCTGAAAAGTCATGAGCAGATATCACTCAGGAGTGTGGGTGGTGGAAGCGGCTGGGCGAGTTGTGCATTCCTGACAACTTCGTGATGACTCTTGGACGAGAGAGTCTCGGTTCCTCTTCGGATGGTCCTACGCCAGGAAAGCTTATTTTCAGCAATGGTTTCCAAGGACTCAGTTGGCCTGATTCAGAGGTGTCTTTGATTGATCCTTGAAGCGTTTTAGGCCTCCGTTCAGCCACTTGCAGCTGGTGAGTTCTCCAAGCGGGTTGTTACGCGGGAGTCGAGCGTGATGTATATTGAACACGTGACTTGCCCAGCGGAGAAGTTGTTGAAGGATGGTAGCCTTGATACTGGGGAGAGATTTGATAGAAAGCGAAGTCAAAGAGAGTTTGACGAGGTCATTCGCGTGAATTTGATTTTGGTGGACAACTCTGAGCGAGAGAGAAGCCCACGCACTTAGCCATAAGCAACTCCTTTGCGGCCCAGAGGGGATTGAGACAGGCGAGATCAGAAAAAAAAAACTGGTTGCATCGGGCTGTCGGATACTTAGTCTGTCAAGGTCCGCCTTGGTTTCGCATGCACGACTGGCTCTGCTTTTTTCCCGCCGGTTTGGTCGTTGAGATCGTGTAGAGTATTGCCTATTCTACTGTTGGTGTCTTATAGTATTATATATGTAAGATAGATTCATTCCTTTCTCAAGGGTATTTGAGACGGGAATTCGGACTCGGTTAGATTCGTTAAATTCAAAGGCATGACTCTAACTTTTCTGTTAAAAAACAAAACAAAAAAAAATTCTGATTTATGTCATATCGATCCTGCAATATGACTGAATAATGGAAAATCACAGATAAAGAAGTGAACTGGAGTGATAGACAGACTTATTGATTTATTTGTTGTAGTGTAATGGATATATTGAGAAATCGGAGAGCCGTGTTCGAATTCCAATCGAGTTCTTTATATTCCCTTATGCAGAAATAACCTTGGGAAATGTATCAATCCATATATTCTCCCCATAACTATGTGATGAATAACAGGAGAGACTGCGTCCTAAATCCTTGATTGACAAACAGTCTACCAAAGAAAGAAACGGCAATCTATTGCGGGAAAATCGTCTCTCTAGTCAGTCAGGAATCGAAAGAGACATTATCTCCCAAGCGTTTATCATTTATAGCACTTAAATGACGGAGAGGCGGGTAGTTATTCTAGAAATGTTGATAATTTTTAGGAGAGATAGTTACAACTGTCCTTGATGATTGTCATTTTAATATATTATTACTATTCATCTAATAATTTGACCTATCAACTCCTGTTATTGAAGGAAGTCGACAGAGATGGGTATCAAAACTGCCCATTATCCTCCTTAAATTTCAGACCTTGTTTCCTATGATTTTTGACTATTCCCGAAGTTGTAGGAGAAACCCAGGAGCAGTTGTTTTAAAAACACTGGGAAGATAAAGGAGATTGTGACATGGGTCCTGAACACCCTTATTTTGGATGACTTCGATGGGGCCTTCACAGGTAAAAAGAGAACTGAATTGGCAGACGGTTTTTACTGATTTATTTATTTTTTAACGGTTTATAGACACTTTGTTGGTTACGTAACACCAAAACATATTTTGGATTGTAATAATAGTTAATAGTTAATTTTGAATAGTAAGAATAGCTAATTTTGCGAATGAATATCCATTTGAGAATACCAACGAATTTTTTCGTACTATTTAACACATAGAAGGGTACGCGAGATGGATTGTGGTTCTGCAGAAAAAATGCAAGCGACAGAGATGTGGTTCTACAGATGAATGTTAAAAATACGATAGAGAGAAAATAGGATCAACCCAGAAGTTTCGAGAAAAATAGAAAACTGCTATATATTTAGAGATCCTCGATGAAATTCAAATAAACACCAATGACACTGCTTTTGACGTGGTATCTCGGCTTCAGACACTTTTCCATCACCGTAATGTGGCTTCTCGGTGCTTTTTCTATAAATGATTTCATGTTAATTGTTTTGATGATTTCCTATAACATATAGGATCCGCCATGCTGCGCACATAATAGTTCAGAAATATTTTATTGGTTTTTAACGGCATTTCTATATCACTTAATACTTTATATAGTTTCTGGTTGACATATTTCACTCTTCCAAAGCACCTTCTCCTTCGACTTTTTATACACTATCAAAAAAGTCCAATTTCTATACTCGCTTGATTTTTGACATCTTCAAGATGTAACACACAACTTGTATTGTCTCTTTTTCTGGCATTAATTATTCTTGTTAAGGTGAAATGAAAGGAAATCGCATTTATGAAAGGCGGATCAAAACGGATAAATATATAAAAACATCATGTTTCAGTACGATGAAAAAACGTGCTGTAGTGTACATTTAATTATGTGCTTTAATATGAGCCGTGTGCATGTATGTGTGTATGCCTGTGTCTAAGTGTCTGACTGCAATTCAGCATATTACGAAATAATATATTTCTATGATTATATGAGATTGACTTCCTACTTTCCAATTTCTATTTTAACTAATTAAAGTTTTAACCTCAAAACAGAAACAAATATTAATATTATCCCAAAATTAAATCTGAATATATCTTGCCTGTCAACAATGAAACATATAGAAAAAATTAACTGAATTTTTTATCCTTTATATTCATTTGTCAAAAGCACTTAACATATTTAGGTCGAGAATTTAATCTATCAAACTCTGTCTATCTAAAGGCCAATTTGACTAAATGAAGTGATTTTTTCAATGGCGACTATAATAGCTGTTTGACTAAATACCAGTCAATGAAAGTTGATTTTTAGCCGGTGAGTACATCTCTGCACTTGATAAATTGGTACTGTAAAGGCTCTAGATATGTGTCAGTAATTTGGTTTTCTTATAAAATATTTAAATAAATGTGTGCATTGAAAATAATTAAAGTTCATACATGTGAAATATTATGTGGGGTGGCTAGTTTAAAAATAGGATTTATATAAAAACCTGCAAAACATGTGCTCAAGTATGTGTGTGTGTGTGTGTGTGAGAGAGAGAGAGAGAGAGAGAGAGAGAGAGAGAGAGAGAGAGAGAAAGAGAGATGTATAGAGAGCGGGATAGAGAGATATGCTTTGTTTATACAAAGCATCGTTCTCTCTCTCACCCCTACGCACGCACGCACACACACGCACGCACACACACACACACACACACACACACACACACACACACACATATATATATATATATATATATATATATATATATATATATGTATATATATATTATATATGCACGGTACTTATTGGAAATTGCTCAATATCAGTGATAAGCTGATCGCAAAAGGGTGAATCCCGCGATCACAACCTCATGTCCATACAACACACACACTCTCTCTCTCACTCTCACACACGCACACACACATATATATATATATATATATATATATATATATATATATATACACACACACACATAAATATATATATATATATATATATATATATATATATATATATATATATATATATATATATATATATATAATGAAAGTGGAGTCCTTAGAAATCCATTTAGGTTATAATCACTTGATAATTAGTAGCGATAATTCCAAGGAGGATATAAATCCAAAGAGAAATCAATGTATAACCTAAATGGATTTCTAAAAACTCTGCTTTCATCATTATTATATTTGCTCTGTTATTACATTGACTACTCTTTGCATTTATATCCTCCTTGTAATTATCCCTACTAATTATCAATGATATCATATATATATATATATATATATATATATATATATATATATATATATATATATATATATATCCCTCTCTCTCTCTCTATATATATATATATATATATATATGTATATATATATATTATTTCGAGTACTTTCGACGTTAGCCCAGTGTCATTATCAAGATCTTGTTTTTCTAAGACCCAAAAAACATTGTGTTCATCATTTTTCATTCAAGTATTTTTTACTTTATGTATATTATTTTCATGAACAAGTATAGATGTATTTTCATCAATATTTTCCTAAATTGAAAATGTTAACAGACATGCTGTTGAAGTATCTCTGTCAAAAGTTGAAAGAAACCATTAATAAGATTAATTAAGAATACTGCACAAGGGCGAAAGAGTGAAACAGAATAAAAAAGATTATGCATACCCCTGAGATATATATATATATATATATATATATATATATATATATATATATATATATATATATGAATAACGAGAGAGAGAGAGAGAGAGAGGGAGAGAGAAATGACAAAAACAAAAGGATATTGCAAAGCTTTTAGTAGAGCAGTCAATACAAATGTGTTCTTTGAAAAGCTTCAAATCTGCAGATATAATTAAAGACAGTGCATATTAAATTTCATGTGTGATAAAATCTTAAAAATATCATATTATAAAAGAAGCTACAGTATGCTTATCTTGCTTTCCTTCTTACTCCGTTAGTCTTGGGTATGACCATAAACTACCCTGGGCAGCAAGGCCTCTGATCTGGATATGGGAGGTTTTTTTGAGCATGAAACCACCTTTTAATTGCTATTGTTCCTAGACTCACCCTGATCCGAAGTGGTAGCTTCTGTTAGATTTCCCGCTGTAGGAAAATAGTGGAAATTCAAGCAAAAGTAAAACATCATGAAAGAATAAAAATACATTTTCATAGTAAAAATACTAGCAATACATTTTTTTATTAAATCAAATCAACATCAATACATATTTATAATAAAATTACTAACATCTTTTAAAAGTAACATGACCAGCTATAGCTTTTACATCTGAATTACCAACTATACGTTTAAAAACAAAATGAAGCAACAAAACATTTCAACTGCATTTGAATGTATGCAATCGCGTTCAAAGTATATTTAGTTGAAGACATTAAAATTGTGTTCAAAGTATTTATATATCAGCATTAAATAACGATAGAGGCTGATATGCCGCTAAACAAAACCAACGAACCAACTCTCAATCCGTTTCAGCAAGTGTTTGTCACTCTCACTCTTTCTTCTTTTTGTCTCTCTCTTTCTCCATCTCTCTCCCTCTCTCTCTCTCTCTCTCTCTCTCTCTCTCTATATATATATATATATATATATATATATATATATATATATTTGGGTCGTAGTATGTAATGGTAATTTTAGGTGATATCACCATATCTCAATGCCATGGAAACGCCTAGACCTATAACTTTTGCACACTGTGAAATCTGGAGAACCCTAACTTTAGTCATAGCAATATGACATGAGCTATCGAAGTTTAAAACGGGCTTGGCGGGGTTTCAAAACAGATGAGATATTCCACTTCTGAAAATGTGGCTACATTTGTGATGACTCGATATATTGTGTTACGTGTGTGTCGGGATTACCTGATGTTGACCCGGTCTATCTCATCCATTAGCAATATTTACTGCCCCATAAGCAAACAGGACATTAACATCATTAAATAGACCCAAAAATCTATTCTGTTCCATGAACATTCCTTGTGGACCAACCGTGGCAATTCTGAATTTAGTGTTGCCATTGGTGCGTTTGATTCAGCGGAAGCTTGCGAGCTACATGGTATACTATTACTTTGGCGTCTTAAGTTTATTTTTTATATTAAAAAACACCGGCCTCTACAGAGACGACGGGATGATTCCCCTACGCAAATCAAGAGCACAAAAAAACTCACTAAGAAAAATCCTAATTAATTTCTTCAAAGACCATGATCTGAGTATTACCACCACCACCAATGCTAAAATAATCAATTTTCTGGATGTGACTTTTGACCTATATAATGGGCTTCATGAACTATATACTAAAGACTTATACAACCATAGATCCATCAATAAACAATCCAGTTGCCATCCTAGAATACTGAATAATTTACATGGCGGTGCAATTTAGGCTGTCCACCAACTCTAACAATAAGGACATTTTTGACAAACATAAAGGCAAAACCGTAGAATCACTATAACATAGTAACCATAGGATTAAGCTTGAATTCCTAGCCAACAGCAACCAGGGCACCAAGAAATCAAAACGTCGTAAACGCAATATTATGTGGCTTAACCCGCCCTTCAACTAAAACATCAAACTATTGTCAGAATTTTTTTTTAATTTTATCCATAGGATCTTCACAAAAACAACGTCAAATTTAGCTACAGTTGTGCTAAAATATTGACCAGTATAGAGCACAGTACAACTGTTCTATTATAAAAAAAAAAAAAAAAATTCTTTCATCTTCAAAACGGCAACATTAGCGCAGCAAATAATTGCAATTGTAGAAAAAAAAACCTGCCAATTAAAGGGTAAATGCATGTTCAAATCGTTAGTTTATAAAGTTCTATGAGGTCTCTACGGAAATCCTCAATGGAAATTGTGATTCTACCACTATCAAATTACAGTAGGCAATATCAAATATAGTAAAAACACTGCCCTCTTTAAATTTGTAAACTTATAAGCGAAAATAAAAAAAAAACAAAAAATCTTATTATCACCTGGGGATCAGTAGCGAAAAATAAGCCCTTCAGCGGGAAAAGCAAATTATGTCTTCTTGAAAAATTAATAATCCTGAAAAATCAATCCTAATTTCTGAAAAACAAAGAAGTGAGTTAATGAGCTTCTGACTACATAGAACTAATTTTCACTCAAGATGGTTGACCCAGATTAATACAGCCTGGACGGACCCGGGGACCGCATGTACTAGTATTGATATTATTTATTTTTTATTAATATTTTTATTTTTGCTACATTTACTATACAACAATATTTGATATAAGACTGTAATGCATTTAACATGTTTTGCTAATCACTTTTTTGTTAATTTCTATTATCTTATCATTACAGCTTTTAATAAGAAGCTATTATTACTTTTTTGTTTTTCAGTTTTTAATTTTTAATCTTACTATTAGAAAAGTATTTATTCATTTACTTGTCTATTTGCATTTATTATTTTTTAATTATTTAATTATTCATTTTCTTCTATTTATTTGCAACTTTTTATCTTCCTGTATATATATATATATATATATATATATATATATATATATATATATGTGTGTATATATATATATATATATATATATATATATATATATATATATATATATATGTATGCATATATATATATATATATATATATATATATATGTATATATATATATATATGTTTCTTATTTCATTTTATTTTACTTTTTTATTTTATTTTATATAATTTAATTTTCATTTACATGTATTATTTTTGTTATTTCTTTAATTTTATTTTTTTCAAGGCATATTTTATCATTGGTTACACTATTTTTATTTAGTTTAGAAATAGTAATATTAATAATATTATTAATTTATTGATTTTCACGGAAAAATAGATTTACTCTCTTGATTTCCTAACGTTTCTTCTTGTTTATTACTTTCGATAAGTTCAGCGTCTTTAAATTAGAATTTATAATGCTTATTTCCAAACTTATCAATCTTAAATATTATTCTGGGACTAAATTCAAATTCAAAATTAAATTACAATTCATTTAAATATTTTAACGACAATAATAATCCAACCAGGCAATAAAATATCTCGCGATAACCAGAAATATTTTAAAACGATCTTACCGCAAAATAAAAATACCAGCATTTGGAAATTACGTCGGTATGAAACTCAGATTTGGGCAATCAATGTAAGGTATTATGTATATTTCTTAATATATATTAAATATCTCTGTTATTTAATATTGAGCAGTGTTTTTCATGCACTATAGAGTGTATATATATTTGTATACGATCTCTCTCGTACATCTACCCATATTTACCCATTTGTTGTATGTATCTATCTATCTATCTATCTATCTATCTATCTCTCTCTCTCTCTCTCTCTCTCTCTCTCTCTCTATATATATATATATATATATATATATATATATATATATATATATATATGCGAACGAGCGTCTGTGTGTTAGTACGATATATAATACTATCCGAATCAAGTATTGAGATGATGAGACAAAATGGAGAATTATTTAGCGTATACTAACGCACGCTACTAATAATGCTACCAGGTTTAACCATGAAATATCAAGTCTATCCACACGGCAAATTTAATTAAGCACATTCTGGAAGGACTTTAATGCAAATTTCCAGGAATACATCGATTATTCTCGAAGAGAATATATGGCAGCATTAAAGGAAGAGGGGCGCAATATCAAACTGAATTTCAAACCTCCGTTAAACCCCAGAGAACCAGAAATTTCATTTGGTTCACTCCACCCACTTCAATATGCAAGTAAAAATTAACATTGGAAATATATCTTTGGCCTTCTCAGAAAGCACTTTCCTAAGTCGTCTGAGTCAAAAGTTTTCAATAGAAACTCTGTAAAATTATATATATATATATATATATATATATATATATATATATATATATATATATATATATATATATATGTGTGTGTGTGTGTGTGTGTGCTATCGATTTTACCCAAGCAAGGCAGTAAAACTACTAGGACATATGATATTACTGGATGTGGAAGAATTAGAAAAACAAATTTTACTAGAAAAGCGTAATAAGGAGGATATCATGTAGCGATATATATTGCATTTAAGATTTTTGAAGATTAAAGTTGGCTGGAAAGCATATAACAGGAAGAGAGTTCCACAACCTGGAAGTCCGTGAAAAGGAACTGCTAACCTAGAACATACGGTTGCATGTAGCAAAATCAACTGTATATTGTTGAGATCTCCTCGCCAGTCTAGTACAAGATGCAAACACACACACACACACACACACACACACACACACACACACACACACACACACACACACACACATATATATATATTACGTTGGTGCAAAAATAATGACGTAATAATGTCGTTTTTTGACGTATTTTTTCACGTCAAAAAACGACATTATTATGTCATTATTTTTGCACCATCTAATATATATATATATATATATATATATATATATATATATATATATATATATATATATGAACTACGTTTTGTCAGGCACAAGATTAAATACTTGGAAATAGAAGATTGTATCATACCAGTCTTTCAAGTTAAATCACGATTGGCTTGAGACGCAGCTTTCGAAAGCTAGCCTCGAACAACGGTCTAGAGTATTGCCAGTGGAAAGTAAGCAACTATTTTAACAGCCAGATCGGGCACGCCCATCTATCTATCTATCTATCTATCTATCTATCTATCTATCTATCTATCTATCTATCTATCTATTAGCGTGGGAAATAAATAAATGTGTCTGCATAGAATATTTACACATACATGCACACGATTGTACATAGAGAATTCACTTGCAGTTGATATGGACATATTCTTAAATATATATTATTTGGGATTTACTGCATTGTTTGTACCATAAAGCTTATATATTGATTTGTGAAAGCGCTATTGCTTAGCATGATCGTTATAAATATGACACAAAGGTATTATTGGGAATATAATCTAACTTTTAAAAGTTCCATGTTAAAGATCAATGTTAAAATTATTACTTGTAAGAATTAATTTTATTCTTTTGACAATTTGTTCTGATACGTTTACAAAGCTTTGATAAACTATTTACACTAGACTTGGTACCATATCCGACAAAAGAAAACTGACAAATACTCTTAAAAAAGACCTCCAATCAGTGGTCAACCGGGCAAGAAACAGGTAAACATATCTAAAATAAAACTGCTTTCATTTAACCCTTTTAGAAAACCTTTTCTTCTTTCCATCAATATGGCAGATGATAACCTCCAGGAGAGTAACTCTTTGTGCCTTGTTGGGATCACTTTTTCCACTGAGATAAATTGGAGTCATTATAGTGAATCAGTTGCTAATGGAGTTGGTTCTTTAACTCTTTCCAATATTTCTTCTCAGAATCCATCTTGCTCATTTGTATATCTACCATTCGTCCATGGAATAATGTCATATCTTTGGCGATCCTACTATATATCTCAGGTTTCTTGAGAAAGTCCAAAGTTGGTTTTGTAATGTAATTCATCCTCACTTGGCATCTCGACTTCAGTTAAATTCTCATCGTCGTGTCATGGCTTCCATTGTATTTATTCTGATGAGTTTTCCTTTTTTTGTCTCGACTGCATGAATTTAAGCCGATTACTAGATTGGCATCTAAATATCATCCTCTTTCTTTTGAACTAGATAGATGCAAGCGCTACTTCAATTCTAAAAGCTTCATTTCTCGTACTTCTCCCCTGGGGAATTTTCTCCAAATTTGTTCCTTCTCTGCTGTCTACGATCTTCAGTAATTTAAATTCAACGCCAATCGCCATCCTCGGTCTACCTGAAGCCTGTTTTTTATTATAATTTCTGCTAAAGATTTTTTTCTTCTTAATTCCTCCCAGAAACCCCTTGCATCCGAGTGCCATTATCGCCCTGCTTGAGGCGAAACGATAAAAAAAATATTGAAGTATCTCACATGAATATGTTTCTATTCATGCTGTTTTTCATTGTAATTGTTAGGATGTGCTTTGCTCTATAGGACATAGATTTTATGAATGTACGTGCAGCAAGTTAGCAACAAGGCGTAATCAATTTGTAGTTGAATTAGATAGCTATAACCGTAAGTTCTATGCTAAGAGTTTCTTTTCTCGTATTTCTCGCTTGTTGAACACTCTAGTGGCTCCAAGCTTTCCAGCGAACATTTTATTTCTTTTTTCTTTGAAACTTTGACGTGGCATACATTTTCAGCATTCTTCTTTTCTGTACTACCAAAATATACTAATTTCTGTACTAGTAAAATATATAATTGAATAATGGAAAGTAACCGTTGATTATATATGATTTTTTTTTCCTTTACAATGTCTCAGCGAACATTATGCAAAAGTGGCTTAAAAAACCAGAAAGAAAGTCATTGTAAATGCAAAGTAATTGACGCGAGTAGATATGGAGCAATTATGCATGTATGTCCAACTTACGGATTTAAAATCCGTAAGTATGGAAATATATTTTTTAAATAAGGACTATTCTGTTAAAGTTTCAATAACCCCTTCTCAGTATGAATATCGTCTTTTTTTCTTATCTTAGAAATTCTAGTTTCGTCTAAGGGTTTATTTGCTTTTTAACACAGACATATGTTTAACACGTGATTTTGTTTATTGACGTTCCACCTGCTTGACCAATATGGTTAATCGCCAACATTCCGCATGTGGTAAACAAATCCAGTCAAACGAAGAGGGCGGGGAGAAAAGAAAAGAAAAGAAAAGAAAAGAGAAACAGCTTCATTTCGGTACGTATGTATGTAAAACTATACTTATTGCTAGCTTGCGATATCTCATCTATTATTTATTGACATCGAACGCCTCAAAAGACGAAACATCTTTTCATAAAAGTCTTTTGTAGATACTTGAAGTTAAGCAGTAGGTGCAGACTCCTATATGTCATTTTATATGTAAATTTAGTTACATTGGTACAAGTACTGCACAAAGTAAGAATAACACTCATTTATCGTGATCTTCGATCTCGTGATCTTCGAAATACGTTTCTTAAATAATGCTGCGCCGGAGAAATTATTATTCCAAAACACTCGATAAGATGCAGGCGATCTCAGTTATTCCAATGTTTTTAATCATTGAAGCAAGGCGATAATGTTACTAAGAGGCAAGAAGTTACTGGGAGTGGGAGAGAATGAGAACACATTAGTAACGAAAATGACAACAAAATAACAAAATCCAAGAAAACAGATGATGATGATTGACGCTATATCTAATTTTTTGAATACTGTAGCTATCAGGGAGGCGATAAATTGAAAGGCGGTTCCACAGGCGAGAAATGTGAGAAAACTCTAAAAAGAAAATGTAACTTATGGTTAGATCTACCTATTTCGAGTGCAAAACAATTTATTAGTACGCCTACATTCATGCAGTGTATATAACAAAGACGAAAGCTCATTAGAACAACAGCCATAAAAATAATTACAAAAATAAACAGCGTACGCAAAATCTTTCTTGATTGAGTTCAACAGCGTCTACGCGGACTTGCGGATGATAAAATGTTTTCCACCCGACAACCGCATTTCCTTAGAAGAAACGTCTCAAAATTCTCGCTATTCTATCTGGTATTTCCATGGAAAATGTTCAAACGAGCCAAATTGATTAGTTCCACCAGTTCTAAACTTCGTAAGACCCACCATGCTACCTACCCCGGAACAAGCAACCCCATTCTTTTCCTATTCCTTTCATATGATTGAAGTTCCACTCGAACAGCCTCTTCCTAAGAATGACTACTATGTATGTAATAGAACAGACTCCAAAGATAATTTCCGGGCCGCTACAATCTGAACTTCTTCAAGTCTATTGTTAACTTCTATCTATCCTACTAAACTCATAAACTGTACTTCTTAGCTCTTCTTTTGTATTGATTTGTTTATTTGTTTAACGACATACCAATTCCTTATGGATCCTTTAATGCTTAAATTTAATTTTCTTGTGACTTCTGAAGTAATAAAAATATGTCGTTCTGATTTCACAATTGAATACATGGTATATGATACACATCTTTTGCAAATATACATGTTTTTGTAGACAGTTACTAGAGAAAGTGATAGGTGTGGGTTTATGTTGTAGATTTTTTAAAGTTATATTTTGGAATGCAGCTTGATTTAAGAAATTGTAGGATATTATATGGATTAATATCAGGAAGGAGTTATTTCATGTTGGTCAATTTTGTTTAGTGGTATATAAACCTCTTTGGCTTATTTAATGCCGAAATCTAAATATTTTGAACCCAAATGTCTGCCTTCAATTGCAGATGAAATGGATATTGTTGGCAATTTTTTATATATATAAAAACAAATTGTTGGTATTTGGCTATAAAAATGTATTTTTATACTTTCATAGTGTTTTGCTTTTGTTTGGGGTTCAATATTTGATCGCAAGTCTCTCAATCTTGCTGCCGGATCTAGTTTATCGTCATATCCATGACTATCTTACCGCATGCTGTTACTGCTCATTCAACAATCATCTTCTGAAACTCCATACCTTGAGTGGCTAGTGGGGATATCTGTTGTGTTAACATTAGTGAGAAAATATAATTTTAATAAGTAATTAGTGTTGCTTGTTCCTTTCTTTCAAGTCTTCCTTGAATTAGGCGATATTACTTTCAGCACTACCGGAGCTAGAGATTGAACTCCCAATTGCCAGGGAACCTGGGGTGCTATAATAAATACGTTAATCCACTCACGCATATATTTCTTGATACATAATAATGATGCGTCCTGTGTGTGACGATTAACTACATCCGAGAGGTTTTGATGAGCATAGAACCACCTGTTAATTGCTGTTGTTCTGAGGTTCACCATGACTCGCGGTGGTAGCACCAGTTTTGGTTCCGGGTGTCGTCAAATAGTGAATCCCCAAACAGAAATTGGAACACTGTGAAGGTATACAAATACCAGCAATACATTTTCATAGTAAAAAAAAAGAAAAGTTACTAGCAATACATTTTTATATTCAGTTGGATGTGCGTTGCAGTTTAATCGACTCTGAGTGATAACTCAGAGTGCCGAGTTCGAAATCCAGTCTAGTTCATTCATTTTTACTTACGCACAAATATCCTTGGGAAAGGTATGAATTCATCTCTTCTCCCCATCTATGGGTTGAATAGCAAGACCAAACTGAGTCCTTTAGACTTGGGTGGCAACAAGTGTATCTATTGCGGGAAAAAATATGCCACGTCAGTCATGTATCGGAAGATACATGATCAACCAACTGGGTATCATGTATGGCACTGATCTGACTCATTCAGCTGTGAAAGCTGAGTAACATCTTATATTATTACTTTAAAGCTCCCTCGAAAAGTAAATTTCGACATTAAATAACACGCAAGGAGTTGATATACAGTTAAACGAACACACTATGTAATAATAATAATAATAAAAAAATAAAATGATAATAATAATAATAATAATAATAATAAAATCTGCAAATTTTACGGAAAGCTAACCGCAACAAATTCCAAATCCGGTTACGAGGGTAGAAACAGAAACAATGTTATAGAATGCTACAATAGACACAGACAGAACAATCAAAGCTAATCGTGATTAGAAACCGCAAAGACAAAATTTGCCTTCTTATTGACATGGTAGTCTCTGCAGACTACAATATATCTTTGAAGGTCTTTAAAAAAAGAAAGAAAAAAAAAACTATCAAAATAAAGGACCTTGAAGTCGAAATCTCAGAAATTTGGTACATGAGAACATCAACAATGCAGTTGACGTTGGAGACCTCACATTGATTGTAAAAGATTCCAGAAGACTCACTGAATGGATTCTTGGTAGCCCATGCCTTAAAGAAATACAAAAAATAGTTCTCACGAGTACAGCCCACAACTTACGAAGGTGTGGGCTGTACTAATGTGTAAAATATGCGTGATTTTTTGTTTCGTTTTTTTTTTCAAAACTGCTCAGTGGAAAATGTCATGATGCTATTTCTGACCATAGGTTTCTTTTCAGGACCCGGAAAGAAATGAGTATACACCAGAAATTAAAGAAAATATAATAATAATAATAATAATAATAATAATAATAATAATTCTCCATCTAAAACAAAAACAAATCCATTTTTTTCTTTCAGAAAGTTTTGGCTATTATTAGTCGCAACGTTATATCGTCTTTGAATTCTACGGTTGTAGATCAAAAGTATAGATTATGTCCCCAAACGTGAATTAAACTCGTATCACTGACCAGGATCGTGTTTACGCATTAGTCTACGAAAGCTAAACAGCAGCTGTCATTCAAATTTAGTTAAATAAGTAAACTGTAGAAGAAACGTTTTATCCCTTGCATTGTGCTAAGTTAAGATAAACTAAATTTTCAAGGTGCCTGCAATTAGGAGATAGTTCAGAAACCAAACATGGACATCAGTTTTAATGTTTGGTTTTAATTCAACAACCTTGCATTTTAATCCAAAACTTGAATAATCTGCTTCTTTTCTTTGAATGTTGTGGATGTCTGGTGATTAAATGTACCTAGACTTCACACTTTTCATGTAGAAATTCTTAAAGATCACCTCAAGATTTCGACATACATAGTGCTCGGAGATTCTGCAAAATGAATAAATTGACCCACATCACCATATCAGAATTTATATAGAATATTCTCATTTTTTCATGAACAACAATATATTCTATAGAAAATTTTATAACCACACCAAAAAAAAAAAAAACAAAAACAATAACCCAGGCAACTGTTGACTGATTTATTAATTTTCTACGGCTTTGCAAGTTATTTAAAGCCGGAAAATATTGTAGATTAAAATAATTTTTATATTGGAGATAATAATGGTTTAGCGACACAAGTCACTAATTAATTTATTCCTCGGGGAGGAGAGGTAGGTTCATATCTTTCCTAAGCGCATTTGCGCGTAAGTGAAAATAACGTATCCAACGGAAATTGGAACACGGCTCTCCGATTAACAAATCCAAATCTGAGCAATTATCAGTTACACCAGCCTCACATCCAAACTTACAGCTTCTGGTATTCTCAGGTGGTCACATCTAGGTACTGACCAGGTTCGACATTGCTTAACTCCGATGATCGTACGGGAATCGGTGTTCCAACAGGGACGTGGCCGCTGTTGAATTGACATGGATAAATTGTCGTCTAAATTACGCAAAAATGAAAATAATACTGATATGTCATTTTAAGAGATATATTTACCAAAATTACACAAAAATATCTTGAAATTTTAAAGAGAAATTCTGATCAATAAAATCTCCATTGCCTTCAGCCACGGTTTCTAGACGACTTCAGAATCTACTTTATCTCTTCTGTACATCATCCTTGATACATGCCGACATAAGACTTGCCTTCAATTCATCTTTGGTGTTTTGTTGGTCTCTCGCTCAAGTGATCCCCGCACATAATCAATGGAGTTAAAGTCGAGGAATTTAGGTGTCCTGATGTCATTGTTGATGTGGTTGCAGAAATTGTCTGACAGCCATAACTGTGTTCTCCTGCTTGTGTGGTATGGTGCAAAGTCCTGTTGTCAGACATAGCTTCTTCCAGTAGTTGCCCTCTTGATTCAGAGCAGCACTATCTTCTCGAGACACTTGATGTAGTCAGCCCCGCTGAGTCTG
>OZ010573.1:85511766-85514266 GCA_963932145.1 Acanthosepion lycidas | reverse complement strand
TGAAACCAGAAAATATTTTTAGATTGTAAGAATTTTTTAAAATAATGATAATCCTACTAATTAAGTCATAACTTGTGGTTGGGGAGGAGCGGAATATTCCTATGTTTCCCAAGAGTATTTACGCGTAAATGAATATAACAAAGCGGACTAGAACTGAAACCCGGGTCTCCGATTTACAATTCCGAAACATCCATTGCACCACACGCACATCCAAGCCCACACACAGCATTTGGCATTCCCAAACGATCAGGTTCGGCATTGCTTAACTGCGGTGATTGTTTGATAAGCGGTGTTTCAACGTCACATGGCTTTAACTCGGGCAGTATTTTTTGTTTTTAAACACGTCTTTTCGAAAATAATCATCATTTTATGCGTATTAAAAATGATGATTTTTGAGTTTTTTTATGTGCAGATAAAATTACAAAAATTCATATTGTTAAAGATTTTGATTCACATGTGTCATCATCAGAGTCTGAGAGTGAGAAAAGGAAATTAAATGTGCATTTGCTGGTTGTTGTTGGGCTGTTATTTTTACATTAAAAATATTAAAGCTTAATTGAAAGCCATAAAACGAATTATGCAGCGGTATAACGTAATTTTTCCAGGAATTCAAGAATACAGGATATCAAACTTTTACATGTGAAAATTATATATATTTACAAATATAAATATTATGTTGAAAATTATATATACGCTATTTTCTATGAACAAACATATTATTTTCAAAATTACATATGAAATGATTTATATGAATATATATATTATGTTGAAAATTCAATGAAAATATTTTATGTGAAACTAAATATTGTCAAAAATGATGTATAAAATATTTTCTAAAGATATTTATTATATTGAAGATTAAATATAAAGTTTTTGTTATGAAAACATATATACAGTGTAACCCGGATATAAGAGAGTTTTCGGGACCGGATAAGACGTCTCTTATATCCGGGTTTCTCTTATATCCGGGTTTCTCTTATATCCGGGTTTGGTCTATTTTGTTTAAGTAAGTATGGCTCTAATTTGGAACCAGATAAAATCTCTCTTATATCCGGGTTTATCTCATATCCGGGTCTCTTATATCCGGGTTACACTGTAGCTTACAAACGGATTTTTTTAAGAATATATATTCCAATAATATGTACAAATATGTTAAAGAATTTGAAGAAGAAGAAGGAGGGCAAAAATTTTACTCGAAGAACAATAAAAGTTAGATTTGATTTATTTTATTATTGTTATATTTTACGATTTACCACTTTAGGGAGTGTAATAATTTTCTCTCGATCCACCACTTTACGCTATGAAATATTTTACGATTCACCACTTTAAAGTGTGTAATATTTTACGGCTTTTAATATTTTAAGATTCATCACTCTACTGCGTGAAATATTTTACAATTCACCTCTATAAGACGTGTAATATTTTACGATTCACTACTTTAAAGTGTGCATTATTTCACGATTCACCACTTTCCGGCGTGTAATATTTTATGATTCACTACTTTACGACGTGTAATATTTTATGATTCATTACTTTACGACGTGTAATATTTTACGATTCAGCACTTTCTGGTGGGTAATAATATTATGATTCACCACTTTACGGTGGGTAATATTTTATGATTCCCCACTTTACGGTGGGTAATATTTTATGATTCCCCACTTTACGGTGGGTAATATTTTATGATTCCCCACTTTACGGTGGGTAATATTTTATGATTCACTACTTTACGACGTGTGATATTTTACGATTCAACACTTTCTGTTGGGTAATATTTTATGATTCATCACTTTACGATGGGTAATATTTTATGATTCAGCACTTTACGGTGGGTAATAATATTATGATTCACCACTTTATGGCGTGTAATATTTTATGATTCATTACTTTACGACGTGTAATATTTTACGATTCAGCACTTTCTGGTAGGTAATAATATTATGATTCACCAATTTACGATGGGTAATATTTTATGATTCATTATTTTAAGATGTTTAATCATTTTTCTTACCGTTGCTCTTACTGCCACTTTGTTTTAATATATCTATGTACATTATATGAATATATACACTTTTAAAACATCTGTTTTTAAATTTGTAATTATTTTTTTTTGCACATCACGTCGATTACTTATTATTATTACGTTGAAAATTATAAAACACTTCATATAAAATATATAAAATATAAAATTATATAATTTACATTCTTTATATTATTTGGATTATTATCATCATTTTAAGGCAAGACTGAAAACCCCTTAAGGCAAGACTACAAGAACACAGTAAGGAGGTAAAACAAGGCGAAATAGAAAAATCAGGCATAGTTGATCATATATAAAGATAAAAGATCCTTCTGAGATGCGATTGAAATAATAGAAATCACCACTTACGCTAGGCCACAAAAGTCTCCTGAACCGATCAAGCACAGAAATGAATACAATTATGGGAACCAATAATAAAGAATGCTAGAGAAAAGTAATGAATAAAAAAGAATGCAATAT
>OZ010573.1:85491766-85506766 GCA_963932145.1 Acanthosepion lycidas | reverse complement strand
TTTTACAAAAATAGTAAAGAATTTTTTAATTCAGTTAATTTTTTAAAATGTAGTGGACAAATATTCTAGTAGGATAGATTTTTAGAGCGTTCCAGAACTTATTGGAACATTCTAGAAATTGTTTTTGTTTATTTGTATGTTAGTATGTTATATTATAAACTGTTAAATGCATTAAAATACATGTGTATTATCCAATTACATCATTAGTAAATTCAAAAATATATCTTCTAAAATATTTTGGTATTCTACACTTATTGCATAAATGGTAAAATTGAATTTTAATTTTGGAGGTGACCTTTTTCAAGATATAAAACAAATTAATACGTTTTCCATTACTTTTGAGCAAAAATTAATCGATTTATGACACAGGTATGTAGGGTTACAAAAGTCATAACCGTCATATATATATATATATATATATATATATATATATATATATATATATATACAGACACACACATACATCTTCAGTTTATATATATATATATATATATATATATATATATATTTATATGTATGTATGTATAGAGAGAGTTACAGCTATATATCTGTCTTTCTATCCATCTATCTATCTATCTATATATATATATATATATACATATATATATATATATATATATATATATATATATATATATATATATACATACATATATATATATATATATATATATATATATGCTTGTATATGTCTGTTTATGTGTGTTTCTGTATCTGTGTATACTATTTAGGACATCCACATTTCTCGACGGATTTCAATGAAATTTTACACACATGTTGCAAATGTAACAAGCTAGGTCAAGACCAACATTTTAATCTCCAGTCAGCCCAAGTTTTCCAGAAAAATCGATAAAAATGAAGGTGGGTAAGACTTTTTGCAAAAACCAAGACAGTTTCTCGCGAACAAAATTTTTACTGGATGAGCTTATGTTCTTTGCACTTAATGCAAAACATAGCTCATGTTACGAGGCTCATGTTGAGTGCTTGATAGTTTTTCTGCGGCATTGGCTTCACAAAAAAAAAATGCAAAAAAGCTATGAAAAAATTAAGTTTTTTTTACTACTTAAAATAAAAACTTGAACAACTTACTCATTTTTATGTGATTTTCTTCAAGCATGTTGCAAACACTTGCCATCCCGGAAGAAATACGTTTTAGTCCTGTTCGCTTCGACGCGTATAAAGAAATTCTGCGTTGAAACAGCTCCCTGGTTCTTCATCCGATGCTTTCTAAATTTGCCATGTAAATTAGATATCGGACACAATTTGTCTTTAAGGAATATTTGGTTTAGATTATTTCAATTAAGTGGACGAAATCCACGACAAACTAGGTCCAAAATCGGCTTTTGCCATTTAGCCAATAGTTTCTTCATATGATTCCATCCTAAATTGGCATTCGAACAACCTTTGATGCAAAAAATTGTTTAAGAAGTATTATTGAAGCGTTAAAAGAGAAAATAATCCAGAAAAATCCTTTATTAACGCCAGTAAACGGACGAAGAAGGAGGGGGAGTTTATACTTGCAGTGGAATCCAGCTCCCACGCTTCATCCCTGTTGTTTGCTTATTAGATTTGTGAACAATGCCATACTATTTGAATGTTATTACGGTCGTAGGAAATCTACTGAACATCTAAAGCACTAAAACAATTTAACCCCGAGCGTCAACAACAGAAGAAGGTTTTGTCGATGTAATTCATTTATTAAGAACAATCAAACACTTGCGAAGGACATACAGTAAGAAGGATGAGAGTGAGGTAGCTTAGTATACCAACGAATGATGCATGCAAGCGGGGACGCGGGTAGGTATTTCTAGACTGGCGCTCCGTGTATACAGGTGTCTGTGGTTATACAATTGCAGACATGTACACCCGGGCAACGCCGGATATTCGGCGAATATGGTATAAAATGACAATTCGAAAAAAAAAAAAAAAAATTTAGATTTTGCCGACGCGTTTTCGTCTTACGACTTTTTCAATGCAAAAATGAAATCGAAATGTTTTTGTTATATATATATTATATAATCTAAGATTTTTTTTCCAATTGTCATTTTATACCAATCTGTCTTGTCCACATAATTCATTTGGTAATTTAACTATATATATATATATATATATATATATATATATATATATATATATATATATATATATATATATATATATATATAATTATTTATTTAAAAATATGATTATTTATTTAAAAAATATGATTTAAATACATAATTATATTTAGGCTCTACTTTTGTATCGAGCACTGTTTTGTTTTTAAAATAATAACAAAAATACTAAAGAACTTTGGATTATTTACCTAATGAGTTCTTTCCTATTTTCTATATATTTTCACACACACACACACATACATATATATATATATATATATATATATATATATATATATATATATAACAAATGCTTCTTCCAATATATATATATATATATATATATATATATATATATATAAAGTTAGATCGTAGTATTCATAATTTGACAATTGTTCAGTTGTAATTCTAGTATTAATTCGTTAGATTCATTTTCAATAATATTTAACAGATAGTAAATAGGAATATGTTACTTAATTAAGTAGTTTAGGTTTCCTTTTGTGAGTTAGGATTTTAAGTATTTTTGTTTTTTTTTCATTACTTAGATTTAGCAATCTTTTTATCTTAATCGATAGATTATTAAACTGGTGGGGAATTTCAAATAACAGTACGAGATAATTTTGCAATGAAAGGGTTTGTAAAATTAATATAAATAGGAAATAGGTTATATGCGTGCGTGTATGAGTGTGAAAGTACATTTACGACATTTTTATAGAGGCGTGAACGTGCATACATTTTTCTAATTTCGCTTGATTAAGAGCATAAGCTTCGATTAAAGGTTTTTATATAATAGTAAGAATAATGAATGTATTTTTTTTTTAGTAATATAAGTGGTAAGATTTAGATATCAAATTAGTATTTAAAACGTTGAAACGTTGGATTAAACTATGCGAGAACTAGTCCCGCTGATCTCGTTATGAATTCCGGGGAAATAGCGCGAATCAAAACCGGATGGAGCAAAAAGAAAAGGCTATATAGGAGGGAAGAGTGAAAAGCTTTTATTTCATTGGCTGATGTTGACTGACGTATGTCAATAAAAATGGTCAGCGCTATTTCCCCGGAATTCATATATGAATTTCATTTTGCAATGTCGAGGTCAAAAGGCGGCCTGACATTTTTGGAATCAGGTCGTGGTTGCTGTTTGAGCCGATATGATGCAAAAACCGAAATCGGCGATGAAGACAGTGCATCACATGAAGAACATCCTTGATGCATCTTAAATGTATTATTCTAATATATATATAAAACAACTGCTTCTTCATATATATATATATATATATATATATATATATATATATATATAGGAAGAATTAAAATATCATATATATATATATATATATATATATAGGAAGAAGCAATGCATATATATATATATATATATATATATATATAGGAAGAAGCAGTTGTTTTACATACGATATAGCTATTTCCCCAACAATATTCGCTACGTTCAAAGTGTTTGAAAATGTCTTTCTAACTTATCTTTCTTGATTTCTATTAGAAAGAAAGTTATTTTTTCCAAAAATGTTTATTTCCTTGATTTCAAATAATAATTAGACATTTTTAAAAGTAAACATTTATGTCGGCAGTTTCGTTATTTGTTCATTAAATGTCATCCGTCAATCAGTTTTAAAAGACGGCTTCAGAGTAATGGGATTCAATCAGGCGAAATTTAAATTTATTAATACCCAAATGAGAACATGTCCACGACATTTTCATGTAGTGTAACCCGGATATAAGAGACCCTGATATAAGAGAAACTCGGATATGAGAGATTTTCTCTGGTCCCAAATTAGAGCCATACTTACCTAAACAAAATAGACCAAACCCGGATATAAGAGAAACCCGGATACAAGAGACTTCTTCTCCGGTCCCGACAACTCTCTTATATCCGGGTTACACTGTAATAGAAATATTATTTTATCATGGTGGACATCCTTTATTTTACAGGCTTATTCATATCGGAACTACTGAAAAGGCGACGAAAATACCTGTAATAATAATGCCAAAAGCAATGTAGCCTATTTATTTGTATCTTATAAATCAACCTCCGTTGATTTGCAGTCATACCGAAAACGGAAAAGTGTATGGAAGCAGTAAATCTGTAAGCCCCAGAGGTATTGGTCATCTACAGAGATAACTTTCCGGCAATTCCTTTTGGCAAACCTACACAATGTCTAAAGCACTATATTCTTTTGGGCGTTGTTGGTTCGGCGGGGAGGAGGGCGTGGGTCTGGACTGTACACAACCTCTATATAATTTACATCCTGGAGAGATGACTTAGCCACATCAACAGAGAACTGGACTTAGACTAAAGAGGACGCTACATTTATCTAGCAAGATAAACGGCTGTCTCCTATACATCTACTGTGAAAATATATCGTTATCAAAAAACTAAGATTTCGGATATAAGATTTTCATGTTCATTTAATCGTAGTTTAAAATGAAAAGTACTTTTGGTATCTTTACGAATCTTCTTCTACGTGTAGTGCCCGTTCAGAAGGTTTGCGATCATGGCTCTCTACAATATCTTGTTTTGTGTAGCTCTTTGTAAATTTTTTGTTTTCGCTATATCTTCTAATCATTGTTCTTCCAGCCATTTACATAAGCTTGTTAGGTAGATTATTCGTTGATTCCCCCTCTCTCTGTTATTAGCTTGGTGCAAAAATAATGTCGTTTTCTCACATATGTTACTTTTATATATAATTTCTGAATTAATTCATTGATATATATAGCCATGTTATATATCATTTTGAAGCGCGTTTTTCGCACTATCGAATCTTGTTATTCGTTACCGTTCTTAATCTCTTCATTCATTTTTTGCAGGCTTTTCGACAGCATGAACAAAATTCAAATCCGCACGATTTTCTTTTTCCAGTTCAAACTAGGCCGAAAAGCTGCCGAGACAGCTCGTGATAACAATGATGCGTTTGGCCCAGGAACCACTAACGAACCTGTGGCACAACGGTGGTTCAAGAAATTTCGCAATGGTGACGAGAGTCTCGAAGATGAAGACGGTCGCGGCCGGCCGACTACGGTTGATAACGAACATTTGAAAGGCTTAATTGAAGCCGATCCTCGCAAAACCACACGAGAAGTTGCTGTTGAACTCGAGGTCGACATTATTTTTGCACCAACCTAATAAATTCAACATCTGTGAATTTCAAATTTTCTAAGCCCCTGTTCCTCATAATATTCACTAGAAATGTCAACTATTACTTTATGATTTGTTTACATTTTCTCATTTTGTTTTTGCTCTGAAGTTCAGTCTGTGTTACTCTCAGGATCCGTCTGTTGAACTGCATATCTGTCGCTTCATGTCTCATCCTCATATATGAGAAGACTGTCTAGCATTCACTGCCATATAAAACGATCGATATTATATAATTAAGTAATCTTTTCTTTCTTTGTAACACGATTTTTATTTATACGATCTTTCTTTATATATTGCTTAGATTTTTTAAGGCGTCTTTCGATTTCCCAATACGCCTTCAGACGCATAAAAATCATTTTCTATATATTAAAAAAAAAAAATTCATATATATTTAAATTTAAAACACTTCTGATATATTTAAATTGTACTTGGTTTTATTTTGGAATCAGCAATTTGTACTTGACAAATATATATTATCTTCTTTCAACTGATAGTTCTTTTTCTCGCTTTCTTTTACTATCTTCTGTACGGGTTCTCGTATTTTCTTTACTGTGTCTGCAAGCAACACGGTGACATCTTCATATCTAACGTTGTTAAAATAGTGGTCACCAATAATAAATTCTGTTAGGAATTCTAATTTTTTCAGTATCACCTCACGCAAAAGTTGGAATGATTCCGGTGAATTATGTGTGTCTCCACCCACCCCGGACTTTCTCTTTTACCCTTGTGATTACAGAAACGAAAATATATTGTACAGTGAGAAGGAATCGAAATCTTATGATATGAGTATTATAATCAAACCTGAAAAAAAGGCCTGGCACACTTTTTCCATTGTCTTTGATGTGTCGGCTAACTTCAGGACTTATGAAAACATGACCCTTCACATCGTATTCTTTTTTGTTGCTATATTTACCTTCTGATTGTTTCTCATCCCTTTCTTACTCCTGCTGTTCATCTGCACAAACATACTAACTCCCTATTTGCTGCTACTTCTCTTGATTTCAGTATGTCATTTAAGTGTTAGAATCTACGAGCCTTCATGTTTTTTTTTCTCGTGTGACCCGGGAAATGCATCTGTCGCTTTCTGATTATAAAAGTTTCCTTGTAATTCCTATATATTCTGTAGTTCTGTAGCTTCCTATATTTAAAGCTTCATGTTCTGTCCATGATGCTTTCAGCATTCCTGGCTAGAGACACACATGAAGAGGAAAACTTATGTAAAAAGCAAAGAAAAAGAAATAATCTTCAAATACAGCTCTACAAATTTAAATAATTTTATTATTGAGTAGAAAAATATTTGAATTTGAAAAAAAAAATTATAATAAGTTATAAAGATCTGTTTTGAGAACAGTATGATCTCCACTGATATCCAATAAATACAATATTTATATCCTAGGTTTAATTTCCTACATGATTAATATCTACCACCGCGTTAAGCGCAAGAACAAGGTATGGCATTCTTTTGAAAAGTAAATGTGTTGTGTAAAATAAACGTTTTTGATCTTTAATCTACGGACTTAGGGCTTACGATCATATTACGTTGAAACACCTTTTCTTGTAGAATTACCAAAGTTAATCAACATCGAGCCTGGTCACTACATAGATAGGTGACCGCTTGGGAATGCCTAGCTTGGATGTGCGGGTGGTGTAATAGATAATGATTCGGAATTTTTTTCAATGGAGAGCCCAGTTCCTTTCCCCTATGTGTTCGTTATATTCATTTACAAGCAAATACCCTTAGCTAAGGTATGAGTGCACCTGTTGCCCCCAGTTATGGATTAATTACTAAGACTTGTATCACTAATTATTAATATCTCAAATAATAATTAGAATCTAAAAATGATTTCTGGCTTTAAATAACCTGCAAAGAGTTGATAAATCGTAGAAAATGAATCAACACGTATTAATTGATCTACCTACGTCAGCATATGGACATAATATTAAATCTATATTTGTTTATTTACTAGAGAACTATTGGTAAAGTGCTTCATATTTTATTAGGTAGAAAATTAATAAAGCAATCTAAACTTTTATGCACTTGTAAACAGCAAGGCTAGTAACTGGGATTCAAACTTGAACCATGCGTAAAAGATTGCAATTTTTTCACAACAACCAAGCATTCAACCTAATTAAAGCAAGATGTTTAATTAACTTTTGAGCAACGCATGTTGTGTTGATGTTGAAGTCATCCATCCATTTTTAATAAAGCCGCAAATATCTCAAATAAGTAGGATTCCATTAAATTTCGGCACTTTTAAGCTGGATAGGTACATTTTTCTTGTTGGGCGGTTTGTCTTCTAAATTGATTTAACAGTAATCTGGCAGTTTCTCTATCAGAAGATACTAAAGCCCAAATGTTATAGCTACATTTTGATCTATAATTCTTCATAAGAAATGTGTTAAATTTTCTATTTAGTATAGCGCGAATTATTGGAAACATATCGTAAGTAACAGTTAAAAAGAAGGTGGTGCCATTTATCCCAAGTAACCAGCTTTCCGACCAAACCTCTATTCGAGAGGATCGTCCATAAGTTTCAAATATTAAGCAATAAAACAGAATTACAAACAAAATGTTTTTAAACGATTTAAAAGTAAACCTTACCTGTCATGTAAAACAAAAGTAGCATAAACATGCAGTAGGCTAAATTAAATTATACCGGTCAACTTCATGGAGTAAAATAATGACCTTTTGCTTGCTAAGAGAGGGTTGACATCAAGAAATAAAAAATATTTCAAAAACCTTCAGTTGAAAGACAAAGATGCAAAACCTAGAATATCGAATCAGTTGTATAAAAATTTTAAAACACAACTGCGGAAAATTGTAATGTAATGGTAATATTAACAGGTTCTTTCAAGGAAATGTTTGGCATCCATTGACCAAGCAACCAGGACTGCTTTCTATTGAAATTTATAAAATCTTTTTTTCTTTTCTTTTTTTCTTTTTTTAAAGCGTTTCACCCCAAGCAAGGCGGGAAGACACTGGGACGCAAGGGGTTACAGAAAATTTGGAGCAAGATCAGATAGGAGTGATAGAAGAAAGGATGAGGAGAAGGATAGTGGATAGATCAAGGCAACTGGAGATGTCAATTGACATTACATTTGAATAGCTGGAGATTATAGCCCTCAGGGAAACTGGAATAGGGAAGGGAGTTCCTCAGGCGAGAGGTGCGAGACATAAAGCTATTGGAGAAGAAGAAACGGCTACATTTAGGAGTTTCGACAGTGAAAGGGTGAGAGCGAGATGCCAGCCTCGTAGGGCGCTTGAACTCATGAAGTCTGGGAACCAGCGAATGCAGCTCCTAGGAGCAATTTCCATGAAAGTATTTGTAAAACGGCGCGTCTGTGAGAAAGTGACTGTAGACGAGATGCCAGAGCGGGGCCAGTTATATTGCATAAATAAATAAATAAAAATGATTAATTAATGAGAAATGATTTTTACATTAAGAGAGTGAACTTGAATAATTCTTACACGGATTGCTTCTATCATTTGCCGTTCTCTGTATTTTTTCGGTACCCAAAACACGTTAAATCCTAATATTAGATTTAGGCCATTCAACTGAGTACCCTTTAATGTTCAATACTCTAAACATGCACAAAAACAATTTCAAATCAAGTCGTAACAAATACATTTATGGTCTTATTATTACTTTTGAGTAACTATATTATTTTTTATTATTGATTCTTAACGCAAAGTTCACATCGTTATAGTAAATGAAGTTTAAAATAAACAGCGAGAAACTCAAACTCGTGACCTACATCCTGGGAGTCTGGCTGACAATGTAAACATCAGTACTTTTACAACTACTATATCCTCAATAATCAGATGGCTTTAGAGTTGACGATACCATGAATTCAAGACTCATTTGAGGTGATATATTTCTAATTCAGTTTGCTCAATCGAAATTTTTCAGAAAATAAAGACATGAGACATTTTGAAATCGTTTCTAAAATAAAATTTTATATCAAGCCAGAAAACGCAACAAAATGTTATCAACATCTCATTTTGGAGATTTTCTGCAAAAGATTAGTTGATATTCAAGAAGTGCTTAGCGATAGATCCCGACATTTTGATGTGTTTAAAGATAGATCAAGTGACAGCGACTCAAGAAGAGTTTAAAAATATATTAATTGAGTGAGATTCAAGATATGTTTAGCTATAGATCAAATAAGTGAGATTGAACATGTACTTAAAGATAAATCAAATGATTGGCATTCAAGAGCTGCTTCGCGATAAATGACTTGACATCAAGCTGACATCAAATTCAACAGGTACCTAGCAAATCCTTAACTGACTGAGATTAAAGGGATGCTTAGCGATAGATTACAACCGACATTTATGATGAGTTTAAAGGAAGATTAAGTGACTGAAACTCAAGGGATTTTTAGAAATAGATTGACTGAATGAGATTAAATAAATGTTTAACTATAGGTCAACTGAAAGAGATTCAAGATGTGTTTAACGATATCACAACTGGCTTAAATTCAAGAAGTGCTCAAGTATAGATCAAATGACTGAGATTCAAGTTGTACTTACTGACAGATCAAATGATTGAGATTCAAGAAATGCTTGCCGATAGATCTCTTGACAGAGATTCATGTGGTACTTAGCAATAAATCAAATGAATGAGATTCAAAAGGTTTTAATGAGAGATCACTTCACAGAAGTTTGTAATGTGTTTAGCAGTAGTGAACCTGATTCCGGAGGTGTTTATCAATAGATTAACTGAGAGAAACTCAAGATGTGTTTAGCGATAGATCAAGTGACTTAGATTCAAGAGGTGGTTAGCTATTGATTGAATGGCTAGAATTCAAGGGTCGCTTCGCGATAGCTCAACTGACTCTTAAGATGTGTTTAACGATCGACCAATGCACTGAGATTCAAGAAATGTTTAACGAGAGATCATTTGTTGTTTGGGACTATTACAAAATCTCACAATGACAAAGAAAATATTCATAAAATTATACTTAGAAATAAAAGCCAATCTGGCATTTGTAAGAAATATTTACTGATGATGCAGTATCTTTACACAGAGGCATTGACGTAAGAACACAATTCATTATATTGCCGAAGAATTGCACTGGTTTCGTAACTGCTTTTAAATTAGAATTTCAGTTTGGGTTGGTAGACTAAATAAATTAATGAGCGAATTTTAATATTTCATTTCGACTTGGTGCATACCGTGACGGAGAAATGAATTTGGTTTCATACCCAAACCAGATTAAGTTTTGAAAAATAATTTAAAATGATATACAGAGCAAGTAAAATCGGAAAAATTTAGCATTCGTAACATGTCATTTTTATCATGAATTTATATATTTCAAGCTTCAGCTCGATGTGCAATTCTGGAAGAATAAGATAAGAAATATTATTCCACTATTTTACAGACCAACTTAAAATCAGTGAAATTAAGTGATATACATATATATTCTATATAGCATTTTAAAGTTATTTGAAGGCAACCTCAATTCTCTCTCTTTTCTTTCTCTCGTTAGAGTATTATAGACTCATTTGGATTTTTAAAAATGCGTTTACTTTTCAATTAAGGAATGATGTAGCCAACGTATAATTGAAGACAGCCTCTTTTATTTGTGTGAGTTTTTAAGTGGAAGCAGCCAAGCATTTCAAGGGAGGAGTTTTCATAATGTGAACATTTTCAGCAGAAAAAAATATAGGATATAATTAATTTCAAAATCTCAACCAACAGAGAGAAAAAAAAAATATACGAAAAAAACTATGACATCTCTCTCGTGTAGAATTTCAGAAACAAATACTAAGTCCTATTACAGAATCTATTAATTATTAATGTTAGTATAAAAAAAGAGAGAAGCAAATTTGTTTCTTGCATTTCATTAGACGGATAAATGATTTCTCCAGCTTCGAGCTCCCATAGAGGCGTTTGGGCAAAAAAGTATTATGTTGATGCAAAAATAATGTCGTTTTCTCACATAGTAACATATGTGAGAAAACGACATTATTTTTTCATCAACCTAATATTATATTGCGGTCAACCTATCGCAAAGGAAACGCATTTTCGGCCGTCTATATAAGAGAAATATATTTTGAAAATAGCTATTGTTAAAACTAGTAAGTGATTAGTTTACGCCGATTGTTGTGGTAAATAGCTTAACCTCCCGATGAAAATGTCGAGAATTTAGAGCATCGCTTCTTAAATCTAGATTTGTACAGGGGAAAGCTAGTTTTATCGCTAAAATTTATACTTATAGAAAACAGTTTGCATATACTCATTGGCAGTAATAACAGTGTTCTAAGATTCACCACATAAACTGCTGTTAATAAAGAAACTGATTGTTGAATGAATATTTTCTAAATTGAGGCACAAAATCAAATGATGCGAAATCGTAGTGTTAATATTTCTAGAGAAAAAATATTGATCTGGTAAAATTATCATTTAAAAAGGAGTCTTTTACCAGGGCTCTAGCAGCGACCACAGAAATTGGGAGAAAATGTACACATTTCTCCAGCAAACAATGCCAGTTCGGTATTCATAGCTATAATATATATGATAAATGGAAAAATCATGTCTCCTTGACTTGACATTATGAAACAAGTAAAATTTCGTTAGAAACAAAGAAAAGATTACTGAACTGCTACGTAATATTCGTCTTCCTATATGGCAGTGAATGCTGGAGAATCTCTTCACAGATGAGTAATAGATTTAAAGCAACAGAAAAAATTAGAGAAAATGTAAACAATAACGTGACTTTTATTTAAGTTAAAGAATAGACATTTAACATTTCTAGGGTACATAATGAGGAAAGAGGGCTTGGAAAATTCGATACACACAGCATTATATGCACGAGGATCAGAGAAAAGTAGCACATAACCTACTTAGCGATTTTGTGTAAATGGATAGCCGAACAGGGTTTAGAATTGATTAAAGAAGACAACATTAATTAAGAGCTACAAATGAGAGTAAGTGTTCATAGCCATGATCGCAAACGTCCGGAGGAGGGGGAGGAGGAGGAGGAGGAGAAGGAAGAAGAAGAAGAAGAAGAAGAAGAAGAAATTTCTCAAATCATTAATTCTTATGGTTTTTTTTCGTATCGATGGGAGTCCCCTATGAAATGTTTTCTCCTTTTCTAACAGTAGATTCGTTTGGGATGAACTACGCTATATTTAAATGGTATCGGCCCATTTCTTTACATCTGCGCTTAAAATGCACAAAGCATAGTCTAATAAATGGTCAAACAAATTGAGTTGTATTTCCTCCTTACAGCTATAAATATCTATAGCAGCATTTTACCGAGTGCAATTCCGAATTGTCAATTCTCCTTCTGTCCAGTCCAATAAAAGTCATATCCCGTGTGTGAAAATGGAGTCACTATCAAGAAGACCTACTTCCTGCATACAAAAGATATTATCAGGTTTTGTCTTGTTCGGTTGTTCTCGAATAATATTTATTTTTTTTTTTACAATCATTTTTACCTTGTGCCAGGCCCGTGATCCACTCGAGATGGAGTAACAGTCACAGTTTATGCGGATATGTGGGGAAGATAACAGTAAACCCTTGACATGAATAGATTCAGATTGTAATGATCTGGGAGCCATCCACTTGGGAGTCGTTTCCAAAACGCTGCAGGTCGTGGTAAGAATCTGCTCGAATGGACCTTATATTTTCACTAATGGAATGCAAATGCTATAAATGTGGTTCGCTACAATGCGCGTTTCATATCTGGTCTTAGCCTGGAAAGTTAGAAATCGTGAAAGTAAGGAATTTACTCCATCTGAATACTTTCTATGTAAATAGCGAAAGAGCAGTGATAGGTTTAGAGAAAGTGCCTGTAGGGTGGAAAACAATTGATCACGTAGAAGGACACAGAGACGCTTTTGGACTCGGGAGAGGAAAGCGAAGACTGGGAAGTTCCTGCCCACATTTGGCATCAGTACTTCATGTACTGCCTGATCTGGCTCTTGTAAAGGCAGTGGTCAGCTACTTAATGTAGTGGTATTGGGAACTGACTATTTTCAAGCATCTTTCCAATGAGTCGTTTGTACGTGTTCCATTTGAGGTCTGAGTTGAGCATGAATACCAATAGGGGCTCAAAGCACCAGATCTCACTGAGAGAACACCCTTTCATTGCGATTGGTGAAATTTCTAAATGCAATCGGCGATGATGACATGTCACTTGTTAGGTATTCGATTCCTTGCATTTCACCACTCAGGTTTTCCACAACTATGCTGTTAGAGCTACATCAAATAAAAGATCAGCTGTCAAGCTCTGGTCATATAGAGTTCTGGAGTTGCACCGTTGTATCATCAGCATAGACATTCACAAATGACCGCAGTATATTCGTCGGTAGATCATTTATGTACAGGACGGTCCGAAAGTATTGTCACCTCTAGTTCACTTACAAATTGTAGGAGATCGTGTCAGCAATCTGAAATAAAAAAAATTCTATTATATAGGGGCGACAAGACTTTCGGACCACCCTGTTGAGTCAGAAGGAGGTTGGATCGAGAATTGAACGTAGGGAGAACGATTGCATTGATCACTTAAGCCTTGACGGACTGGACTTTCAGGGATCTACTCGTTAAGAATGATTATATGAATAAGAAAACTCTTCCAGGAGCTTCTGTAGTAACCCTTTATGACACAACTTGTCCTAACTGGACATTGTGGAAATTAATTTATCCTATTTTCCATATAAAAATTAGTTTAATTGATGTGTCTTTCACTGAGGATCGAACATATTAGTAATATTCAAATAGAATGAATTCTTTATACATTCTGACATATCAGGATGTTTTCTTTGGTTAGAAGTCTGGACTGATTAACGACAAATTTGCGAAAAATCATTAAAAAATTATTTTCTATAAAATGATAAAAATCAACTGATCAAACGCAGTTCTTAGTGGAATTATATTTTAAAAATAGAATATTTTCATAGTAATACTTAAAAAAATAGAGATAAAGGAACGCTTAATTTTTTCGGAGGTACAATGTACACTATTAATCATTTAATAAGTAACTTTAGGAATTTGATATATTCATCGTGTCCAACAGGGAAACGGTGTAATTTTTGCAGACACATGGCGTACTAGCAAGATGTCTAACAGCTGTGAACTGAATATTGTTTGGCATTAAGATTTGTTATGCAATGTTCTTTCTGGACGTAAACAAACATAGTTTTCTACATATTAATTCTTTATTATCGAGGAACTGACATTATATCCTGGGGATTATAGTGAAATGATATCCCTTAGCTTTCTCTACGGCTTCAATTCAGTATTGTCCTTTTCCTAGACCGGCTTTTACCTAGTATATCATGCTGTCTAACCTATCACTTGATAGGGAAGAAATAGATTCATGCCTTCCCTATGGGTATGGATACAGAAGAAGAGGCTGGAAATTGAATTCTACATTGTCTTCAGATAAACATTACTCTATCCCAACTTTACGTATTATTCTCTGCGCTGCTTCTCTTCAGGACGTTGATGAACATGACTCATTACAACTACCTGTTCTGTATAGCTCATAAAAATGTTTAACTTTTTAGTATCTATCCTAATCTAATTCTGTCATCAATTTATACAGGCTGGTTAGCTAATTTAGGTAAAATTTCCTCTGTTTCTCTGGCCTCTTGTCAGTGTTAAATATGCCAAACTCACTTTCCTCCTGTACCCTAGAAATTTCAATTGTAACTTTCTGATTCTAAGAATCATAATATTCTCAGCATCCTTCCGTAGAACCATAATTCTATTGTTTCAATTGAAGAGACTGTGCAGC
>OZ010573.1:85369266-85486766 GCA_963932145.1 Acanthosepion lycidas | reverse complement strand
GAGACAGATTATTTTTTTTCGTGTGGGTCCGAAGTCTCCGTCACCAAGTTGTTATGGGTTCCGTGAATGGAATTCTGCACAAAGAAATAAACAACGCCAGCAATTGAGAGAGAAAAATAAGTGTATTAAACGCGAGAATACAGATTGAATTGAAGATTAGTAGTCCAGGAATGCGGGTTAGTGTATAGGTCTACGTAAGTAAAGCCGTAATCATCTTTCTCTCTCTCTCTGGAATCTTGTATAACTCTCTGTGAACACCCTGTGTCTGTCTACGTATCTCTCAATCTGTCTCAACGTATCTCCACGTATCTCAACGTATCCCAATTTTCAATTTTGCAGTACAACTTTAACTTAATTTTAGGGTATTTTATTGAAAATAGTACTTTTTATCTTTAAGAAAATGTTTTGTCCTAATTTTTTTCTTTACTATTTGGTTGCATGGGGGTCTATACGAAATTATTTTTCTACTGATTTTTCTATGCTTTCTATTTACATTTTTTGTAAGTTAATTTTGGTCTTTGTAGCTACTATATTTTGGAGCCTTACATATATATATATATATATATATATATATATATATATATATATATATATATATATATGAAATTTGGCATTCGTTTGTGAGTGACATATTTTTGGTGACTGATGAATTCATTGATAGAGGTCGCAAAAAAAAATGCATATGAGTACGCCAATTGAAATACTATTCACTCCGCGCCATTGAGAATTTGCTTTACCGCCCTGGTACAATCACCACCAATCGCATATGAGTGCTTTCAAATCCTCCACACCACTACTTCTCCAAAGCCCATTAATTTGAAGGTAAATATGCCGGACATGCAGACTAGTGGAGATTGAAAAGACGATGTAGTGATATTTAATAAGGCAGTAGATCCTCTCAGATAACTTCTTCAACAGAACTGTTTCATTGTGTATCAAAATTCCTAAAAGATTATTAGTAATCTCAGAAACTCGATTTGGATGTCCTTTTAGCACTACCGCCGACGGCTTCCAAACAGTTCCTGTTTCCCTGACATGGCGTGGGTCACTCGGCGGTAGCTTGTTTAATTGCCTTTTTCAAAGGTGCAGTAATCTTGGATTGACAACGAATACCAATTCAGTATTATGATTTTCGACCATGATGAGATTCGCTTATATATATATATATATATATATATATATATATATATATATATATATATATATATATATATATATATATATGTGTGTGTGTGTGTGTGTGTGTATGTGAAACGTGTTGATGTATAGGAATTTAAGCAATTAGCCACGTATCATACATGACATAAAAAGTATTAATTGTATATTAGTTGTAGCTAATATATATATATATATATATATATATATATATATATATATATATATATATATATATATATACATATATATATATATATATATATGTGTGTGTGTGTGTGTGTGTGTTTGTTGTAGGTTAATAAAAGGATTATTTTGAAATATTCTTATATCTTGTAATCTTATATCTCATAATCTTATATCTTATGTATCGTAATTGGTTGTTTGCTCAGAGAAACAAACATTTGCACATATGAAAAGTTCTTCCCTCACAATACAGATTCGAAAAGTTAATTCCTATAAATATATAAAAATTATATCTGTCTTAACTGCATATATATATATATATATATATATATATATATATATATATATATATATATATATATATATATATATATATATATATATATGATAAACTTAAACTTTATGGGTATGCGATATGCATGTTTAAAAGTGCTCATTGTCTGGAACACAGCTTACATTGTTTGTTTGTTTGGATTTTATGGCATATCAACCACTGTGGCTTATTTAATGCAAAATCCAGTTTATATATATATATATATATATGCCAAATATATGAATTTTAAATGCCTATTTTGTATGGAACATTTTTAGCAAGCTAGAGCTTATTTGCTTGCACACTGTAAAATAATCCTAGGTATTTTTTGTTTAAGTCAAGAATTTCCATTTGATTTTTGATCGTTGGTTGTTTGGCCGGTTGGGTGGTTGGTTGGGTTTTATGGCATATCAACCACTGTGGGTCATTTAATTAAGGTATATATATATAAACATACACACACACACATTATTTTTTCAAAAAACGTATAGCTGGCAACATTATTTTTTCCATAAAACGTATAACTGGCAACATTATTTTTTCAAAAACGCATAGCTTGCAACATTATTTTTTCCAAAAAAAAACGTATAGCTGGCAACATTATTGTTTCAAAAACGAATATCTGGCAAAATTATTTTTTGCAAAAATGTATAGCTGGCAACATTATTGTTTCAAAAATGTATAGCTGGCAACATTATTTTTTTACAAAAACGTATAGCTGGAAACATTGTAGTTTCAAAAACGTACAACTAGCAGCATTATTTTTCCGAAAACATTATCTGAAGCCTTGTTGTTGGACGTAGTTCATCGTCATACCCAGGACGTTGGATGGTGAATATATATATATATATATATATATATATATATATATATATATATATATATATATATATATATACACACACATATATATATATACATACATACATATATATATATATATATATATATATATATATGTGTGTGTGTGTGTGTGTGTATATACACATATATATATATATATAACGATTAATTAATCTATCAATAAGGTATAATACAAGCTGATGATTTATGCAAATAATCTTAGATATTTGATCCGTGATAATACTGTTGGGACATTTTTTACCCATCCCTATATAAATATATAATTCCTTAAAAAATGATTTTAAATAGAATAATAACAGTTACGTCTTAGGAAGCTATTTACGCATAACTTTCACCATATTGCTTATAAATGAGTTGCATCGCCAAATTTAAATCAGAATATTCGATACCGTCAAGTCAGCTGATAAAGATCATGAAAGAGAACAATGCCGAATCTATAAAGACTGGAATGTATTCTGGAAAATTGATTGCCATTCCAAAAAGAATATTATGATGTGGAAGGAGGTGTTATTGTTATAGCGCGTCTATAGTTTGCTTAGTATTAAATGCTTTCATAAATTCTGTAACGCGGATGTTGTATTCTGCATCTTCTTTTGGAATTAATACTTTTTGCCATTTTTGCTAAAAACATTAGACTTCGAAATTGATTAAAAAAATTGGGGTTGCTTATTACTTATATATTTTACATTATTATGTTATGCGATATATTTTAATTAAATTCTAATTATATAAGAGCAAGATACTTTAATATTTATGTTCAGACAGTTATTTGTTTCTTAATGTATAATGTATTTTAAGATAGTTTAATTAGGAAAAAAATCTCATGAATTTGCAAGCTGTCATATTTATATATTCATATGCGTATGATCGTTGACCGGAGCATGCGTTGATGAAAAAAGAAATAATTTCAAAGTTCAAAATTATTTTTTTGTGTGAAAAACCTTCGTTGCAAGTGGTGAAAGTATTTAATTTATACCTTATGAAGACCGTATTCGTTAATTCACTATTAACTATTAATTAAACAAGGGCATACGGCCATACTATGTTGAAACATCAGCTCCCGTATCATCACGGAAGTTAAGCTTTAAAGTTAACTTTAAAAAGAGAAAAATATCTGAGCAATGTGAAATAGAAAATATATTATTAAATACATTTTCTATTTAACATTGCTCAGATAATTTTTTCAGTATCTCGTTTTGAAAAAAATAGAGTATTCTGACAATTGTACATATCGATACACACACGCACACACCCGCAAGCACTTACGCGTACACCAATGTGGAACAATAAGTCCATATCTATGAAATAAAACAGAAATCAACCTACAAGATATGAGCAACTCCGGTGCAAATACACTTTGGATATGTATGAATCAATCTCTTCTACCTGCTATGGGGTAATTAATAAGGCTTTTATCACTAAATCGTTATTATTTGAAACAAAAAAAAATTCTAACAATCCAAAAATATTTTCTGGCTTTAAATAACCTGCAAAAGGTTGGTAAACCGTAGAAAATGAATCATATCTTAGCAGTTAAATAGAAAATACATTAAATATAAATGACAGAGCTGGAACTCGGAAAATTGTACATATCGACACGCAAACAAGCACTCACGCGTGCACCAATGTGGAACATAATGGAATACAACAGAAATCAACCCAAAAATATATGACCAACTCCAGCGTTAAATGACCCAGAGTGGTTCATATGCTAAAAGGTAGAAGCCAACAAAGTTAAGTTTATACACGCATTTAACTTTTGATTTCCTTTCTACAATATTCATTGTATAATAAACGAAGGTTGTTATTAATAATGAATAATTTAAGGAATGACTTCGTGTTGAAAAACAAATATTTGTTGTGTATTGTAAAGTTATATATCATTATATATCATTAGTCTATTCCAGGAGTATAAATGGATTTTATATTGTAATCCTTCATACTTTTATTACTTCAAATGTAGGTATATCCATACATTCGTTAAAAAAGAGCATACCATGATGAAAAATGGCCTAAACTTGATAAAAACAATGTTTTATCGTTAAAATTTATGTTATTATCAAAAGTAATGACCGAATTACTTTTTGATTATTTTATTAATTTTTTTCTTGCATGTTCGAAATTTTGGTTAAATATCTTGTTTTTCCTGCCTAAGCGAGTGGGCCAAAGAAGTGGAACATTTTACTGTCTCTTTTGGTGTTGAAAATACCTTGATTTCTTCTTGCAAAAATCAAGTATTTATCAGATTTTAATGAATATTTCCAAACTCATTCACAAATGAATGAAATTCATTTTTAACTTATCTTTTTTACACAATTTTGGTAAAAATATTTTTTACATCTGTTAATCACACTTACTTAATTTTATTAAATTTCCAGAAATTAAATTTCAACTCTCTTCATATTTATATTAGCTAAAATCAGGACTCCTTGAAAAATTTTAATCAATTTGATTTTGTCAAATTTACCAAACATTTGCTCAAAATCGTAGAATAAACTTTATCAGAATTGTCAAATAAAAACAAATTCAATAAAACTATGAGCTTATTTCATTAGAACATCTTTTAATTGGTTTTATAAGTAAGATATATTAAGGACACTATTGTCTTTAGGAAAAAAATTCAAAGAATAATGAATTTTTACAAGAAATATTTTGATTTTTAAAAACTTTTAATAAGAATAGTTTATTAAGTTTTAAATCTTTTAGAATTCTGTATTAATTCCCCCTTTAAGATGATATTATTATTAAGTAAAAAATATATTTACTAATCTTAAATGGAAAAGTTTAGTACAAATTATCAAACATTAATGTTTTTAAAAAATAATGTAGAAGATTTTGTTGTAGGCGTCAAAATTTCAGTTAAGTGTGCACATACATGTCATTATCAGAAAATACGAGCGATATCTATAGTAAATTTTAAGGCAAAATTTCTAAAATTCAATAAAAAGATACGGAGATTATTTTCCTAATTTTTAAAGAATCCGATTCCTTTAAAGTGCTTTTCTTCAACTAAGTTTTACAGATAAAATGTTCCATAGAACAACATTATATCTGTCATCACGCTGTCAGCACGTCGACACCTCAAATAATTATACTCTCGGTTTAAAAAAAAATCCATTTTTGCAATATTTTAAAATTAAAGTAAATAATATTTGTTTCAAATCAGATTAATTATACTTTACATCCCATAATATTCCTCAAATATATTTTATTTTTGGAAGATAAATTAATAATTATAATTAAACTGGAATAAACGGGGAGCTAAAAAATGGTGCCAACATGATTTTTTTTGCGGCACCCCCCCAAAAAAAAAATATCTCCTGTCAGACAATTTAATATAGTTTTGGAACAGAGAAAATTATTTTGCTTATTGGAAATATAAACTTTTCACCTATTAACTTGAAATTAAAGCTAAAATACAACATTCAAGAAAGATTATTTTTATTTTTTTTAAAAAAAGTTGATTTTAAATTTTAGGTATCTCGAATTAGTGGAGGTACCTATTCACAAGTTATTTTAGTGCATAACCTTATTTGTGTAGACGCTCTGTTTATTTTAAACAGTGTTTATTTCGTCTACTAGCTTGAACATTTGAGAAAAGTAATTGTATGACATTAACTCAGGAGTCGAACCTGCATCCTCTTTAGAGGAGAAAGGACCACTTCTGATTTTCTCGAATGTCATAGCTGCACAGTTTTGTATCCGAAACGTAAACACAGGTATTTATAAATGATTAACGGAATTTATTTTTAATTTGGTATATTTTTTGTTATTTCAAACATTATTTTTACTGGATACGCGTTTCTGAGTAGACGCTCTGTTTATTTTAAAACTTCCGTTTTGAAAGGTTTTATCGAGTTTAGGCCAGTAAAAGAAATAAACACAGGTTTTAATAAATGGAGCGTATACTCACATATTAAAATAACGTTTAAAGTAATACAAATCATTAGTATGTACATTTAATTTAATTTTTTATATTGCATCAATGCAACTCTACTGTTGGAGTAATGCGAATGTCATTACTTAAAGGTTTCGCTTACCGATCTCTTTTTATGCAATTTTGATTTTTTTCACAACGAGGCACTGAAAGGTCCAGAGATACGATTATCCCGCATGGAGTGATGAAATCCAAGGCTTCCTTATTTTTTCCGCCTAGGAGAAGGAAAACTCTGCTGTATCACCAGGCTTGGCGCCTATCCGAATATCTCGAATCTGATTGTCTTTGGGATTATTTGCATTGTTGGTATGAGTCATTGTAGTGTTGTGCACACCGTACAAGACTATAATCTCAACACAGACATTATTAACATGTTAACAGCGAATGTTCCTCCCAGCTGTGAGTCGGTTAGCAGGGAATTATTCGTTATTATTCGTTACTGGTGACTCAGTGATCATTACTTGATCCAAAGGAATGAACTCTCGACCAGTAGATAACAGTGACACATATATTCACTATAACAACTAGGACCCCGCCTCAAATCCGAATTGACATCACAGGGGAAAATATCATACTAATCAATAATCAGCCAATCTATGGACACCTGCCGAATACTATAGGGTACATGGTCGAAACTTTGAATGTAATAACATTTATAGCATCGAAGATATGAATATACTTCGAAATAATATGCTTGATTAAATTCAACCGACAAGGCCTGTCTGTTTAATTTACTGTATTTTTTCAATGTTCGAATAATATGTTGGATATTGGGAAAAAAATTAATAAACTTCCCGAATTCCATGTTTACACTGGTTCAGTCATTATCAAGAACAATGTTCCCAACGTGTGATAGATAAAATTCCACTGGTGACAGCTGGGTTTTATATAGAAAGATGAAAGTTTAAACTAATCCAAAGTGACATCATTTGTAACGGTCATGGGGAATATCTATATGATTAGAGCATATATATGGATGCTCTCATGTTAGCATTCCGGTTTCGAATGCCACCATATGTGATCTGTCTGGAATTTGACTTCTTTATGCTATAAGATCTCAGCATTTTGGAGAGTGTCTTGAAACTATACCACGAGTCGACTCAAGCTTTTTGCGTATACAAAGCCCTTGTCCAAACTGATGATCACTTATTTGATGATAACAATGATTTTCTCAGATCTAATATTTAACCCATAATTTATGTAGGAAATGCATTCATACCTTTTCTCAAAGTCTTTTATAAATAAGTAAAGTAACAAACGCGGCTGGAATTCGAACGCGGTTCTCTGCTTTCTTATTCACTCTCTATTAGACCATCCGTAAATTCATAGAATAGATAAAGAAGATAAACATACTTTTTTAAAAAAACATTTCAGGCCAAACAAGGCAATAAAGCCACTAAGATGCAAATGGTTACTGTGTGTCTGCGAATATGATAAAAAACACTAGTAAGAAGTGAAAACAATAAATGAAAAAGAATTAAGACAGAAGACTGACATTCAATTTAAATTGGTGGAGACCAAAGTTGGCTGTAAACAAGAAACCGGGACAGATTTCCATAACTGTGAAGTGCAATAGAAGAAACTGTTAGCATAGAACTTGCGGTTATATCTACTAATTTCTACTGTAAAATGATGAGATATTGTTGCCAATCTAGTACTTTTAGAATCGATACCGCAAATTAAAGCACACTGATATATTTATTGTAGAGATGATTATCGAACTTGCTAGATGTGCATCATGCATATTATGATTCAGACACTGGCATTGTTTGCTGGTGAAATATGTTCATTTTCTCCCATGTCTATTAAGTTTATCATAACAATTACCATGAAAGTATTTATAAAAAAGGCAAAGGGAAGCTATATTACAACGGTGGGAGAGTGACTGTATTTTCTTTTTTTCTTTTATGTCCTGATATTTTTTTAACCTACACTGTTCTTAACTTTGTCTTACATGTAATGTCCTGCATACGTGAATGATAATGTTTTGCTTGACAAGAAGAAGAAGAAGAAGAAGAAGAAGAAGAAGAAGAAGAAGAAGAAGACACAATTCATTTCAAAATTATAATTGTTTTCAGGCATAACAGCACCAACTGGAATATTATCTCCAGGTAATTTATCAAAATTTGAAAAAGAAAATCTTGACTAACCTACTTTTCAAATGCCCACGCAACAATATCTCTTACTTGATTAGAATCTAAATATTCGCCCCATCCTTTGTTAAATTGTGAATGAATCAAGGAAGTTATATGTGATGTCAGAAATTAACCGAGAAGTATCTAAAAAATTATCTGATAGCGAAAGGCAGAAAATAGATGCAACTGTTGTGACGTAAACTTTCTGAAAACTATCATTTAATTGTAGATGTGTCTGACAATCTGCTTTCTCATTAAATATCGATAAAAGCTTGTAAGAGAGGGATTTATAGAAGTAAGTGCAAACAACCATTTAAAAGCAAATGTCTTTGAAGAATGTCAAAATTATTTGGTTGTTCAGCGGCATATCAAAGTCTTGGGTATTTAATGCCGAAATCTAATTATTTTTACCCATTTTTTTTTAATTGTTGGCATTTATATTCGTTTAGATAAGTCTTACTAATTAACCCATAGCTGGGGTAAAACGTGGGTTCATACTTTTTCCAAGTGTCTTTACGGATAACTGAATATAACGAAGTTAATGAAATTAAAACTAGGATTTCCGATTAAAAATTCCGAGCCATTATCTATTACACCACCCGCACATCCAAGCTTACAGCGCCTGGTATTTACAAGCGGTACTGGAAAAGACAGCTGTACTAACCTGACTTGACGTTGCTTAACTTCGGTGATCATACGGGAACTCTCAGAATTATGCGGCATGATGAAAAATTAAACGCAGAAGAAGAAAATAAAAGAATAAAAAAAAAAAATACAAGAATGTTATTCCTCAAAGCAGTAGCAAAAAATACAATAATTAACTAATATGATCGTGATAATGATTTTAATAAAATCAAAAAGGCACGCTGGTAACTGCATCATAAACGAACTGACCCTATTAATCTCACCAATCAAAATGAAAGGTTGCACTCTCAAAGATGCTCCTGGCTTTGAGCGTCAATTGGAACTAACACTCACACCAGACCTCTAGTGGTACCCATATATACTAACGACGCTGGAAAAATGGTCAGTTCCTTATTTCACTTTATAAAGTACATAACTTCACCTGATATGCTCGCTTTTTACAAGATTTAAATGAAATAAAACATGGTGTATTCTTTCTATATCTGAGCTGAATCTGGCGAATCCTTACTTTCTAAACTTGACAGAATTCGAAGATGTTTACGCGGCCTTCTAAGTGATCATTTATTTCCTAAACCACAACTATTCCACAAATGCAATGTTGCAACTCTATCGCTCTTACTATGGAAAATCGTTTGAAGAGCTATATTCAAGAGTTGTACCAATTTAGACATTTACATTGCCATATGTAATCAATTCCATTGATAAGAAGGAAGTTCCATTCGAAAAGCTACTTCCCAAGGGTCACGACTTTGTGACATACCGAGAATACTCACCCGATCACTATAATCTCAACCACTTCAATTCTAGTGGCATCATTATCTAACCTACATATCTTCATAATTTGCACTTCCTCCTCTTACCTCCATACAACAACCTCGTTAAGTAACATTGTGCCTTGGGTGGCAAGAAAATCGTGTTGCGTTTTTGAAATTATCATTTTGATAGCACTTTTTTCTATTATGTACAGTAAAGAGAAAGTTAATTTTTATGATCTTATGTTTTTTTTTCTTTTGCAGATTACTTAATATTATCATCATTTATTCAGTTAGCGCACTTTGCGCTACTGTGGTTACCATTACCTTCCATTTCACAATTGTAGTCTATGGTGATATTCAAGGCAAGTAGTGCAATGGTTTGCCGGGAATGTTGAGGTTACCCTGTCAATCTTCTCAGAAACCTACAAGGTGGTTTGAATTCAGAATTATTCTCCTAGACCTATTGTCAATCAAGAGCCCAGTTTGTCCTGCGATTTTACCGATACCTGGTGAGAAGAGATGCATTCCTACATTTCCCAAGTGTATTAGCACGTAAGTGAATGCAATAAACTCGACTGGATTTCGAACTCGGCTCTCCTGTTCCTTAATCCGAGCCGCTATCAATTAGTTAATATCAATTACATTTTGCATTGGTTTTCCTCTTTTAAATGAGTTCATATTAGATGCATATCAGACCCTGAATGCTGTATGAATTCAAAAAGGGTTCTTTAGCAACGGAAGCCGCATGAAAATTCCCTTCTATCTAGGAACATGAAACTTTCAGTATCTAGATATACCAAAGATGGCTTGGCTAGTTTTGACTTTCTCTCAAAGATTCCTCTCGATCTGAACCCAAATTCTGCCAAAACTGTACTTCTGCAAATGGTAATTGATGAAAATCTTCACGAGAATTCATTTTATCTCATGCAAAGCGAGAAAGCCACTAAAACGTAAAATGTTACGGAATGTGAGAGAATATAACATAAAAAATACATTATTAATAAGAGAGGACAATAAAAGAATAGTAATTGAGTTGGCATAAGATAACGACAGACATTGAATTAAACCTTTTGAAGATCAAAGTTTACTGAAAAGCAAGAAGTCGGAAAAGAGTTACATAAGAGAAATGTGCAAGAGAATCAACTGATAGTAAAGAAGTAGAACATGATTACTTTTAGCAATTTCAACTTTAAAATGATGGTACCTAGCTGATGATGTTACCTCTAGTATTACGCTTAAATTCGTAAAGTCGAAGTGCCACAGAGGAAAGCTCATCAGAAAAATTACCATTAAAATATTTATAAAAAATAGATAGAGAAATCTACGTTATGGCAATTGGGAAGTGACTGAAGCCGAGAAGCAAAATCAGGACTGATAACATTGCAGATACTTCTTTAAACTATAATGTAAAATGTAAATTAGCGAAACAGTATCATCCAAATCAATCATCGATAATTTAAACATCTTCATGTACTCGGAAATTGTTTATTATTCAGTGGTTTATCAGCTGAATGCTTCTCAACTTAATCGAAGCATGGGTCTCTGCACATTTATGACGAGTATACTTGCTATTGAATCTTCCTTAGGTAGAATCATCAGTAATGAAAATTAGGTTAACAAAGAAAACGACAATTGTTAGCATCTACAAAAAAGGAAAACCCAAACTTTAACCTGGTATAACTCGATGGTCATTGAAAAAGAAATATAGTGTCGATCTAAAATCTATTTTAAGGAGGGAAATATATATGTTAAACAAAGTTCTAATGGAATTTAAGTATTATAACACTTTAGAGCTAGGAAAGGCAACGGTGCTGACCACAAACAAGCCAAAGTCCGGAAACCATTCTTCCCCGGAGAAACTCCTTTGACTCAATCTCCGGTGTACTTGCTCGACCATTTTACACTGCTTAGCTGTAAATGTTAATCGCCCATCAATGGTATCATCCCAATAACTCATTTATCGTCCACCATATTTTATTTTCTCTTATGGTGGTCATACGATTTGTAATCATATTTCAATGTACTCTGTTTACTCTTATTACTAAGCACCACACAAATTCCTTATGCCTAATCTCCAACACCTTTTGCAAGTGATCGCTTCGGACCGGACCAGTAACATTTAGTCACACTTGGACTAAACATGAAAAATATTCGTTTATTTGTATATGAAGAATGTCACCTGTCAGGAATTGCTAAACCAAAAGGAAACATTGGAATCATTGCCAAAAGATTTACAGAAACTAGTTAACTGTAAATAATTGTTACACGAAAATTGGAAACTCCATATTGCGCAAGTTCAAAAATTTTGACAGGAAGTATAGAACTGCTGTCTCATCTTTATTACTCTCTTGATATAATTTCATCTGCCAATCATATTGTCAGATTATTGCAATATTTCTTTTAGAGGAAACACTGTTTATTATTTGGGAAATCCTTTACATTGATATTGAGAGTCGTCTTTGCAATGAAACCTAAATAATTTTATGTAAGAGAGATCAATAATTTACAAACTTACAGCCACATCGCATTGAAACACCGGTTCCTGTACGATCACCGAAGTTAAACAACGCCAAGACTTGTCAGTACCTGGATGAATGACCAACTGAAAATACCAAGTGCTTAAAGCTTGGTGCTGCAGGTTGGGTAAGATTGATAATCATTCGAAAGTGTTAAAAGGAGAGCCGAGTTCCAATGACAGTTGTGTTCATTATAATCACTGAGGTAGAAATATCCTTGGGAAAGTTATGAACCCAACACTTCCCCCACCAGTTATAGGTTAATTAGTAAAATTTGTATCCCTAAATCATTAATATTTCCCCGACTAAAAATACTTTTTACAATTTAAAAACATACTGGCTTTAAATAACCTGCAAAGCGTAGAAAACCAATCAACCAATCAACCAAATACTGATTACATACACAGGCATGTATTTTTTATTTATTTACATGTTCTGGAATATAAACAGATAGAATCTATCGTAACTAGTAGTTTAGTGTGAGCGATCAGTTAATATATTATTTTTAAATGTAGAATTGATCCCCTACTTTATATTCACATTATAAGTAGTTGTTTACTTATCAAGTTCTGATTAGATATGAATCCACCACTTCTCCCCCCAGGTATGGTTTAATTAGTAAGACAGGTATCCTTAAAAACATTATTATCTTAAAAAAAAATGTTACAGTCTGAAAATATTTTCTGGCTTTTAAATAACCTGCAAATGTATGACAATGCGTAATCAACGAATCAATTAATCAGACATATGTCAAATAGATTTGATTATGTTAAAAATACTTAGGAGAATTACTATCTTGATTTAATAAAGTATTAGCCATATTTCTATTGCCAAATGAGAAATAACTTCTGAACGAATAACTGTTATAACGAGAAGAAATCGGTACATCGGTAACAGCTATAAAAACAGCTGTAATAGGAGAGAAAATGAAGCAGAATGTCCTAGGGAATTTTAATTCATACAGGTAATATTGAAGAGAATATTGAGAGAAAAAGAAGCAACGAGAAACGGCTTGTACCCGAACTAATGAACTTGGGTAAATGAATAGCTGAACACGGATCAAGAAAAGAAGTTGAGGAAAGATATCATCGTCCATATTCTATATGTTGTCAATGGAAGTAACAGCATTTGAAAAATGTTGACTATGATGGTGAGCTAATCCCGGGAGTGTTCGCTTATCCAGGCTGTTCTCTGCGAGAAACCGTGGCAGGTCACTGAGGAAGCACTTCGTAGTGAAACAGGAAAACTCTGCAGGGGTCAGAGAAAGTGTGAAATAATATCAGGGCATAACTGCGAGCTCAGCCAGCTCAACATGCTTAGCCGCATTTCAGAATCAGGTTGGCTAAAACTTTTGCCGGACTGATAAGCATAAAACCACACAAACACACACACACACTATATATATATATATATATATATATATATATATATATATATATATATATATATTTCAACAGCAAGATTTCAATCAAACAAGTTTTATTAAATTCAACTGACAACGACGTTCTTTTAACTTCTTATTATATTTTTATAGTTCATTCAAGAAAATTAAAAAAATTCGGTCAGTTGAATTTAATAAACTAGTTTTATATATATATATATATATATATATATATATATATATATATATATATATATATATATATATATATATATATATATTAGGTTGGTGCAAAAATAATGACGTAATAATGTCGTTTTTTGACCTATTTTTTAACGTCAAAAACGACATTATTACGTCATTATTTTTGCACCAACCTAATATATATATATATATATATGTGTGTGTGTGTGTGTGTGTGTGTGTGTGTGTGTGTGTGTGGGCAGCAACTTTTAAAAAAATCTTTACTTAAGATGACGGAAAGAAAAATTTTATTCATTTTTATTTAGTTTTTCATGCGTTCTTACATTTTACCGTTTGAGTGAGGTAGTACAAAAACTGTCCATATCGTCCGTTGCCCCAAGCGATTTCGGCCGCTTCGTTAACCATTTTCAAGGCGAGCGGGGGGGTATCAGATTCTTTTCATGTGTCACGTGAAATTAATATTTTATTTGTTTATATCTTTTTAATTGAATATGCAAATGCACATCGTGTTTATATTTAAGTCTATATAGACAGACAAGTGATTTACAAAACAAGTTTCCCTAAATAAGTTTCCTTCGAACACAATCCACAATTCCTGAAAACTTCTCTACACGTTTACGCGACCTTTACAGAGTTTCATTTGACAATTTTGTATTTAATAGATTTATCATTCATTCCCATATATATTTAGACAGTATTGTGTCTTTAGCATAACCTCGCTTGTGTTAATTTCCTTTTGCTTCCATACACACATACGTACACGCGCACCCATTCCCCCCAGATATATATATATATATATATATATATATATATATATATATATATATATATCGGGTACGACGGAATCAGAATGTTTTGTGTATGTTTGTATAATTAAAGAAAATGGTGACGGGAGTCCGATATACTTATAAAAAAGAATGGATCCTGTTGTCTCTGTTCTTTAGCCCATCTCAATTTACCGTCATAACTTATCTCATTACTTGCATGTTATCGTAATTAACTGACAAAGGAATAGGTGAGTGAACATTTGAGTGAAACATTCAACATAATATTACTTTATCTACCTATGTAATGACCGGAAAATGTTTGGTACACTCCTGATCAAAAAATTTAAGACCACTTTAAATTTTTTTTAAATGATGCGTTTTGCACTTGATCAAAATTATAAGACCAGGGGTTATAAATTGGTAGATCTTAGGTAATTCCATTTTTTTTCGTTCAGTTAGAGATTAGCAATCATGGCGTAAAGGTTTCACCATGCCTAAAGCAAGCAAACTTACCGAAGTTGAGTGTGCTCGAATTCTAGATTTCCATAATCAAGGTTTGTCACAGTGAATCTAGATGGTCCAGATGACTTCCAACGATATTGGCATAACAAAAACATGCGTCCTGAAATTTTCTCCACACGTCATAGTGGTGGAGGGTCCCTAATGGTATGGGGTGCCTTTTCCCACAGAAGGACGATGGAGCTCCAGGTGGTGCAGTGTCGTTAGAAAGCGGTTGGTTATTTTAGCATGCCTCGAAAAGCATCGTTGGTGACGGAGGGCCATCGTTTGTGTGGGGATGGATGGTTATTCCAAAAAGATAATGCTACAATCCACGCTGCATGCCGGACTTTGACCTTTCTACAAGAAAATGGTGTCCATCTGTTGAGACATCCTGCATGCTCACCGGACTTGAACCCAATTGAAAATGTTTACAGAAAGATGGCAAGAGATGTTTATCGAAATTTTAAACAATATTCAACAAAAAAGGAAGCTATCTTCAGATTCTGGAGTAATATTCCTCGCAACTTAATGAAAACACTAATTTCTAGCATGCCCCATAGAATTTTTGAAGTCATCAAAACCAGTGTAGGAAGAACTCGTTATTAAATTTGGTTGTTGAATGTTTTCATACACTTTTCGTACAATTTCGTAGAATTTTTTGTCTCTGGTCTTATAAATTTGATTAAGTGTAAAACACCTCATTTTATAAAAATGTCAATTTCTCAATAAAATGCTCGAATTATAACTTTTTGTCTCCATAAAATTTTAGATGATAAAATTAGTAACCTTAAGTAAGAAATGTTTAAAATTTTTCCATGAAAAAGTTTTTTTTTTTTTTTTAATTTTCAAGTGGTTTTAAATTTTTGAGCAGGTGTGTATAAAGGATAAAAATGAGCAAAATATGATTTTTGTAAAATTATTCACACACCCAAATACCTTTGGGAAAAGTATGAATCAATCTATTCTCTCCTCGGCTATGGATTTAATAGCAAGGCAGATTGGGTCCTATAGTATTCGTTGATAAGCAGTCTATTGGAGAAAAATGGAAACCTTTTACTCGAACATGTCCTTCTTCGGCAGTTATCTGTAAGGATACAGAAGGCGTTTATCTCCCTTTGGTAAAGATGAGTCACGTCGGTCATGTGACGGCCGCTTAATTACGTTACTCCATACAGTGACGAAAGTGGCAATTAAATTCAATTTTGCTTTCAGCAGCTAAATGGTAAGGTTGTTTCGTTAGCATCCTCTTCAAATGGTACGGGCAGAGGCTTATTCCATGGTGCCGTTTCCCTTTAGGAACATATTTTTCCAGATATAGAATGAAACTCCACCTCGCAGTCTTCAATTTGGCAAATCCAAGACTTACTGTTTTCCGTTTGTGGACTATGTCATCGGTTGGAACATAAATGGGGCCGGCCCGTTTGAATCTGGAGTCTTAAACATGGCTTCTCCATAGTATATGTAAGACCCTTCGTTTTTGTTCCTCCTTACACTTTGCTTTGCTCTATGGTTATATGTGATATATCATTCGCAGCGTGAGTCATTTGTATATATGTATATATATTTTGTATCTGTCTCTCTGAGAATAAAGCATTTTTTTCATTCCTTTTCTTTTCAGCCATTTCGTCCTGTCCGTAAAGTACGGTGTTATTATATTGCGTATATAATACTCTCCATAATAGGAGGAAATACAATTGGGAATATAAATCTTTATCTTCTAGCTCTTTCCTGTTACAGATCGAAAGAGACATGAACGCTAAATTTTGTATCATATATGGCACTTAACTGACTGAACGATAATCACGTTGGCCATCGTATCCAATTGAAATCATACTTACCCAAAAAGAAATCAGCATTCAAAATAAAAAAAATAAAAAAAAGGATATTGCACAGAACAATGAAAACCTAATAATGGTTTTGACATATTTTTCAAACCAGTTGGGAAAATTTTTATCAAAATCAATTCACAGAAAACCGAGAAATCCTAAATTTCACCACCAAGCTATTAACGTGGTTCGGGGTGTACACTGTTTTAATCAGAACAAAAAAACAAAAACGCACAAAAAGCAAAGGTGGCATTATGGGAGTTCGTCTCGTATCTTCCCATATCATTCAGAAAGGCCTGCTGTGAATTGTAATAAGTAGACACAAAAATAGAGTAAAGGCCAAGATTTCACTCGTAAAAGACACAATGTCAAACATCTACTTATAAAGTGGCAATTATTCGTAATTTACAATAGTTTAATGTGACCGAATACTTTTGTACGGCAATGTAATTGTCAGATTCAATTGAAAGCAACTATTTCAAAAACTTGTGACACACAGAAGACTAAATCTCTACTGTTCTTGTTTATTTATTAATCGGTGTCAGTCGTATATTTTTAGCTCGCAGTCGATTGTCTCTGTGAAATAAGTTGACGATGAAAACCGCTTAATTTTCCATGTATGAAGCGTTGTCAATGTGATCATATTTGGTCATAATTTTTTTACTTATTAAGTTTATATTAAAACAGCATAAAACCAGTTGGAAAAAGACTGAGATGTACCGATATTGAAAAACAAAGAAAGTGTGACGGTCTTGATAACTGACACTAAAAATCTTGGATTTCTTTCTGGAATCGAACACTGATTAAGATAATTGTTTATACTGAAATGGTAATAATAATGGGGAAGATAACCGTTTCCATACAGGAAACATTTGACATGCATTGACCGAACTGTTAGCGTTACTGTCATTTGAAGTTTATGAAATCTTTTTCTTAAATTTCAGTAAATTCGATTTCTCAAATCCACTAGATTTTATAGGTAAATACATGTCGAGGTTATACTTGAGTCTATGGCTAAACATTTATGCAATTGTACTAGATTTTACAGATACAAGATCGTGACCGTTCTAGCATTAATGAGGATTTCCTTCCAAAAACTTTGTTTTTGGAAGTGTTCAAATTCAACCTCTTGATTCTATTTGTTGCTACTGTTATTGTAAATCTTCAACTGAACTTGTGACGTCGTCCCCTGGTCGCAGCGCCAACCGTGACGTTCTATCCTAGTCTACCACGGCACCAACTGTGACGTCCCTAAACAGCACCAATTGTGACGTCCTCGCCGCGGCGCCAGCCGTTCGCTCCTCGCTGCTCCGTTCGGGTGTCGCTGCTCCAAATGTGACGTTCTAACCTTTTGGTGATTCGGGTGGGAATCTGGTTAGATTTGATATCAGCCTCGTCGTTCCCAACTCGCTTCCAACGCCTGGTTACCAAGGTAACTGCACTGATCCCCCAGTCCGCCTACCCACGTTGTGAATTGATCTTAGGCAGACGAGATCAAACAGTGGTTGGGGCCGTACTGCAAACCGAGTTCAACGGAGGTGATACCACACAAATATGCATAAAAGACAATAAAATGAAAACTCAAAAGTTCGAAGTATCAAAGAAAAAGGTAACAAATTTTATGTCTAGTTGTTCGATACATAGGACTGCATCTATCTCCCGACCCGTTCTATGGATTGTGACACGTCGTTTTCCGCTATGCAAGTTTTAACACTTCAAGTTGTCTGCTCTCTAAGAAATTGGTGTTTCGGTGGGTCTTTGGACGAAAGTCAAAAAAAAAAAAAAAAAAAAAAAAATCTATTTCGGTGATCTGGATCTAAGTCGCTCTTCAAAATAATTGTTCTTGGGTTGAAGAGGGGTCCGGAATGTGCGTGAATCTTGTTCAGCTATCTGCGAGGCTTGCTTCAACTGGAGACTGACTCTGGGAACTGCTGGGACTCAACTCAACTCTGCTCGTTGTGGCTTCGTTTATATGGGCGCCGACCAAAACCGGGGTGAGTTTGTCGGCGCCAGGAGGTTCCTCGATAATTCTAAATACATATCCACCTCTCTGGTTAGGAATTCACACCTTTTTCCATTTTTGGGAACATTTCCTCACTCCCACCTTCTCATCATACTTCAGAGGGGCGTGAACTGCCCTCCCAACATCTTCGTAGCAACCTCTCTTACTCATCCTCCAGATGGGCTGCAACAGCCTCCCTCGTGCGTCACGTGATCACCACTCGACCAATGATGTCTCAGTCGGGCGTGGACGAATCCGCGGCTTTGTTTCAGGAAGAAAAAAAATATCTTGCTTAAATAAAAAAGATAAATTATCTCTTCTCTTTCCCTTTTCTTCCTCTTAATCGCCGTTATCATTTCTCTGGCCGCGAACGGGACAATATGACAATGGCGGTCATAACTCTTGTTCTACACGTGGTTTACGTCAGGTATTTTATCGCTAATTATCAGAATGGGTGGTCTTCCTAACACGGTCTCAAAAAGAAACATCTCCAAAGTTTCAGTCAGTCTGTCGTCTCGAAGAAAGAAAAAAAAACACTTCTAGGTTCCCATTCATTTTCCCTCGGTACATATTTCTGATAACATAATTTTATTATTGCAGGCCAAGGATGTTCCGTCGAAGAAAAATCGGTCAACGGACACTCGTAGGTGGTCCTTAATTTTTCATATCTGTCCAAAGTCCCTTTAGTTGCCTGTTTTTCGTCACTTATCGAAATAACATTTTCATTTGAATTCTTTTTTCTTTGGCCAGCCGGTCTGTAGTTGATAATAAGATGTCTTCCCGTACCAATAGTTTGTTTTCATATCCTTAGATAACACAGCCGATGCCAAAACATATCTGATTATCTCTTTCTTTCCCTTTCTTTTTACTCAGAATTTCCCTGTCATTGTAATGACACTCTTTCGCCATTTGTTACTTATCAAAACATCCTTTTATCCATTGTCTCTTAGCCGTGTGTGTGTCACACACCCACGATTCGGTCCTTAGCCTCTCCTTTTCCTCTTTTTTTTCTTTTCCCTTTCTGCCTCGTTAAATGGTGCCACAACTAGTTTTTGTTTTATTTTGTTATCATTGTTTTGGGCACGTCTATTTCTGACTTAACAGTGATTCTTCTATTGCCAATGCAAGCTTCAGAGGTAGTCCGTGTTGTTTGCTGAAATTTTCCGCCTTCTGAGATGTTCATTAATAAATAAGATTCTATAGAACATATTTAAAGCTTCGCGCCTTTTGTGGGTAAGATAGTTCCGCTGAAATATACAGATTTATAATATTAACATCGTCAACTAAAAGCCAGAAAATAGATATTCACTTAAGTCAGGCCATTGACAAAAGGCCACTAATTAGGGGAAAACGAACCCAATTGTTTAGTAACTAAATTTGTGTAATATTCTGTTGTACAACAACTCAACCTTTCGTTGTAAATTCTTGGAGTAGAATGGTAGCACATAATGAAAATAAATTTAAGAAAATTAATGTTGAAAAGTAAGAAAATTAGAAATGTCTTATATAAAAAAAACAATAAACTATGTAATGAAGCAATCTGACATTTGGCCAAAGAAAGAAAAAAAAGAAGCTAAACGTGAAATTTAAAGAAAAAAAAGCGTGTGAAGATTCCAGAAAGAAGAAAGATATAAAAGAACATCACAGAATTTGTCAAGGCATGATTAATTACAATAGAGGAAGACAATTGTTTCTTGTTCTCTGTGTCTGGTGGAGACACCGATTATATCAACGTGAAAGAAGAAAATAAAAAGTAAACTATAAAGAACAAAGAAGAAAAATTCAAATTCATATGAAAAGAAAAACAAATAAAAAAAAGAGAAGATAAGTAAATGTACAAAACAAACAAAAAGAAACCGTAAAGAAAGAGTTGTGTTTAATTATATGAAAACTTTTTTAAAATCTAGAGATAAAAAAAAAAATGTCCAGAAAAATAAAAACAGTATGAAAGTTAAGAACGGGTCAGATATAATGTCTTGGGAGGGTTGCATTTATGACATATAAACCTTTGTTCATTTATTCCATATCGTGGGTCTAAAAAATCTGAGTCTATAGCTAAATATTGTTCGAGCTATTAATTGAATATGTAAACACTCATCGGCTTATACTTGAGACTATATAGATAAACATTATACAAAAACTTTTGGTACATATATTTGATTCTACAGATAAAAAACAGTCATGTATATGCTTGGGCCTTGTAGCACGGTCTGCTACTGATTGTTGCTGGTCTTGTTTTCACAGGTGAATGACCATTTAGCGGAAATGGAAAGTGATGTTTCTCCCGGCAATAAACGAAAGGATGAAAGAAAGGTCAAGCGATCCTTCACATGCTCCAAACGAAGAATAAAACAAGATCGTCGAGTAAATTTGAAGACAATTTTATAAGATAAATGCTAGCAATTTTATAAGATAAATGGTAACAATTATGTGCAATAGTAAAGGCCTTATTTGTGTGGTTGGAAAGAGATGGAGAGTCGGTAAAAAGAATGTGCTAATGCTGTAATGTACGTAGCATATGCAAATGTGTGATATACGAAAGTGTAATATACATACATATATATATATATATATATATATATATATATATATATATATATATATATATATATTTAAATTTAAAATTACAATTGTCTCTCGTTCGTGCGCATTAGCAGTCGTGACAACGAAAGGACTAAATGTGTCGCATAAAAATATTTTTCCACGTAGTCATACAACTTTTCTTCAAAATTGTTCTTGATATGTAAAAGGTTTTATTATATATATATATATATATATATATATATATATATATATATATATATATATATATATATATATATACATGTGTGTGTGTGTGTTTATGTTTCTAAATAATAAATTTTATTTTTTTAATCCGATATATTTTCATTATTTCAAACGTTATTTTTAGTTGATACTCGTGTTTGAGTAGACGCTCCCTTTATATTAAACAGTATCTATTTCGCTTACTAGCCACCGTACTCGGGAAAATTTAACAAAGAAAATTTTCCTTCCAATAGGATTTGAATCTGAGTCACCTTTTTTAGTGAGAAAAATGTCTGTCCCTCCGTGATTTGAGCGCTCGTCTATGAAGACTTTGGCAATCAAGCTACCTTCTATTTTGCCTTTAAATCACAAGTTCGTTCAGATTTTTTCGAAATGCATATCTTCTCAGTTTCATATCCGAAACATAAACAAATTAACTGCATTATTTTCCAAATGAAAACGAAAATTCAATATTTTTATCATATTCCCAATGGTTTAAAAGAATCTGGCGGTGTGTTTACTGTGATTTCCGCGCGGGGGACACCACCAAGTCTGTTTCTTACGTGACGCTTTTTAGATTTGATGAAATTGTAATTATACAATGAATTTCAAAATTCATATTTATTTATTTATTTATTATGCATTGTCGAAGTCCCAACAGACTGTAGGTAAACATTTGTGATGTTTTAGGTGATTCAAGGTAAATACAAGTTTTACTTATATATGAGTCGATAGATAAATATTTATCATGCTTATATCTGATTTTATAGGTAAAGACATGTCGTGGTTATACTTGAGTCTATGGCTAAACATTTATGAATTTGTACTAGATTTTACAGATACAAATGCCCGTGTTTATGCTTAAGTGTATAAGTAGACAATGTCCGTGTTTATTTCTGAGTCTATAGGTAAAAATCTAATATATAATATTTATATTCGTCTCCGTAGGTAGACAATGTACCTATATGTAATGATACGTCGTCTTTATACCCTTGCTTTTGACATTAAACCAGGAATCTTTGCATATGCAGAATTTACAACGGCTTTAAAACACACCAAAATTGAGGGAAGCAGCGGGAATGATAGCATTCCGCCTGGGATTTTAATATTTTACTTTAACTCCGTAACACCACATAGAATGGAGAAGTCATATGAAGATGAACAGAAGTCTACATACTTTCTTTTTCAAAAAAGGTGATCGAAGATCAGCATAAAATTATAGAGGAATCACAATCAGGTTCATTGCAGCAAAAATGCTCAATGCTTCTCAAACAGAATACAACCTAAAGCAGAGATGGTACCCTGAAAAAAAATCAAATCTCTTTTAGGAAAAATACATCGACCGTTGGACAAATCCTGACTGATCGGAGGATTATTGTGGGCCTCAGTGTAAATATTCTACAGATCGCCTTATTTTTTGTAGATTTCTCTAAAGCCTTCAATTTTGCATATAGGTGAAAGATCCTTCAGGTATATGGCATCACCAACTGAGACATAAGCTGCCACAATAGCGCGATACAAAAATACCTAATCTTTGGATCAGTCCTCAGATAGAGACACTAAATTCTCCGACATCAAAGTAGAGGTAATTCAGGGTGACACCCTTGCACATTTTCTCTTTGTTATTATTCTTGACTACGTATTGATACGTTCCCTCGGCAAACATATTCATTTAGGTTTTATTAGGTTGGTGCAAAAATAATGACGTAATAATGTCGTTTTTTGACGTATTTTTAACGTCAAACACGACATTATTACGTCATTATTTTCCACCAACCTAATACTTTATAACAAAGACTCTCAAGTTTACCCATATTGACTATACTAATGACCTATTACTACAGACACCAATGCCACAGTTCGCCTACATCAACTAGAAAATGCAGTCAACGATGTTGCACTCTATGCCAATACCTCTAAACTGAATTCAAAAGGTTCAACCAGAGGGGATCAATGCAAACTATGTCAGGTGAATGAATAAACTCTGTTGAATAATTTACATATCTAGGAAGCGAAATAAATTCTACTGAAAAATGTTGGAAAATTCGCATAGTTAAAGCCTGGGTCGCCTTTAAAAAATGATGAAATCTGAAAATCTGATATACCAGACTATTTCAAACAGTGATTTTTGTCGAGTCACTGTAGAGGTGGCGTTAATATATGACGCTACTTCTTGGACATCAACTAAAACCCTAGAGTCTAAGCTTGACGGAACCTACACTTGGATGCTGAGAGCTATACTTATCTTTTGGAGACAACATCCAACTAAATCACAGTTATACGAACTCATCCCAGATATTTCTATAATCTTACGCGAACACAGAATGTGTTTGCAGGTTACCGCTGGTGAACAAAACACGAACTTGCGAGTGATCTACTGCCCCGGACACGTAGTCATATAGCAAAAATGGGGGGTCACCCACAAACCACGAATATTGTCCACCTATGTTACAAAACAAACGATTCCCTAATGACCTTCCGACATTGATACAGGATAGTGATGTTTAGCGTGATAGACTCATGAATGTCAGAGATAGCTCCATCGAATGAGTAATAATATAAATACATACTAGTCGTATTTATGCATGAACCTCTATACAAAACATTAGTAGTATTGATATTTGGAATAATCTATAAACAAAATAGAGGACTTATACATGCGTCTGTAAGGAAGCATTCGCCGTGTTTATTGTTGCTTATATGCAGTTTGGTCGTGTTTATACTTGAGTCAATAAAAGTTAATTCGTATATTGCACTTTTTCTATTGGAAGCTATAAGTATGTGTAACAGACCTAATAGATTACAGCCATAACAGGTTGAAACACCGGTTCTCTTATAATCACCGAAGTTAAACAACTTCGAGCATAGTCACTACCTAGATGTGTAACTGCTTTGAAATATAAAATGCTCCAAGGGTGGATGTGTATGTGATATAATAGATAACGGTTCAGAATTGGAAAATCGGAGAGCCGTGTCCCAATTTCTGTTGGGTGCGTTATATTCACTTATGCACCTTGTATCACTAAAACATTATCATCTCAGAAGATTCTTACAATCTAAAAACATTTTCTGGCTTTAAATAACCTGAAAAATATCGATGGAATGTAAAAACAATCATAGACTTAATTAGTGCTGTAAGTTCAATTTTCATTGAAAATCTCACAATTTTGTCCTTGTATCAGATTAAGATTTTTTTTTTTATTTTGATCAAAGTACCAATCAATAAAGAGAACGGGAACGAAATAAAGAAAGATAAACGACAGAAATAAACACGAAGACTCAACAGTAACAGCTTATTCAGGGGAAAATGCTAGACTCCTTTAAAAGACAATGATAATATTGTGTTGAACGCTTCAGGTTTCATGTGATGTCGGATGTCTTGAACTTTATTAATAATGTGTAGTACATTGCAACCTATGCACAAAGGATAAAGTGGTAATCCGACGAGGTTAAATGTGTCAGTTTCGTGATGTAACGTATCTTACTTTCTGAGAAGAATGTATCCCTGTATAGCCCTCCACTCAAACACCCACGCACCCACACGCACAAACTCCCACACTCTCACACACTCTCTGCCTATACAAACATACGTACACACACACGCACTCACACACATAAACAAGCACATGTACTTCATCAGATTCAACCGTAGAGTGATTTCTACACCTACCAATCTTTTTTTAAAAATATAAAAATATATATATAATTAAATTAAAGAACACATTATTTTTTTTCTCAAAAAATAAATGAATAAATAAGAGAAAAATGTCAATAAATTCTAATTGAAAAAAATAAGTATTTATTAAGAATTTAGAAAAGAAGAAAGTAAATTGTCTATATTTTATACACTTTTTTATGCTGAGGGTAATCATCGCTCCATATAAATTCCTGACCCTTGTAGATCTAAGCAACTATTGGACAGTTACCGTCGCTCTGTTCTCACAGTGAAAACCATTGATTCAAAAGCGTTAGGTTGTCTTTTACCCTCACGCCTAAATATATTTTTGAGGGTTCATTTTCCAAGCCCACTTTCCCCATTATGTGTCCTAGAGATTTCAAGATCCATTTTAGTTGCTAGTTTAGTTTAAAACTTCCTCGTTATTTAAATGTTCAATCCATGGTATTCTCATCATTTCGCTTCTCTTTTTTATCATTGACATTGAAGATATTGTTCACCATTCACTGCCATACTGGACATTAACACCTTAATTATCATCTCTCAGTTGCGCCTCTATCTTTGGGAAGAGTACGCTCAGTGCCGGGCTTCGTCAAAGGACAGAGTCACAACCGAGGAAAATTATACTGAGAGGTGTCCAGCCATGGGGAACAGCTCTCCGAGGCCGAGCCCCTCTCATTGCACCCGAGAGAAAGATCAGCGGTCGCACCGACGCCAGCGCAACCGACGGTTGAGGGGCTGCATGAAATTTTTATTTCTAGTCCGGGTGTACGCGATCAAGTTCCCCACATTAAACCGACCTTGTGTCACACCCTGACCTCGTTGGGGGAGGGGGTGAGTAAATACAAATTAAATATGGCACAGCACTTATTTTTACTTAGATTTTTCTAATATTTTTGAAAATATACACAGTTATATATACATTGAGAAATAGACAAAGTCCGACAATTTATTTATTAAAAACATTTTTATGTTTAACGTTCTTTTTATAGATACAAGTATTTAAGTAAATGCTCTGTTTATAATAAACAATATTAAATAACATTTACCGGCCTGAATGTCCGAGAAATTTTCATAGAAAATATTCGTCCTTTGACAGGATTCGAACCTCCATCCTATACAGAACCGTCATTTAGCTTGACGTGCCTAACCTTGGCAACCGAACGATCCTTTGTGGCCGAACGGTTTATATATTAAACCAGTTTTAATGGCGGTTCTATTATCTTAACTATTTTTTGCACGGCAAAGTACACAGTAGAATAAACACACAATTTTCTTCTATATGACAACACAAGGCAGCATACAGCAACATTAACATTTGTTTTATTTATTAATGATCATCAAATACAAGGCTCGAGAGCCACTCAAGTTAGATGGTTACTAGGCGGAATTGTATTAGCGTAATAAAAAGCAAAAGAGAAGTTCTTGGAAGGATAACTGCAATGAAAGATAATATCTAGACTTGAAGAGGTCAAGATTTAATTAGTGAATCACGTTAGAAGTATAGAGTTGGTATATATTTTAGGAGGAAAGTGTAACTTAATGCTAAACAATGAACAAGAGGTAAACCTCTACTCCAATTCAAAATACTGGGGAGGAATGTGAACCGGACGATAGCCAAGCCTATCTGCTACTACTGGGCGAGGAAGAATAGTAATAATTACAGAATAAAATTTCCGATTTCACTCAGAGACGTTGGAAGTACTGAATTGAAGGAACCGGAAACCCAAACCTAAACAGGAAACAAGGGATAAATATTTACTCTTGTAAAAAGGAACATGGGAGGAGTAGGAACAGGATGAGAGGCGAGCCGAAAAATTAGAAACTCGATTGGATTGTTCTTCCCCGCTAGTGAAATGATATAATTGAAAAAAATGTATATTCCATGTTCCGAAATTTTTGAAGTCATTCATACATTGATTTTGTGAGTTGCTGTATTCTTGCATATGAAACAGACTGTAGAACGTCGAGAATAGCATAACTAATTTTACCTTCAGACTTCTGTTAACCTAAATCTGCTTCTATAGTTGGTTGTGCAACTTGTAGGTGTTAACGTTGGGAGAAAAAACTGGTTAATTGCCAGAGATAGCATCTCTGAAAACCATTTTCTCCGCTGAACATGGTGAATGTTCTGCACGAAATTACTTTTTCTGAAAACTTTCTAGAATCATGACTGCACAAACACCTTCATAGGTATATATATATATATATATATATATATATATATATATATATATATATATATATATATATATATATATATATAGAGTGTTCATTTTAAGAATAATTTAACATCAGGATGTGTTTAAACAAAATGTATATATTTGCCACATTTAACAACCCAAGGACTCGTCTATTGACCGGGTAAGTAAGTGTGCTATACTAAATGAAAAAGAATACGACGACGACGACGACGACGACGACGACAACAACAACAATATCAACACCGACAATAATAATAATAATAACAATAACAATAATAATAATAATATCGTTTGAGTAAAAAATATTATTATGGATTCGGGGTACCATAGAAAAAATAAAGCTGCGGTAGTGAATATTAGGAAATACTTAGTCTAGGGAGCCTACAACTTCGTATATGTGCTGTTGGGCGGACTATCAACAATTTAAATTTTTGAAAAAAAAAGTGCGTCTTATACAGTAATTTCATTTGACGCAAAACCGCTCGAACATGTGACATTTTTCCCCCCACCTTCACACACAAGTATATTAGACATATTACGTGACGTACACACATACTCTCCACTAAAACGTCTGTGTGTGTGTGTACGCGCACGAGCGTCTCTGCGCGCTTGTGTGTGTGTGTCTGCGCGCTTCTCTCTGTGGGTGTGTCTGTGTGTGTCTGTGTGTGTGTGTGCTTGTGTTTGCGTGTGTGTATCTGCGCGCGCCTGTGTGTGTGGGTGTGTGTGTGCCTTTACGGGTGCGGATTATAGCACTTTTCTCTTTACAAAGAAACGTGATTTACAAACGTATTATATATATATATATATATATATATATATATATATATATATATATATATATATATATATATATATATAATCATAGATGTTTCTCGTACAACCAGCGATCTTGTGACTAGACGACAAAGCCAGTTTGTGACATGGATAAATACAACCCATAATAGGTAAATCTATTGTGTTTACGTAATTAATTCCCTGTCTGTCGGTCGGCTGTGCCGGTTGCCAGGCAGTATATTCCATCTTCTTATCTCATGCTCCATCATTCTCCTACCACCCGCCCCCATGAAACTCGTCCACGGGAACGATACATTTAATACAACTAAATCACAGAACGTTTACTTTCATTTATTTAGCCACGAACCCTAATCCTATAAATAGACGTAGTTATTATCATATCCAGTTCACAGAAGCTTAGAGTGAAGTCGATCTGTAAATTTTTCGGCAGTTTACTGAAGTTAAGCAACAATGAGTTTGATTATTCGTTAACTGGGTGACGGTTTGGAAATTCGGTGTACTCAACAGTTTAAAAAAAAAAGAATTACTATAATTCCATTGTTTGAACTGTTGTCCTCATTTTCATTGTCATATTCACATTTCAACCGTTTTATGCTCCGGACTTGTTCAGATAATATACGTTGGAATTTCGTCCACCGTGATAGATTGTCATAGTTCCAGGGTCAAGGGACTCATGGTCCAGTTGGATGAAGTGATTCATTGACTTAAACCAAAGAGTTGCGAGTTCAATTCCTAACCACTGCAGAGGTGAACAAAAACTTGGAGATTTGAACTACTAAAGGGAGGCAACTGAAACTCATATACCCAGAAATGACATAGCGAGTGGAACTAGAACAATCTACACTTATCGACAAAATATAGGGTTCGTTTCAAAATTCTAACGTATATCACCTAAAGAAGGTGGGAGCCCTCAACGCCTGAAACATCGTGAATATGAATGGACGTGGCACAATGAAGGAGAGTAATTTTGGAAATGTATGAATCCATCAATTTTCCCCTCAATAACGTATTTTATATTGTTAATAGCATATCTTATATTGTTAAGATTTTGGCTACCAATAATGAATCCTGTTAGGACTCGTAATTTTGCTTCAATATTTTTTTCTAGGCCAATTATATATTCTGCTGATAGAGATTTAGTTTTTGATTGTGAAGGATTTGCAAATTTCTGGAGATGATCCACTTCAACCAAAATTCTTGTGTAAATACCTTTTCCTTTCTAACTCAAAAATTTCTTGGACATTTTTCGTTTATATCCGCTAGCTAAAAATAAAAAAACGAATATTTTACCAGGGAAGTACTTCAAAAAGTTTTCAAATTTGTACTTTTAGATATATTTGTAAGGACATATGGAAATTCGCTTTAATCTCTAAAATAAAAATTATAAAACAAAATTTAAGTGTAGTTTTTACGCATTCTTATGCAAAATGCTATTATTAGTTAGGAATCCATTAAAAAAATAAAATTAATTCAATAATGTGGCAGGGGTTTCTGAAGAAATACATAGGTTTGGCTGTCCTGGGTATGATGATAAAATACATTCGGCACAAGGCTTCTGATCAGGAGGATTTGAGGAGCGGGTAACCACGTTTTAATTGCTGTTGTTCTCTGTTTTATCCGAACCGTGGTAGTAGCACCTGTTAGAGTCTCACGTATGGGCAAATATTTAACACTTTATCTGGGATAAAAATACCATGACAGTATAAAAATAGATGTTTTTAGTAAAAATAAAAGCAATAAAATTTTAGAGCAAAAAATTACCAGCAATATATTTTTGTAAATAAAATTACTAATGCCCCGAAGAAAATAAAAGTTTAGCATTAAATGACCCATGAGGTGTTAATATGCCACTGAACAAACAAACTTAGAATTGAAATCTAAAAGAGAAACATTTTAAAATGTTATGAACATAATCGAATTAAAATTGTTTATGTGAAAGCGTTAACATCTTTCATACATAGGAAATCATTAAAATTGTTTATATATAGAAAAGCATTGAAATTGTTTATACAGAGGAAATTATTTTATTTATATTCACAGTCATGAATCAGCGAAAATAAAGACACTATTAATCTTGAATGTGAAAAATTTATGCTATGTCCTTTTAAACATAGAACAAAAAGGTGGGGCATATTTACTAAGCTTTACTTAAGTTCTCACACGGGTAAACCTTTGAGTCCCCAGTGAGGATCAAACTCTCTATTCAAGCAAATTGTTTTGTTAGCCGAGATTGCTAATCATATATATCGATATATAGTAAGCATTTTTTTTAAATCGTTTCACCCCAAGTAAGGCGAAAAAGCCGACAAAACGCATGAGATAAGTGAGAGTGAGAGATAGAGTAACCGAGAAAGCTTAATTTTGGAGCGAGGACAATAAAAGAACAAGATTTGAGGAGAAAGGAGACGATTAATGTTCCATTTCGATCTTTGAATGAAAAGAAGGAATGCAAGAAACTGGAAAACAGATAAGAAGTTCGAGAAAAAAAACGATTAGAATAGAACTTATGGTTACACTTAGCAGTTTCATTGCTGAAACGTAGCTGCCATTCTAGTCAGTTAGTTATTTGCCATGCGTGATAGCCACTTAGAAGATCATGTGTCTTTCGATACATGTCTGACGAGTCAGATTTTTCCCGCACTAGGTTGCCATTTCTGCCTGAAGTATCTTGCTTTAGTTGGCAACCTGTCTGATATAAAGAAGAAATATAATTTCAGTAGCAGCCTGGAGAAAGTTTGCCTCCGGTAGACATATTGACTTTTACTATGGTCTCATTGCATAGTGTGCCCTTACGATTTTAAGGGTTAAATGAGGCGTGAATAGGAACTTCCTATCAAGTAGAAAGTGTCAAGCACTTCTGGGTTACATAGTAACAGTAGTAGGGATTAAATGCTAATATAATACAAGGTTTAAGAGCCACTCAGAAAGAGGGTTGCTAAATGAGGTTGCCGCCTGCTGGTAGGGGGAGGAAATAAGTAAGTGCAGAATATGACTTTACGTAGGATAGGTTAATTTGACACTAAACTTGGAGAGGTTCAAATTATCGTCTTTGGGGAAGTTGCTTCCATAAATTAGCGATCCTTGGGAAGTAGTTGTGAGAATGGAGCTTCCTTCTTGCCAGTGGAATAGGAAGGAAATGTAAACAGTTCACCCCCGTTTTTATGGCATAGCGGCTCTTTAGCTGTAATGATCTGAACTGGTGGCACATGGGAATGTAGTGAGAACATTTTCCATGGAAATAGAGATAATTTAGCGAGAGGTTAGTGACGTTGTGACCGTGGAAAAATTATTGTAGGTGAAAATACGTCTTCGCTTACTAGGCAACATATGCGTTTCTGAATTATTTTACAGCTGGAAAGTGAGGATTGAGCAGCTCCTCATCAACGTGATTGATAAATGCAGTTCAAAAATATATTAGTTCGGAGGAAATGCAAATCTCAGGAAACATTTGACCTTATTTCGTCGATTCCATTTACTGCATTGTTAACTGTCGGGCCAGTTGAAATGAATTGATTCATTTTTTCCGAATTATTAACCCTTTGCAGGCTATTCAAAGCCAGAATTTTTTTTTTACATTGTAAGATTTTTTTTTTTTTGTTTCCGATAATGTGAAACTTTTCTAACACTGGTAGTATGAAATTAGGATAGGAATTGGAGATTTGGAACGTTAAAATCGTTAAAATAAAAACGTAAATTGAATTATGAAGCGAAGAATAAAAACAGATTGTTTTATTCTTTCTGATAACCAATACCGAAGAATGAATTTGGGGAATGTAAAATGTGGCTTCTTGTCAGCTGAAAGGCAAATGGAACTGTTATGATTCGCAAAGCCTTTGATGCAAACAATCTGAAATATGGTTTTTTAAACATGCAAAATTAGGCAAAATTAGGCAAAGATTTCAATCGGTCATATTGAAAAGTCGACAACGAAGAAAAGATTTTAACGTCAAGGATAAAGAAATAATTTATAAACACGAAGTTTGTTATCGGAAAAATATTGATTTGAATAAGGAACCGATCAGGGGATTATTATCGTCGAGATATAGAAAGGAATATTCAAGAAAGTTTTTTGTCAAAACATGTATTGTTTTGAATAACTAACTGATTTCTTTGAAGGTCAGCGTCGTTGAAATTTGGAGAATATTATTAATTGATATGAATATTGTTGAGTTCTGAGGCGCGGTGGGATTTGTGCAAAATACATATAAACAGAGCGTTTAAGCAACCCAGCAGGCGGAGGGAAAGAAGATAAGAGAGTTGGACGAGACGAGACGAGACAGCAGCATATGAAGGACCTATTGAACGCCACGTAAAATGCTGACGAGATAGTTCCCGACCGGACTCTTTCCTTGTTGATTGGACCCGCTCCACGTTTTGGAAGAAAAAGACAAAGTGTTACGATAGAGTGTTTAACGGGAATGGCTAATTTTGTATCAACAACTATATAAACCAATTGAAAACCTTCTTCCTTATTTTGTTATTTTTATTTTTGCCAGCGGAAGCGTTATTTGTCCTTTTGTTGCACGTTTCCGCCACGGTCAGCTCCAGCTCTTAAGTACGGGCGAAATTCTATCTTCACTGCTCTGTGATCAAGGAACACAACGTGGGCCTGAAGGAGATGAAGGAACGAAACGCAAAGCAGATAACTATCAAATGACCAGCGACAATACTGACCAGCATGGAAACAACCCAGGATTTACCTGTCATGTTTAATAATAATAATTATTTAATGATACAAGAAGAAGTGATTCATACTTTTTCCAAGGTTATTTGCGCGTAAGTGAATATAACGAAACGAACTCCTGTCTCCGATTCACAATTCCGAGCCATTATCCATTTGACCATCTGCATATCCAAGCTTACAGCATCTAGTCTTCCAAAATGATCACCCATCAAGGTACTGATTAGGCTGGAAGTTGACCGATGCATTTTCGGATTTCCGTAACAATTTTCCGTCGTCTGCTGGATAAAATTGTTAATTCATTCTGTTTGTTTCATTTCCACGTCCCCAAAACATAGTTCACTTGTTGGGATCCTCTTTTGTAGATGTCTATGCATCTGTCACCTTTGTCTTTTTCTATATTTTTTGACCGTGTAGCAGAATAATCTAGGTTTTGTAAATTTTACACCTAGAATAGTTTTCCTTAATACATTGAGTTAAACTCAGTTTTTTTCTGATATCAAACCTTTTGACGGGTTAATAGCTTAATAGGGTTCTTTTAATTCTTTTATTGAATATACTTAAATGCAAAAACAAAACGTACACTTATAGTTTTTAAGAGTTAAAAATCATTCCATTTTTTTCAGTTCATTTAAATTTACAAACAAGGCTATTAAAATATATTTTTCATTTTTTGCTCTAGCAATCTTATTTTTTGATCTTGTTCTACTCCGAAAATTTAGGGAAAACAGTACAGCGACTAGGGACCGAGTTTTATTTGTTTCTTTTTACCCTAGAGTTTAATATGAACTTTAAATGGGAGAGTCAAAAGACCTGGAGAATGAATTATGGGTCTTGGTGTTTTTCCAAATCTGCTGCCATTCACTGTGTGAGCTTTAGTGTTACGCGTTGCACCCCTGAGAATATAAGACGTTCAGGCTTTGGGAATCTTGTTATTCTCTCTACCCTGACTACCAGGGTAAATTAGTCTATTACATCGAGTGCCAGTTTTTTTTTTTTCGACAGGTCAACGTGTGTAAGTTTGCTTCAAATATCTTTAAGGTTTTTCCTGCTTATGCGCACGCGCATTATGTATTTGAGACAGTGGTTATGCATGTTTGTGACTGATATAAATTTACTCACAGAAGGGCAAATATTTTTACGTAGAAATATATGCAAGACAGTGTATATCATTTTTACTAAACACATGTTAGGTTAAACGCAATTCGACATGTGGAAAAAAATGGAGATAAAAATAATGTCTTCCAGAGGTCTCCGCAATGAAAGTGTCCTGATTGAACAGAACATAAAAAATCGAAATTATGAAAAAATCGAATTGTTAAGAGCGAATAACGTTCGCAAATTTATAACTAACCAAGCACATACGCTCTGACGCACGCACTCTCTCCCCACCCTCTCTCTCTCACACACACACAGGCAGTATGTGTATATGTTAGAGAGAAAGAGAGACAGAGTTGTTGGTCTGAAGATCGCCTGAGGCCTGAAACTGATTGTCACAAATGCAGTCCTGTTTTCCCACTGTCTATCTGTCTATATTTACAAAAACTCTGTCTCAGGTATTTAGCAATCTGGCCCTATATATATATATATATATATATATATATATATATATATATAGAGAGAGAGAGAGAGAGAGAGAGAGAGAGAGAGAGAGGAAGAGAGAGAGAGAGGAGAGAGATTAGAAAAAAGCTATAACAACGTGGGAAAAGTTTTCGTGTGACGCGTTTCGTCCTTTTGGACTTCTTGGTAAATATAAGAACTTAGACCTAAATTTACTATGGATGACCTAGAGATTAAATATTTTCTATTCATTTTTATCTAAGTAAATTGGTTTCTCTTTTAATTACATTAACATTTTTAAATCAAAATTATGGTCAGGTTTATTGCGGTGAGCAATTATTTCTTTTAGTGTGTTGATTTGTCAAATACACATTTTCTGTTCATGTAATATTTTAATGAAATTCATTGACGTTTCTTCAATTATTACACGTGGTAGGGTAAATTGTTCCTTCAAATTCTATTTTATTTTTGGTATTAAGTGATTATTTTATTGTTTTAGAATCAGTTGTAGTTGTGATAGAGTTGATGAGAAGAGCAATATATTTTTATTTGTTGGATTGTAAAGAATGTTCACTTTTCTAATTTGAAATATTTTATGAGCCTTTTGTTTTGCTAATTTGAATTAGGCTATTTGAGGAGCATAAATGTATTTTTAATTAATTTCTTCTCTTTACATAAATATTCTGAACAAATTCATGAATAGAATCTAATGAATATTTCGGATATTATTTTGTTGTTATGGTGAGAATAGGAATTTATGAGGTTATTTTTATTAGTTGATTTTTGATGGACACTTAGTTTTAGCCTATTGTTACTACGGGGTAACATGATATCTAGTAAATGAAAAGCATTGCTAGTTTCCATTTAAATACTACAGTATGTTCCACTTTGTCTAGTTTATCAAAAAATCAGATAAATTATTTTCACGGGGATGTATTAATAAACAGTCGTCATTATATCGGAAATATGTTGATTGTTATATATATATATATATATATATATATATATATATATATATATAACCCTCTTATATAAAAGTTTTACTGAAAATGACTGACAAGGTACTGCGATTGAGCTTTTATTAATTTTTTTTTTGTTATCGTGTAAGTATTTTCTTTCCTAGGCATGTCTAAAAAAAATAATTGTTCTCTAATCTGGAAATATCTAAAAATGTTAAATTTTTTCTATATATTTCTAGAGTAATGTGGATGTTTTTTTTTCTAAACACGGGCAGCACATTGTGGCCGTGTTCATATTTGATGTCGATGAGAGTAGGCCTTTTTTTTATTATTAGTGCTTCCATTATTTTTAGTCTTTTTACATTTGGATGAGGCTATTATACTTGTATTTTCTATAAAATGCGGATGGTGTTTGGTATATTTCCGCGTGTCTTTAAATGATAATGCCAATACATACGCAATTTTGGACAAATTGAATTATTATCAAAAAAAATTGGTGATCAATCTAAATTTATTAAATTAAATAAAAACACTAGAGAGACTCTAAAAAAACAACGTTTATGTAGATTCCTTGAAAATCAACAAAATCATTGCAGGTTACCAACCAGGATGCCGATACGGAAACGTTAATGTACATAAACCCGGATATTTACTATGATCCATCATTTCACAGATCCTCACACCTATTTACCACTTGGCAAAATTCCTTAACGATATCATTACTCAATAACTACCTACCAATTATAGCATCACATCAGCTCACAAATTTCTGAAAATCCTTAAAACAACACAAGCATGCCAAGGAATTTTAGCATCACTTGATGTAGAAAATTTATTTACAAACGTTTTTCTCGGTGAAAATATTGACATGTTCTTTAACTATGTTTATAAAAAAAAAAGCCATTCCACCTCCATCTACAAAATAGACATTCTCAAAACCTTCTTGCATGCCTGCATAACTAAAGTCCGCTTCTCCGACTATAATGGTAATATTTACTCTCAAATTAACGGTGTTAGTATGGGAAATCCACTCAGTCCGTGTTTCGCTAACTACTACATATCTCAGGTAAATAACAAGGAATTAAAATAAATGTTAATAAACCATAATATATGACGGCTATGTAGACGATAAATATATTTAGCTGAAAACAAAATATAAATTGGTAATCGCAAAACCATATTGGATAACTAGCCGTTGCAAAATTATGCAACCGCCAGTTTTCTATAGGCACTCGAAGATTGTGTTGCTGTGTTACTGCTGAAGAAATAAATGTTTATTAGTAATATAAATTATAATTATTGCACATCGAGCACAATTTTATCAGCAGCAGCACTCAATGTACAATAATGTCTGACTCTCTCTCTCTATCTATCTATCTATATGTATCTATCTATATCTATATGTCTATCTATCTATCTATCTATCTATCTATCTATCTCTCTATATATATATATATGTGTGTGTGTGCGTGTGTGTGTGTGTGTGTATGACACCACCTAAAGAGACCTGAGATTCGAAACCATGATTAAATGCTGTTATATTTTGCTCGTTTATATATGTATATATATTTGTTTGTGTGTGTGTATATATATATATATATATATATATATATATATATATATATATATATATATATATATATATATATACACACACAAGCATATATATATATATATATATATATGTGTGTGTGTGTGTGTGTGTGTGTGTGTGTAAGGGAGAGATTATAGTTGTTCCAACGAGAGAAATGTCTATATTTTAAAGAGAGAAAAAGCTGGAAATGTTTTTGACTATAATGTGTTTTTTTTTTATATACTTTATTCTATCCACATTATAATAAAAACTTTGGCGGTTGTTTCTCTCTTCAAAATATATATGTTGCTTAAAAAAGAAGCGCATTATTGGATGATTGCGCTTTTAATGTAGTGATTCTTTTAAAATAATGTTCCCACTATTAAAAAAACAAAAAAAAAAACAATTAAAATGAAATGTTTAAAACTTATCTACAGATTTCAAGTTTCGTACAAAGGAATCCACTCATCAGGGGTTAAATAAATCAATTTTATATATTAAGAGATGCCATATATTGCCTAAATGATGTTACATGAATAGACAATTTTTAAAGCTAACTTATTTTCACTTTGTTCTTTCTTTTTTATGCAGATATTTCACATCTCGTACTTCATTATACGACAGACAGAAACTTTTATGTGGTTACAGGAGCGCCATTTGTAAATATGTCGATTCGCGATGAAATTAATTTCCGTGTTCTACTATAGGAATAGCCACGATTTCTGACATGCTGATCGCAAATAACAATATCAACAGGAAAAAAAATCGTCAAAATGCTATTTTAAGCCATCAGCGACTAATGCCTCGCTTACTCCTCTTCTTTCTTCCTTTCTTTCTTTTCTCTGTCTTTCTTCCATTTGCTTTTGCCCTCATACAATTAATCATTTTTCTGTCTTCTTTTTCTTTTCCTCTTGTTGTCAGTCAATCCCTCTTTCTGTCTCCGATTCCCACTCACTACACACATACACACTTACTTACGTACGTACGTGCATACATACATACATATAAAACAGTCATTGGTAGACATATATACTCTCACACCGATAACATAAGCACACATTCAGGCTCTCAATCGTTTATTTCTCAGAAGCTTTTCCGCAGAATGAGCGACAATAGCGGAAATTCCTGTCCAACGCCAGCACTCGGATAACCTTCCCACGGACCAAACAGGCGCAAGCAATTCAGCAATTTTCAGTACGTGGAAATACTGGTGAAGTGGACATTCCCAGGGAGGTTGCCGCTTCATTTTGCTGATTGTTGTAGTGTAAGGCGCCGTTGAGTCGAAAGTCGACTCTAATCAGCGCTTACTTCATCGCTGTTTTGTATTTGCTTCTCATTTTCAAACGTTGTAGCCTCAAATTGATGGACAGCGGTCAAAACAAAATAAGAGGGAGTCTCAGTGAAAATTATTTGAGTATACGAACACATGGTGTAATTATGACAACATTTTAGTGATAATGATAGATCTGTAACGTTATCGTTGTAGAGACAAGTGAAACCGCGAGACTAAATCTCTCAAACATCAAATTGTTGCTTATTCCCCTCCGGACTTCATCAGTTGTATTGTTGGTAATCGTATTATAAAAATCTATTGTTGATTTCTGTTTGGATGTTCACCATTTGTTCATAGCTTGGACCTGAGCAGGTGCTACCACCTCAGGTCAGGGTGTACCTGGGAATAACAACAGGTAAGATGTGATTCCACAATTCTCAAAATCTCCAGTCTCCCGATCAGAAGCCTTGCTACCGCATGTAAATTATCGTCATACTCAGAACGGCTAAAAGAAGAAAAAAAATAACAAAAATCGTAACAAGAAAAAGGAGATTACCATAAAATGGAAACTATTGAAACACTATGAACAAAAAAGCAGCTAATCATTTTTTATCGGTCCTCTCTGAGCAGAGTTTAATTGTGGCTGAGAAATATACACGGTGATTAAATTGAATACTGAAGACCACAGTCGATATAATAAATACATAACAATTACAGGCTAATTACATTTAAGCCTGAAAGCGACTACGCCTGCTTACAGAGAGACTTAAAGTAAATTGATACCGTCCAATGAAATTCACAATTAGCTTTCCTCGGTAATGAGAACATGTCTCAATTATAAGACCAGAGCATTGCTGGTTTTAAATGTTTAACTAAACTATCATTCATTATAATCATATATCGATACATCAAAATCTTGAAAAGCGGTAAAAAATAATTACATATTTTAAAGTCTATTAATTTGGACCAAAACAGGTAAACACTATTTCCGTATGTCATATCATTTGTTCTCTTCCCTACACTGACCACTTCGCTATATACTCCAGCAAATTAAAAAAAAAAAACTCCGATTAATAAACGCATTCTGAAAATTTTAACACAATTATCAGGAATATATATACGCAGTCCGATCTCTTTAATCTGGTACTATGTAGTGCAATAAGATTAATAGTCCGGTTCTTTTTTTTTTTTTTTTCAAATTGAGCTAGTACAAGGTTACCGTTCGTTATGAGTCTCCGCAGCAGTCGACAGCAACAGAGTGTTTTGATTATATGGTTTTGGTCATTTGTTATATGTAGCTGCATATTTACACATTCAGGGTCCGAAATACGACAGCAGAATATGCAAATAATGATGCTAGATGTAGGAATCTTTATTTATGCTTGAAATGTTGGAGTTATTGAAGAAATTATAAAAATGCAGGTCAGGAATATTCAGGCGAAATGAGATGGTAGATACATAGGTTAATTATGGGTGATCTCTGTCATCCGGAATTTGCTATTGCCCAGCAGTGGCCTGGTCCCAAGGGTGCCATATTAAAGACGTCGGAGAGTAATGTGTATAAAGTTATTTAAAAATTACATTTGGTTCATAAAATTCGGAATTTTCAAGACAATATTTCTTTATACAATCAAAAGTAAAGTATCGCGTCTATTAAGGAAAAAAATACATTATCTTTTTTTTTTTTTACTGATATATCCAATCTGTTTGTATACAAAATAAGCCAGAGTATATGGCATGGGTAATATGAAAACCAGCTTTCGCAGTTTCTCTAACCAGACGAAAGACATAAAAAACAATTATCTGAACATAGCTGTCCCAATGTATAAGATTTAAATGTCTTACTCAGGCCACATGGCGGGCGACTTGCCACTGAAAGTTGCAGATTGGGACCTCTCTGGCGCGTTCGGAACCACACATAAAACAGCATGGAAGTTTTTTTTTATTTAAACAGAGAAATCTTTCTAAAAGATTTCATTTTTTATATATACGTAGCAGAGAGAAAGCAATATCCTTTCATGTGTATTATTTTTCTTTTACAGAACCGCAAAGAAAATTAATTGATGAAAATTCTTATAATAAAAAGCAGTCTGAATGTTTTTGTTATCGAGTAAAATAGTATTTACTTGTTATTAATACTGATTCATCATAGATATAATAAGTTGGATAACGTAGAATATTTGCAGAGTGACAAAGTTCAAACTATTTTTATCATTTATTCTCATGCAAAGCGAAACTGCCACTAAGATGCAAGGCATTACTCTGAATGAAATAATCTGAGAGATAAAACATTTTTAAAGACAATAAAAGGACAGAGATTCAAGGGACGGACGCTGTTGAAGACTGAAGCTGATTGAAGAGCAACAAACCGGAAGAAATCTCCACTCGATTAGACAATTGTAGTATATAACTTTCGGTTACATCTACAAATTTGAACTGTAAAAGAATGAGACCTAACTGCCAATCTAGTACTGCGGTTAAATTCGTACAGTTGAGGTATGAAAGAGCAAAGAACATCAGAACATTTACCATAAAAAATATTTATTTAAATGTCACGGTGAATCTAGTTTACAACAGTGGGAAAATGATTGAAGCCGAGATGCCAGGGCAGGAATGATTCTTCTTTGAATTTTGTTAAAAATCTCTAAATATATGGCGGAAGCACCAGACCAGATGTGACAGCAATATTCTAAGAAAGAACGAATGACAGATTTACAAATGTATAAGATAGATTCTGGCGAGAAAAAAAGAATCTATCACGACAGTGTTAACCATCTTTCCTAGCAGTAGATCTAGCAAGTGATGTAATATAATCGTTCGATTTCAAATGAGTTACTTTTGTAATGGTTAGCATCAGCTATGTTGATGGAACTTAATGTTTTTATTGACTTCTGTAAAAGTAAAGGCCAGAAAACCTCTGAACTCAGAAAATATAGAAATTTGTAAAGATTATGCTTAAGAAGCCATAATGTTAAATGGGTTGTTTGGCTTAATGGAAGACTGGGGATATACCATTGCATCATACGATACCTCCAATGAAAAAGAGAAGTCATTTTTAATAAGCAGCATTCTAAGTAATGCCTTTGTTCGAATAGTACATTCTAGCACTTGTGTCAAACATGCATTCTCTCAACCACCAGAAAATCCGTGGAATTGTATTTAGTTCAGTATCGCTTACTTATAGTATACCCAATGAGGCTCGAACTCGCTTTGGTTGTTGTAGCCTGAGAGACTAGCTAAAATATTACTGTAGTGTGAGGTATCCACGCAAACATTTCTGACTTTATATATTCATTAAACGGACAGAAAATCGAAGCTTTCAACCAGCAAGAGGTCACCCAGTAGACATGAGGAGCAGATCTTCCAGTGTTTATTCACCTATGAAACAGAGGACCAGATCTCGGTTTCATGGAGTGGTGTGCCATATTTTACAACAATGGCTACCCTTTGGCGTTTGTGAGTGCAAAAGTTCTAACTTTTTAACCCGTTCCAATGTCATTTCTGCAACATTTCGTCAATTTGCTCTTCGACTCATCTAGTGATACCAGTGTTGCTCAACATACCCTGCAATTTATTAGAGAATTTCCTAGCCGTCACGATTACCAGACCTGTACATAATTGAGCATGTATGAGTAAATGCTGGACCGATGCCTGACGTGTTCAGTTCAACCATCTACACCTCTGGATGTATTACGTTAACGCTTAAAAGCAGCGTGGAATAATGTTTTTCAGGATGCTTTTTGTCATATATAATAATATATTCAATATATTTTTCTCATATATAAAATATATTCAATATATTTTTTACTATACCTATATAATAAATGCGAATGCCATTGTGTCATTTTATCAAACTTTTTTTTCAATTAAAGGGACGCAACTCTCTAGCTCATGTTACAGAAATTTTGTATCCCTAATTTTCATTACTGCGACTGTTTTCGGTGATGTTTTGCGATATTTTTTTTTTTTGTGCGATAACACATTTCATAACTTGGGAATAAATTCGCGAATAATCGAAATTAATTACGAAATCTAGCGAAAGTCAACCATGAAATAAAAATAATTGTTTGCACGCAACCAAGTAAGGACCTACGCACATCAAACTGTCTTTAAATTAAGTGGCGATAGAAGAATTATCGTTAAACTTTTAAAAGACAAACTTAATTATTGATACAATACTTAAATGCGGTTGTCAATTTTTGAGTTATTCTGTTGTTTATTTTTATACGGCAGCAGATCTCTGCTAACAGAAGACCATATTGCAATTAAAAGAATCAAAGCGGAAAAGAAAGCCCCGTGCAAATGAAAACCCAGATCAAACGTATCTATATATCTATAGTCAAAAATATATCTTATAACTATAAACGTTACTTTTAGTAGTTACACGTCTTTGAATTACTATTCCTGTCTTTCTCTTTTTTTTTTTTTTTTTGTAATTTATTTTTTTAATCAGGGAAATTAATAGACTGATATGTCTCACTAAAGTAAATTTGTACCTCCGACTCAAACACTGAAAATAAATTTTATAGTGATAAATAATATTGTCGTATAAAAATCCTTTCAAAAATTACAGTCGACAATATGAAATCTACATTGTCTTACTAAACAACTTTTTCGTTTTACATTTCATTGTTTGATGAGTGTTTAGGATGAGGCGAGGAATTTTGGCTAAGGCGGGTCTGGATAGGAAAAAAAAATGCTAGTAACTGCTTTACAAAAAAGTCGGCCAGTTTCACTGTGACACAATGTGTGACCTTTGGGAACGGGTTGCCGCCTAATTTCCACAAATGTCAGCCACGAGACCCTGAAAGCTGCAGTCGATGCAACCGAAGTGTTGCGGGGGTAAGGCTTAGGGGATTTAGAGGAATCAAGAATGTGAGAGTGAGTGGGAGGGTTGGTAGGAGAAGGATTGCGGTTGGTGGTGATGGGATGTCAACTTTTTTTTTTTTGAAACCTTCCAGTCTGACTTTATATAAACTTGGTGGAAACGCACCTGCATGATTTGGTTTATTTCCTTGTTACTATTGATGCCCTTTGTAAGCAGCTGGGCTCACAGAGGAGCACCTCGCCCGTGGAGCAGTGGATAGCAAGATCGACTTTCAGACACTTCAGTTACTTCTGTAGTGAATTTGATTAGCACAGTGTCATCCAAGTGCAATGAGAATGAATTTTATTTCTCATGCGCACACACGCGCACGAGCACACACACACACACACGCAAGGGCGCATACAGGATGCTACACACAACTGTTAATTTCATTCTGATCTGAAATTTTCACTGTATAATCTTTAATATGATTAATGTTTATCAATGAAAAAAAATATATTAAAATTGAATGAATTATATTAAAAATAGCTATACGTTTCCTTCCATAACGTGGACGATCATGGGTTTCCTTAACACCTTGTCCCTAAGCGACATTTTTCTCGTTAGCCGCTCACTTTATCTCTAGTCTTTCATCCATTTCCCCAAACTCATTATGCAGGTTATTTACGTATTAATTCTGATTTTCCAACCTTCAATATGCCCTGCGAAATTCGTCAAGCTCTATTTCTTCATTATGTGTCGAAGAAATTTCAACATTTCTTTTATACAAGTCTGCCACAGAAATATATGCAACGTTTTAAACTGTTATCTGTGAAGTGATTGTGAACTTACATATGTGGCAATGGCGTCTTGATCAAGTTAATGTCTTGCCATTTTTCCTCAGATATAACGAGTTACCTTTATGGTTTGGGTAGGTGAACATCGTGCGTTTACTATTGAAACGTTATTTAAGACAGTTCAATCTGTAGTTGCGACATAGACAGCTTTTCGTACTCGTTTCGCGTTACACCGGAAAGATGTTCCGGATAGAAAATCGATATAGCTATGGGCTAAAATTTTAAGGGCCACAGTTTCGACACTTCAAAAAAAGTCACCTTGAAAACAACTGACTCATTTTCTGTCGTCGAAGTTTATAAAATAAATGATTGTGGTATTATTAGGCTACGTACATATAGATATATCTACATCCCAATGAGATCGCTCAGATACACACAGAAACATCTACATAAATACACGGCAAATTCTGTCTGTGTCTGAAACCCCTATAATTGGCCCACACTTGCTCTACATAGACATATTATAATATTATAGAACGAGAGAGACACCAGAGTTGAAAATCTGCCCTTCATCTGGAGTTTGAACATCTAACATTGGGATTTGTGTCCGGATGAATAGGGAACATTTAATTTTTTTTTTTTTAATAACTGAAAAAATAAATCATTTGAATTTTTTTTATTTTATATTGATTTTAAATTAACAAAAATCTTTGTGAATTTAATTGTTTTGTTTTAAATTCAGATATTTTAAAATATCTCCAAAACTGTGAATTGAGGAATGTGACGGGTACACACCTGGCCCAGGGTCGAATCCTTTGGTTACGGCGCCAACTGTGACGTCGCTCCTCCTGGTCGCTCCTCCTGGTTCCAAGCGTGCCGCTCCAACCTCTTGGTTAGATGATCACCAGCCTCGCCTTTCCCAACCCGCTTCCAATACCTGGTTGCTAAAGCAACTGTACTGATCTCCGGTCTGTCTACCCACGCTGTGTTTAGATCTTAGACATCGGGACCAGCAGGGATTGGGCCGTATGCAAGTTGAGTCCGACGGGGGTGGCAAAACACAAGTAAAAGAAAAAAATAGGGTGACAACCTTTTATATCTAATGTCCGTTACATAAAGAAAAATTGTTCTCATTCCCGACCCGCTCTGTGGACTATGGCACCAAGCTTCTATCATACAACTTAACGATTTCGAATTGTCTACTCTCCAGAATTGTGTATGTCGGAGTGTGGTTTAGTTCGACACTGGGGCTAATTTCTATCAATCATTCGCAGTTGATTCTTCTCTTCGACTTGAGTTGTATTTCTTCACTTCGATCTGGTTGGGTCGAATTCTGTTCTCGGCTGGGCTTGATTTTAACTTCTTCTTCTTCTTCCGTCCAGTAACTCTTTGGCCTTGTCTTCGACTTGGCTGCAACTTCTCCGCGGCTTTCGAGTAATCTTCTTCTTCGTCGACTTAGATAGAACTTCTCTTGTCTTTGACTTGGGCCGGAAGGATTTCTTGTTTTCGACTTGGGCTGGAAGGATTTCTTGTTTTCGACTTGGGCTGGAAGGATTTCTTGTTTTCGACTTGGGCTGGAAGGACTTCTTGTTTTCGACTTGGGCTGGAAGGACTTCTTGTTTTCGACTTGGGCTGGAAGGATTTCTTGTTTTCGACTTGGGCCGGAAGGATTTCTTGCCGCAACCCAGCCGCAACCCTCCGTCGTCCGAGGTGATCTCTTCTCGCTGCCGTCCGGGGCTGAACTCAATTTTTGTCGAATGGGGTCCTGCTTTTATTGACGCCGCAGCAACCCGGGGTGCGTCTGTCGGCGTCAGGGCTCTCTCGATAATCCCAAAAGTCGCATTAGTTCTGATTTCCCATTATCGCTATTATTTTCACCCCTACTTCCTCACAGTGCCTCTGGGGGGAAGACGCATACCCATCTCTCCCGGTCTCTCGTATGTCAGGTGACCGTTTTCGACCAATGGTTCTTGATCGAGCATTCTCCCTCCTCTTTCCGCATATCACGTGACCGCTTTCGGCTAATGAGACTGTGATGGGACGCCTCCCGTCTCCAATCGGGCGTGGCTTACATCGTTCTTGTTCTAAAAAAAAACAAAATCTAATTTGGCCTTTTTCACACGTACGAAAAATGATAATCTTGGCTTTTTCTCACCTGGGTTCTGTCAAAACAGCCTGCCGCTAATTAGATGTGACTTCAGGAAAGAATATTGGCGCTATCTGTGAGCCGAGACAATCGTTTTCTTTCCTTCTTTGTTTTTGGTCAGACCTGATAGTCAAAAATCTTAATTATCTGAATTGAAAATGTCTCCACTTCATCATCGTGGGGTTCCAATTTTTAACAGGTCAGAATCTGTATACAGTTCCACCGGTCACCACCTCAACACAAAAAACACCTTTCCTCCGATTAAAATTTCGTTTTCATTGTTCAAAAAAATCTTTATTGTTTCAGCCAACCTTAACAAAACTTCCATCCTACGCGGACACGGAATTAGTTCAAGTGCTTGACCTGATAATTTTGACACTTGTTAGGTGCTGGTCGTACGTGTGTGTTTTCGCTTACGACCTGTTTTCGTATTATGTTTCTGTCTTTCCTCTTCTTTTTGTTTTATTTCATTATCTCCAAACTCTATTTCTTCAACCAAATATAACAATTTCTATTTCCCTGGATTTCGGTCAGGTAATTTGACCTGATATATTTTGACACCTGTCTTGTCTTAGTTTTACTTATGACCGGGTTTTGTATCATCTATTCCTCTTTCTCTTTCTTTTTATTATTTTTTTTCTTCTTCTCTTTGGATCGCCTAAATACAGTTAGAGAATTATTCTCAAAACTCAATTATTCTTCGTTTCTAAATAACTAACAACTGGTTAATAAACCGAATAAAAATTAAATCATATTTCTATGAATATCTCTTTTTAGTCTTTCTAAAAATGCAGGGTGCCACAGGAAATCAACTATATTTCTTCAAAATGATAAGGGAACAGAGGTAAAATGTTTGGTTTCGTGACGTGAGATTTTAAAATTCCACAAAGTTTGTGATTTGAAGAACTTAACTCAATTGAAATTCCACTTACTTTATGATTTGAAGAATTTAATTTTCGGCCTGAATTGGAATTTTGGCCCAACTCGCAGTTTCGGCCAAAATAGGACTTTTAGCCCAAATCGGACTTTCGGGCCAAATCGGTCTTTTAGAACGAACTGGACTCATCACCCTAATCAGAGTTAAAGTTTTGAAGTTCGATGGAATTCTAAGTTATTCCTTCAAAATTTAAACCATTGCTGTTTTCAAAGCTAGACCAGAACTCCCTTTAGTTTGGGGCCGGAGGCACGGAGTTCTGCTTTTAAGCTAGTGTCTATAAAATACTTAATGTATGGTGTGAGCCTTGAATTTTTTTACGGGAATTTTAACTCCTCCCACCGAAAAAAAAACAACAAAAAAAACTACTCGTTTATAACGCGACCTCCTTTTTTTGCATAAAATTACTGATCATAAATCTTATAATATACTCGATTATATAAGGTATATACGTGCGACATTTTTGTTTAATTTTATATGTATATTAGGTACAAAAGCATATTCATGAAAAAATGCAGAGGTTGGTAGATTACAGTAAAAGAAGATATAATGAAGGGAAGTTGTGTTGATATATAATCGTGCATCAATGTAGATATTTTTAAACTAATTTTTAAAAGAAATATCCAAAATTTTGAGATAGCTAATCTCAAGTGACTATTTACGAGTATGTTTTCTTTCTTAAATCTGAGTCCTTTGACTATTCTCTGAAATTTACGTTTTTCTTCCGGGAATTAAATTGTCACAAACCGGATTTTAGATTTAGATTTACTTTTAACCTACATTACGCAAAATATTTATAAAAATGGCAACTCTCATAGAACAATATTTTGTATACCATATATTCTTGTGTGTGAAACGTCCGCTTGTTTCTAAAAACAACGAATAAATTACAACATTGAGTATAAAGCCATTCCTATGTAATTTATTTTTGAAGTTGTACCATATTATCTATTAATATCTCAATGTCGCACATATATTTAATTAAACTGTATAAATTTTCACGATATTAAAGAATATAAATATACCGGAAGTTTAGACACTGTGTGTTCCTCCTAATTTCCGTTTCAAAACATACTTTCAGGTGCTGAGTAGACATACCCAATAATACATAATTTGTTAATCACCGGATATACTCGCGTATCACGCGACCTTTGAAGACATAATTTTGAAACTAATTTGACTACAGTAGCCAGGGTCAGCAGTAGATAAGCTAATTTTATATCTTGTGTATGATGCGACCCACTTAAAATTAGCTTCAAAATTAGCTCTTCAAAAATTGTATGATACACGAGTATATAAGTAATATTTTCGATTTTAATCTGTTCGATATGACTTTATTATATTTCTATATATTAATAACCTATAACAATATAAAGTATTGCCTATCTTTAAGAATGAAGAGAAAAGCAAATATTGCCGACATATCAAATTGCTTTTGTAAAGAATTGTTATCAACACCTGCCTATTTTGTATTTTATTATTTATTGGGCAAACGGAGTGAATTTGCAATCTTGCTGTTTCAAATAAGAGTTTTTTTAAGCTGAATAACATTTTCTGAAAACTTGTATCTATGTATAATACGACCCACATTTCTTGCCTTTAATTTTCATGTCTTGTATTATACACAAAAAAAAAAAAAAATACGGTAAGCATTTCTTTCTGCACGTACCAGTAAATCGTTTTAATCATTTTTTATGATTTGAAGATTTCAATTTTTGGCCTGAATTGAAGTTTTGGCCAAAATCACAGTTTCGGCCCAAATTGGACTCTCGGCAAAGATTTTTATGCAAATCATTCCAAGCAAGACGGGAATGCCACTAGCACTCAAGGGATTATATAGAGTGAGAGTAAGAGTAAAGAGGAGTGTTTGGGAAAATGATAAAGAGAAGGACATGGATCAAGGTCAAGCTATCAGAAGATGTCGATTACATTTGAATATTTGAAGATTATAGCTATCAGGGAAGCAAGTGATAGGATGGGAGTTTCACTGGCGGGAGGTGTGAGATAAGAAGCTGTTGGAGTAAAAGAGATGGCTTACATTTAGCCGTTTCGACAGCGAAAGGGTGGGACCGACATGCCAACCTAGTAACAGGCTTAAATCCATGCAGTTTGGGAACCAGTGTAAGTATCTCGTCGGAGCAGTTACCATGAAAATAAGTGTAACATTCTTCGGATTTCATGTTTTTATCTAGCTTTGATCTTCAATATTAATTTTTATTGACTTTCTTCCTGATTATTCTTCTATTGTTCTCATATTGTCTTGTCCTACGAACATAAAATTCGGTGCACGTCTTTTATTCTGTGTTCTTCCTCTTTGTTTATTTCAAGAGTATTATCAAAAAATAAAATTGTCTTAGGCATTAAAATAACCTGGACATTTCGGTTTGGGTGATGTTTAACAAGTTTGTCTGGCAAGACCAATTGCAGATGAATTTCAAGTGATAGGATGGGAGTTTCACTGACGGGAGGTGTGAGATAAGAAGCTGCTGGAGTAAAAGAGATGGCTTACATTTAGCCGTTTCGACAGCGAAAGGGTGGGACCGACATGTCCTGGGTGCTACATTCTTCCGTTCTTGTTTCATAGCTAAGGTACGTTTTGCCAATCGCTGTACATTAAACTAACCATAATCGCTAAACTACAAGAAAGAAAATTAGACGAAAGAATTGAAGTTATTTTTTTCTTCTGATTACTGCTGCATGTCTACACAGAAATGTTCGTAAGCAGTCGGGAACACATACCACCTATTATCGGTCGACATATTCTTAGAAATACACGGATAAGACTCTGAAAGGATAACGTCCTGGGTATGACGATAAACTACATCCAGCAGCAAGGCCTCTGATCGGCAGCAAGGCCTCTGATCGACAGGTTTTGAGAAGCGTGGAACCACTTTTTAACTGCTGTTCTTCCCATATTCACTCTAACCCTGGGGGTAGCAGCAATACACTTTTATAGCAAGATGACAATAAGTGCAACACTAAAAAAATATAAAAAATATATTTTCAGAGTAAAGATACATTGTATGATCTGCAAATTATATATATATGAAAAACAACTTTATTATTAAAGTATAAAAATACGTACAAAATATTGGTAGCTGAAAGAATAAAATTATGTATACAATATTTAAGTTTCGGCATTAAATAACCCATGGATGCTGATATGCTACTAAAAAAAAAACAACCAACCAGCTGAAAGGAAAATGAAAAATATCTGAGATATAGTATTAATGGAAAGAATATCAAAACTATTATTAATTGTAAAGAATAGATGGTTGTCAGTAAAAGAGACAGTCTAACGTTTGAGCTACATAATGGGGACGGTAGCATCAAGTGTATGCAAAAATGTAACTGAGTAGTATTGTTACAGATAACGAAAATTCGAAGGTGCATAGAAATAGAAAACGTCTTCCAGAAAATAAGCAAACTATTAAGAGAAAGGTAAATCTCGTTCGAAACAAAGAATGCTGAATGGCTATGAAATATCTAATCGCTTATGTAGCAGTGGAAGCTGGAAAATGTCCACACAGATTTAAAAAAAAAAGACTTGACGCGGCAAAGATGTGATTATACTGACCAACGCTATGAATATCATATTAGTAACGAGGAAGTCATTATGAAAACAGGAATAACAATGGAACTTGTACTTGAAAGCAGAAAGAAACAATTGCAAATTCTTGGACATATTAAGAAGAAATGTTGCTTAAAGAATATAACACTCACACAAGAAAAGGAGAGAAAAACAAGGAGAAATATGATACATGAGTGGTTCATCTAGTTATGAGCGGACTCCCTTAAGAAAAAGTAATTCTTCATTCAAATTTTAGATTTCAAACATGTTAGTTAAAGGAAAAGCAGAAAATTTATTTGTCTACGTGAATAAGAAAATATAAACTTTCTTTCTTTCTCGCTGTTTGACACCTTCTGGACATTTGTTGGGGTGGGTAATTGGACGTAATCTGAAAGATAATCCCAATACGTAATTGGTGCCAATGTACCAAATTTAAGTGTAAAACATTACTTAGATATTACTTGATATTAATGTCCTCATTATGTAGCTCCAACCTTGGACTCTCTCTTTTGCTAACAACCATGTATTCTATAGAATTAATAATCTTTTTGTTGTGGAGAGCCCTAATCGTCGACGCCCAGAAAATACTTGGCACATAAAAGATGCTATGTTATGAGGATGGGAATCATCTTAGTTTTGAAAACATTTTCAGCACTATCTCTCTCTCGTCTTTATAAAGTTTTATTAATTCTTCTTTGGATATATAATTGATAATGCACTTGAACAAACCTAATGCCAAAAGGAATCTCTGGTAAGATTTATTTTTACGTAAGTGTCTTATATCTTATTTCACTGCACCTTTAACATAGTAGTATTATGAGTTGAATTTGTCTTCCTCTAGACCTCAAGATATTATTTCACAGAATGACCACAAAAATTAAATCCGTCTGTCGGCACTAACCACATCATAGTACTTAAGCCACAGGAAGTCGGACAACATGAAAACAATGCTATTTACCACATCAAGAAAGTTGAAGAAAGCGTTATTTTAATGTCATTAGGTGACCGATTTCAAATCTGAGTGAGAGATTTCATTATATTAACTATTTTAGATAATGGAAATTTGCTGAACTGATTCTGTTAGTGTATTCGGCCAATTAAAATGCACACCTGGTTATTGAGGGTTGTGGAAATAGAAAAGGCTGAAGCTATAAGAATATAGGACATTTTCTGTATGTATTGACAAAGTAATGCGAACCAAAGTAAATGTTTGAAATCTAGAGAAGAAAACGATTGCTAAACAAAAGGTGGACAGCTACAAACTCGCAATGTTTGAGAAAAAAAAATTAGCATAAGAAAGAATCAGAGAGGTCTAAAAATATGGTAGGCGCAAATTGGGTAAGGCCAACAATATGAGAGTAATTAAGAAATGTAATCTATAAGGGGAACAACATTTTCTTCTATATACCGTGTCATTTCAGGGCCTGGCGATTATAGCTCGACACAATTTTCTGTCCTCTGTAGCTCTTAATAAATTTTGTCTTTCTTTTATCTCTCCTAAACCGTGTTCCGCCAACCTAAACAAATTACTTAGTGTATACGTTGTTTTCCGATATCATTCTTACCTTCATAGGACTAAAAAATAGGGAGAAACCCTATTAAGCTTTTACATATATTCGTTATTTATCATCAGGTTCTGCGAATGATCTTGAAGAATTTGCTTTTTAGGTCACACTGTCAACTCGTTCTTTAACGTTACTGGAATTTTATTTCAGATTAGAAACCCCTTTCAGAGGGAATGTCAATTAGACAAGAGTGAAGATTTTCGACTTAATATATTCTTTGATTTTAATCAAGTTAACAAAGTTGCTAAATCTGTTCGAAACATTTGCGCTGTGTACGGTGATGAAAATGCTTCAAAACTAATCAATGGTAAATGCCTAGGTTTAAGTTGAACAAATTAACAATCTCAAAAAGCAATTCTGCTGAAAAGACCTTAGTGACGATGCAGTGTGATTATTCAATATGACAATGTTTGCTTCTACATCGGTAACATAAACAAAAACGCTGAAATCCTTTTCCTCTTCAAAGGATACAGAAAAATATAATGGAAAAAGGTTGGGATATTTGGTAAATGCGCAGAGTTTTCCTATTAAAATAAATCCTTTTTGAACTCCGCGTTAAACACTTGTACACACGCATATCTAAACAAATGTTTGTAATGAGTGACATGTTTGATGGAATCAATTAATTTGTTACATTTCAAACTATAGATAGACGAAGTTTAAGAGCTGAAAATAGTGACGACGCTTTTAATATCATGGGTTTATAATTATTAAGCGAAGCTTAAATTGGGCATACGGCCGTAAGATAAGAGCCACTAGTGAGAATCGCACTCAGTACTCATTAGTAATTGATCTAAGGAGACAAGCTTAACACTATGTCGAAGTACCCATTCATATATATATATATATATATATATATATATATATATATATATTAATCAGCATCACCTCAAGCAAGGTAGTAAAGTGACAAGGGGATACAGGGTATGGAATAATTAGGAACAGAAACAAGAATGAACGGGAAGAGAAAAGATTAACCAAGAAGACAGTAGATAGCGATTTTATTGAATTTCAATTTTTGCAGATTAAAGTTGATTGGAAATCACAGAGCCGAAAGGGAATTACACAAGAGAGAATTGCGAGAAAAGTAACTGTTCGCATAGAATTTACGGCTATATTTGGCCAGCTCAACTGTAAATTGATGAGATCGCGACGTAAGTAATTCATGAAGTCTAGGTACCATAGCGATGAGATCAGCCGAACAATTACTATGTAAATATTTATAGAAAAGGCACAGGGAAGCAACCTTACGGTGGTGGCTAAATGACGAAAGCCTTGATCAGACGACGGACCAGGACCAATAATATTGCTAATTCTTCTTTGGATCTTATCAAGGAACTCAAGGTCAATAACAGGGGCATCGAACCATATATGGCAGTAATTTTCTAAGCATGGACAAAAGGTAGACATATAGATATGTAAAATACATTCTGGAGAGAAGAGTTATCTCGCACGACACAGTGAAACAAATTTCTTAGCAGTTGACCTAACAATGGATTCAATATAGTCCTTCCACTTCAAATCAGCTAAGAAGGTTAGCCCGATATAGATCAATGAATCACTTTCCTGGAGGTTAGCATCAGACATGCTGACGGAAAGCAGTCTCTCAGATGATTAATGTAGAAAAAAGTTGGTTTTGTAGACGTTAAAATTAAGAAGCCATCATTTACCGCAGTTAACGATATACTTGATATCGTTTTGGGCATCGGCTGCTATTTGGCCATGACTGATCAGTCGTACTATCCAGGCAGGAATAAATAGTTTAGAGCTGATCTCATCTGGAAGGTCATTAATGAAAATTAAAAACAGAGCAAGACCAAGGATGGAGACCTAGGGGATACCCATATTAGTACAAAAGGATCTAGACAACTGACCGTTCAGCCTCTCTAAGCGTTAGTAAAGTGTTCGAGCTCTTAACTATCGACAGCTTTGGTGTTTATATAAAAATACACTTGGTTGACAAGAAGAAAGAAATCCCTTATTGGTAAGACACGTACAGAAATGAATTTCATGTCTGTGTTGGTCGACTGAGGCATAACATTCTTGCCTGAAAAATCCTATCAATCATCACTGCTTTAAACGTAATTAAGTCGTTGTAGAAGTGGTTAAGGGCATTATTACTGAATGCAATTAGTGTTATCACACAACGGAAATGTATGTGTTGGCATTCAGTAATAACGTTCTTCAAAATTACAAATTTATTAGTTCATAAGTACGTCGCCTTAATTACGAATAAAACAGTGATCAGTAATAAGATTTGTCATCAAAGAAATTTGTTCGTCAATCGAAAATCAATGATGAACAAAACATTGCATACAAATAACGCAGAAAAATAACTGAAAGCTGAAGACTTTTTACATGATTGAACATGCGCATTTTAAAAGGGCTTTATATAGTACGGCATATACATTCACACACGTTTATAGTTCCATTATTAACGACGTCATGTAGCAAGGGATTATTTTTAGTAAGTAATAAACCCTTGCAATTTATACAAATGTAGTCCTATCGGGAAAATATTTAAATAAAATAAAATAAAATAAAAAAATAATTCGTTTGGCTGACTCTGCATTCGAAAAGCTTTATTGAGAATGGATAAATCAATGAAAAACACAACGAGTTTCTGTTAAGTTCTGATTACCTAGCAAAATCAGTGGAAAGGGCAGCTACAACGGCTTGTTGACGGTTTGTGACTCTTCATCACAAGGTGTGTCGTTCAATATTCACTCAGTACAAGGTGCCCATCCCTTTTAAAGCTTTGTACTAATGGGTGTGTTGCCTTTTGCAGACTGCTTTTAGAAGTTAGATAATTCATGTTGCTATGGGCATTGTCAAGTAAGGTTAAAAAGATTTATGTACTCAAAAGTGAAGTACATATTTAGTTATATAATAAATAAGGGATTATCCATTGAACACAAAATTATAATTTCCTCTTGATGGACTTGCTATTCATTGAACATGTCTGTCTATGTTTTCATATGTATATACAGGCACACACAAACACACACGTATATATTCTGTGTATTTAAGCAACACATTTTCTTTAAGACAAATGTTATAACAAACAACATATGTTTTGTGTTGATTTGTTTTATTGATCGACTTTTCGAAAGAAGGATCAAATTGCGTCAGAAATTGTCCAAAGATCATTTCGGAAGTAATATCGTCCAAGTTTTCTTCTGAAATGAAATTTGGACAATTTCTAACGTAAGTTGTTCTCTTTTTCCTTTTCTGAGAAGGATTATTCATAATTTGGCAAAATCAATCAAGAAAGTTAACCGACACAACATGATTGTTGTTGCCAATCTATCTATCTATCTATCTATCTATCTATCTATCTATCTATCTATCTATCTATCTATCTATCTATCTATCTCTCTCTCTCTCTCTCTCTATATATATATATATATATATATATATATATATATATATATATATATATATGTGTGTGTGTGTGTATGTTCGTATCTATGAACAAAAGCGTATGGAAACTGAATGAGATCAGTTAGGCTATGTGACCTGATAATTTCAGTTTGAAATGAAAAATGTTTCATATTTTTAGAGGACGAAATGCATTGCAGATAATTTTTTAAACATTGTCATTCATTTGCCTGACATTGTTCTGATATATAGAAATGAACATATATATCTGTGTGTGTGTGTGTGTGTATGTGTGTGTTGAGGCTCTGTGTGGCCGAGTGGTTAGAACATTAGTATTGCGCCCATGAGATCTTGGTAGATTTATCATGAAAGTGACTTCCTGATGCTATGTCCATTTCTTCTGATGCTAGATAACGAATAAAATATTTGAAGATACAATCTCAGGATATTTCTGGGTAATTTTGGTAAATGCATCTGTAAAAATGAGATATCAGTATTATTTGCTTTTATTCTGCAATTTAGATGACAATTTATCCATTACAACGTGTATTTACGGCGGCTTCAACCATTTCCAAGGGTGAAAAGCTGTGAGAGGTTGAACCATTATTCTCTCACACAAGTGTGAATACATGTTTCATATTTGCTCTATATAACAATACTTTAAAAACTCGATGCCGCCTCAGAACATATGCTATAATGGATACATCTATATTGTCATGATTTGGAAAAAAAAACAGTGAACTGGTTTCTCGTTGATTTCCTCATGGTTTTCAATTTCTAGTTGTCCTTTTGCTCGTGAGGCATCTGAAGAAGAGTGAGAGAGGCACGCACAGTCTACACTGTGTCGAGCAGTATGGGACTCTGCTTCTAATTCATTGTTACAACACACCGTCGTATAGGACTAGTGCATTAGCTAGTTGTTCTGCTGCTCTCTTAGATCTCAGTTGCAGATCAGCGCCTCAAATGATGTCAGTAGCTCCTCCCTTCATTGAAGATGTTCGCTCTTGGGGCGATGACAGGAAAATACATAAGCAACCAGATGAATGTGAAGAAATAGAGTTTCTATATCCTTTAGAGTATGTATTAGGTTGGTGCAAAAATAATGACGTAATAACGTCGTTTTTGACGTATTTTTTAACGTCAAGAAACGACATTATTACGTCATTATTTTTGCACCGACCTAATAGAATCTAGGTTTCGTGAAAATCCTAAAGCCGCATAGACTCTCGTCGACATCAACTCACGAAATCGAGTATTAAATAATCAATACAGTTACGCATGGCATGCTAAGTAATGTTTTCTTTTTCACGTACAATTTATAACTAACGGAAAAAGACTGGTTCATGCCTTTCCTAAGGGAATTATTTCGAAATTAAATCTAACCTTCTTAATGTCTTTGATAACAGGTTTTCATACACAACAAAAACTCCTTTTTTGTGCGGTTTTACTCGCAATAACCATTACACATGACGTGACCGTAGTCTATTTCAAACTATCAGCTTTCCGAAGAATACCAAGATGTATACAAATAAATTCAGCCTATCATAAAAAAAACAAAAAACATATTGATTCTTGAAAATAGATGAGACAGTCGATAGTAACGTTGAACAGAAAAAAAAAAAACAACGTCATATAAACTTTGGAGTTTTACACCATTTAGATTGTTCGGCCTGTTGTCCTCGTCTTCATTTTCATATTCAAGATATTTTGGCCGCAGTACGCTCCGGCCTTCTTCAGGTGATATACGTTAGAATTTCGAACAGAATCCTTTATCTTGTTTACGGGGTAGATTGTTCTAGTTCCACGTGCCTTGCCTTTTTTGGATATTTCATTTTCAGTTAGTTCCCTTTAACAATTCAGCTTATTCAAGTACATGTTTACCTCTGCAGTGGACAGGTATTGAACTCCCAACTCTTTGGGTCAATTACTTCAACCAAATCTTTTATGCAATAAGCCATGAAGGCAACAATGAAGATTAGGTCAACAATCCGAACAATTTAAATGGTATAACTGTCCTGATTTTTAAAGTTTTTGTTCCTAATTCTTCCACAACCTGTAATCCCTTGTGTCTAAGTGGATTTACTGTCTTGCATGGAGTGATAGCGATTAAAAAATAGTTACAATACCTCATATCAGAAAATCGCACACTTTATCCACAACTTCATGTACAATACTCAACACTTTATTCGAAATTTTTAAAATAAAAAAAATTAAACAAACTGACCTTGCCGGTTGTTTTTTTTTTTTTTTTTTTAATCAAACTTGTTTGAATGAAAACTTGTTACCTAACTATACCTTATTCAATTCTATTTTGTTTATATGATGGCAAAGAAAATGTTGACTTACTATTTTATTTGTGTATTGGTCGACCCCGGATTTTCAAGTTCAGGAAATAACAAGCAAGGCGAACAAAATTTTTGATATAAGTATTTCATAGACTACTAGATTTCACGTATCATAAAATCTGATCTTTACGTTCGGTACATTGAAGAGAGGAGAGTTTAACTAGGTTAGCATATAAATAAAGTATAAACCACAGTACATGGAATTCTTTCTTGCTGTCAGTGCTTGGTAGTTTTCAAAAATTTAGGAACTTCGCTTATTTCAACCTGGATTGTTTCACCTTTCCAATTTAGTCTCGTATACCCACAAAAAACTGATGGTATCATCGGGTACTTCACGTTAACCTCGTTTATTGGTAATTATGCTCCAAAAGTGAAATGTTACGTAATATCATTCCTCTCATATGGTCCTGAATACTGGACAATCTCCCCACAGGTGAGGAAAAGACTTGAAGAAATAAAAATGTGATTCTGCAGAAGAATGCTGAGAATACTATGAACTGTACATGTGAGTAACGACAGACGTGTTAGATACAGTGGAAAAAAATGAACACTTATACTTAACATCCGGAAAAGGCAGTAGACATTTCTAGGAAAAATAATCAGGAAAGGTCGTTAGGAATTTTCGATACTCACGGAAGAGATTGAAGGCAAGATGGACAAAGGAAAACAACGCATACCCTACGTAGCGAGCAAATGGATGGCAGAACATGTTTGAGGAAAGATGACAAAAAAACAAAATATATTAAGAGCTACAAACAACATGACATTGTGGATAGCATGATCGCCAACGTTCTGAAATTCTAAAGAATACAACTAAAGTAACCAGCCAACATGCGAATTACAAATTAAAAATTCTAAAATCAAGCAGTAAAAAATATTTAGGAAGTGTTTTCAAGGACACATGGCACAGTGGATATAGGCGTTGGTTCAGATCCAGTAACAGACCCAAAGAGTATTTCAATACCCGGTTAAGACAGTGGAGAACTTTCAGAGGGAAAATTAGCAGGAGATAACTGATAACTGACATCCATCAAACATGGCACGTGGAACTAGAACAGTCTACCCCAGTGATCGAAATAAAGGGTTCCGTTCGAAATTCCAACCACCTGAAGAAGGCCGGAGTGTACAACGGCCGAAACGTTGTGATAAATATGGCGACAAAGATGAGGACAATAGTCCGAGTAATGTAAATACTGTACATAATGTCTCATCTCAGAAATATAGACAGACTCTGTTTTAAACTATCATTTTTTTTTATATCTAGGACGGAAAATGCGACATCGGAATCTGAATGCCCATTGCCATAGTGAAAGTGGATTTCCCAAAGCTACGCAAAATATTAAGAAACAGGAAAATTTCAATAGAAACAAAAAAATGGACTGAACCTATATGTAATACCAGTCATCCTATATGACTGTGAATGTTGGACAGTCTTATCAGAGATTAAGTACTAACGTAAAGCTTCGGAAAGATGCTGACAATACCATGGACTGAACATGTGAGTAACTACGAAATTTTAGAGAAGATTGAAACAAAAAAAAACTTATACTTTTTCTTATCACCCGATGGAAAGCAATAAATGCGCTAAGACACAATGGATTACAGTGTGGAAGAATTAGAAATAGAAACATTACTAATGTGCGCGAAGAAAAAAGAATAACCAGGAAGATAGTAAATAGGAATTGATATTGCATTTGAATTTTTTCAGATTAAATTTGGCTGAAAAGCATAGACCCGGAGGAAGTTCCACAAGCGATAATTGCGAGAGAAGAAACTGTTAGCATAGAATATTAACATTACGGCCACAGCTAGCCAGATCAACTTAAAAATGATGTCATTAGAAAGACTCAGTTGAAATTTCCATGACGCATAATGTGGAAATAGAGCTTGGAAAATTTAATACACATAAGACAAATTGAATGCAAGATGGAGATATGAAAATAACGTATAAGCTACATAACGAGGTTGAGTAAATAAATGACAGAAAAATACAGGTAATATAAGAATTCTATAGATGCATTTGTGTTGTTCAATTTGATTTTGGGCGGAGAATGCGCACCATGTGGTATTCCTTATTTATTCACGTATTTATAGAAATGACTTTAATTTCTTTTGTTTATATATTGCACTAGTCTTATACTGGTTTACATGATCCAGTCCGAAACTTCATTCCAAACGAGACTTCGCTTAGATTTCCATTCGACCTAGGTTCACTTGAGAAAGTGAACAAAAAACATTCATTGTATTTCTAACTTGATTTTATTTTACGTGAAAGTATTGGAGCTGTCTTTGTTTTTCTCTGTTTTTGATTGCCAGTAAGCAATAGATGGTGGCGTAGCCATCTTGCTAATTTTCAAACTATTATACAAAAGGCCATCTAAAGTCGCAACTTCAGGCAATTTAAAATTTGAACAGTCTAGCAACCGTTATGGACTCTTCGTAAATACACGGTCTATTATTTTTAAGTTAGTAGTGCCAAGGTTGTTAAAGTAATAAATATAATCATGGAAAAGAAATATTCTCTACCAAATTAAAACACTGATGAAAACCATTTTAGGTCACTTGTTGGTTTAAATCTCGTTGGAAAATTATCACAGATTTAGAGAGAAACCGAACAGATGCATGATGGGATTTCTTCCTAGGCAATAAGATATACCACTTTATATTATACACCATATTATTTTTATTCTTGTCTTGAAGTCAGAAGGCTGCGATCACATTTCTGCATCCCTTTTTTATTTTAAAACCGTTCTTAGTTTTTGAACTTTTTTCTACATTTCTCTTGCATATATTGTTTTAACTACATTTCTCTTGCATATATTATTTTACCTATTTTTTTTTTTTTTTGCATATATTGCAAATATTTGCTTAGTATTACTTTTTGGCCTGTTCTTTTTTTTTTCTTTTGTTATTGTTTCTTGCAATCTTTGCTAATTTTGTTTGTTGGGAATTTCTGCCAATTATATTTAACCATGGCCAATTACTCTACAAGACTTTACTGAAGATTAACTGCTCTTTTTTATCTTTAGACAAAAAACAGAGTTCTCAGTTTCGCTAGTCACTGGCTAAAATGGCGCCTGAAGTGAACATATTTCTTCGCATCTTTCACACTCTTGCATTCACATCGTCACAATTCATAGTCAAATAAATATTAACAACTTGACACACTGCTCTTCAGCAATGCAAATAGTCGTGACTCATAAAACTATCACAAGAATAGCGTAACTTCTATAACTTCTGACAAATGCTCTAAACCAACATTAGTGAAAACTGTTATGAAACCTTCACACTTGTACTCATGTTCAGTCTAACATGTTAGCTATAATAAATTCTTCGTTGTTATTATTATTGACATGATTTTGTTTATATTCCCATTTTACAGTGTGTTACAATATTTTTTAAAGGAAAAGGTCAAGCAAAAATCAAGGACCAAAAACGATAGCGTAATGAAAATTACATTTATTGAAAGGATTACATTTTATTATCTGCAACCATTTAGTCTCAAAGATGAACCAAGAATGTAAAGAAGAGCCCTAGATTACATGCTCCAGATATCAGCCGTTCAGTTGATGGCACTGTTGCTGATAATACGTGCACATTACTCCTGGGTGATTGCTCGGATCTTCTAAGTTATGGCTGCCTTCAATGTAATAATGATGGGAACGTTTCCTGGTAGATGTTGTCCTTGTGGAACCCACAGAGGAGGAAATCTGGGAGGTTCAGGTCAGGCGACTGAAGTGTAAATTCCACTTCAACTTTGCAGCTGATAAGACAATACCCAAAATGTTCACGGAGCCATGCCATGGTAACATTTGCAGTATAAGAAGGTGCACCATCCTGCTGGAACCACTGTTCCTCATCATCACGCTCTCTTTGAGCTCTCCGCCATCTCCGCTTGGTTCCAACAGTTATGACACACTCTCACTGGTTTGATTTCTGTGAGTACATTTATATTCCTTCACACTTATCCGAAAAGCATTTCTCCATTCTATATTTCAATGAAGAGACTTACTTCCTAAGCAGCCGGTCAGAACAATACCTTACAAATTGGTAACCCGATCAGTGACCACAAACAGAAGACTTTGCTTTTATTCTTCAAACTAGTGTCGCTGAGAGATCTTATGAATAACACATGGATAAGTGTATCTCAAATCTACAACTAAATGGCAAAATCATAATTTCATGAAATATATTGTATTAACGAGAGTATTATCTCAATAAGAATTATACAGCCATAATCTGTTTTCTCTTCTTTTCTTTAAATATTTTCGTGACAATTTTTCTGAGATATTCTCCTTGATAGCCCAACCGCATGAAGCGTACTACTAGGTTAACAAATTGGTCTGATTGTTTTACTGTTGAAATCACTACATATAACCGTATGTTCTATTATAATAATTTCTTTTTTCGCACTTCTCGCTGATGCAAATCTCTTACAGTTTCTTTCTTCCCAGCCATCTGCGCTCTTCAAAAATTTAAATTCAACTTTAATAGCCATATAGTGTCTTAGTGAAAACTCTTCTTTTATTACCCTTGCACCTCACTAAAGTCTCCTTATCCCGTTTTACTAGCAGTAATCTTTGATATCTTACTGACCTTATCGCATTATCTTGGGATTAAATGAATGAAGTGATATCTTTATATCATTAAAGATTTTACCGGGTTTATATTTGCAGATTTTATTGTTCATAAAATAATCTTACGTTTTATTTTAAAATGTATGAAAATTTATTTATGCGTATTAGAATAATAACAATGTTACCAGTGCTTTGTTTACAGGTATTTTTTTCAAAAAACTATGATAGTCTTAGGAAAGAGATTTACCTTACAGACTTTGTATACCACGGCTGTTAAGAAAGATTATAGTTTCACTAGTTGTCCTTGCGAACTACAATGAATATACACCCGACAGTTGTAAGATCTATCGCCTCATGCAATCTCCACTATACCCGATCACAAATGAACTGCTGGATATGCGACTCGACATACCAGACCAGATTCAAACGGTATCACTATTTTTCTTTCTAATAGCGATTTTAGCTGAGTGAGACGCATTAATTATCGTGTTGAGAATAATTTTATATTTGTTGAAATACGAAGACTGCGAAACTCATATTCATCAAGTTAGTCTGTACAATGCGTTAACTCACTGGATGAGCAGCACCAACATATATCCTTTTGATGGCTAAATGGCATCGGTAAAAATAATCTTTCCCAGGCATTTCACACACACACACACACACACACACAAATGAGATAATGATATATATATATATAATATATATATATATATATATATATATATATATATATATATATATAGAAAAGAAATATATTGGGGCAAAATATATGACAGTTTGGAAAAAGTTTTCGTGTGACGCGTTTCATCCTTCAGGACTTCATCGAGCAAAACGCGTCACACGAAAAATTTTCCACTTTGTCATATATATATATATATATATATATATATATATATATATATATATATATATATATATGTATATATGTGTGTGTGTGTTTGTATGATGTATAACGGTATCTGAATCAAAAGTGAAGGTAATGAGACAATGTGCAAAAGTATCAGACTAAAGAGCGTCGAATGCGTAAGATGAGAGGTTTGACGCAAAAATCTGTAGTTGGTCAACAGATAAGTTGTTTTAAAATTAATTGATTTTCAGATGTTGGGAATAAGTCAGGATATATATATATATATATATATATATATATATATATATATATATATATATATATATATATGTGTGTGTGTGTGTGTGTGTATATACACACAAACACACACAAATATATATATATATATTTATATATATATATATATATGTATATACACACACACACGCACACACACACACACATACACATATATATATATATATATATATATATATATATATATATATATATATATATATATATATATATATATATATATATACAAATATTTTCACAAGGTAAAATTACCCCCTCCTAAAATCAAATTTGATACACTGATAGAAAAACATTTTTCTATATCATTCTATTTTTGCTTGGATTTTACTTCGGAAAATCTAAGAAAAAATTAAGAAATAAAGATAAAAAAATAAGAAATAAAGATAAAAAATGAAAGAGAAATGTCCGAACCGAAACGATGGATGCGATAAATCTTTTATGAATGTCAAACTATATTTTTAACAGAAAATTATCTTAAAATCAACAAAGATGGCGACAATAAGTCGAAAATATTTTTAAAAGAAATGCACTTAATATTAACATTTGAAAAATAGCAGGAACAAAAATAATTTTTATTCTCAAAAGTGGGTGTCTAAAAATGAAATCCAAGAAAGTTTTCAAGTAAGTTTCAATGTCGGTTTTGTTCAGAAATACAAAAAAAAAAATGGCTGAATATAAATATATTATATTATAATTTATTTATTTACGCTAAGGTAGTTGTACGAACTGTTACGGTTTTGCATGATTCATGACTGACCTGCTTTGTTCGTTGCATAATTGTTGGCCGAGTTTTTTTCTTTTCTTTTCTGTGAGATAATTCTGAATTTATTGGTTTCACGAGGATGGGCACATTAACCACAACTTTTCCTACGTACACGTCTATTATGGCACGGGCGTTGTGCCTCACTTACTTCAAAGTTTTGATTTTGATGTCATACGAGTAAAAACCTTAACTGGTGTCCGAAAACATCTATTGAGTGCGTTAAAGGCACTAGGTGATTTTTATTTTTAATTCTTCCGTTTTATCAGCTGTTTTACATCTTTAGTCATTTTGGAGACACAACGCTTATAGTTTCAATAACCCCATTAAATCGGGTTAATTTAACTATCTTCGAGTTAGACGCGTGAGATCACGACCCATATACCGTATATGCTAGCGTACAAGGCGGCTGTGTGCATAAGACGTCACCTAAATTTTCAAGTTGAAATGTAGGTTTCGGCTATATTTGCGGTACTAGACGACCCACTAAAATGTATATTAAAATGTTTTGTATTGAATTTGTTAAATAAATTCAGTAAGCATATACTTTCTTTTCACTCAAATTCTAATGAAAAAAACAGTAGAGATATATTATCAATTAGCTACCACAATCAACGGTATTTTATGTGTGGGTGATGTCTTTATCCGTAAGCTATTAAGGTGAGCTTGAATGAATGCAATCAGACCACATATTCTATAAGCTAAGACTACTTTTATTGCATTATACTTTTATTACTTTATTATTATAATGTGAATTGTTTCAGTAGAAAATAGTTGTGTCGATAGTTATCAACGCAGAAGCTAAGCTACCGTTAAAACGTTTTATGCTAATAACTTACCATAAATCACAGGATTTAAGGTTCACATTTTTATATCTAGAGTATAAGACGCAAGGAAGGATATATTACGGTTAAATGGTCGACTTGTACGTGATATATCCGGTTGTTAGATTAGGTTGGTGCAAAAATAATGACGTAATAATGTCGTTTTCTGACGTATTTTTGAACGTCAAAAAACGACGTTATTACGTCATTATTTTTGCACCAACCTAATATATATATATATATATATATATATGATTGTTAAGGAGTCATTTTTTTTAAATCAAACGAAACTTTTTAAAGTAGTAGTTACGGATGGAATAAATTGTGTCTCGAGTAATGGAAAGAGACAGGTTAGATAAAATGAAAAAAAAAGTGAGCTGTAAATGACTGCCCAGGGAAGACATTACACTAGAAACGAAATTGTTTGTCTTATCCGAGAGAAGAATACATGAACAAATAACGTCAGGTCAAAAATTGTTTCGACTCAACAAATTAAAGGGGGAAATCAATAGTGGCTTCCTTAATGCCCTTCCTTAAAAGAAGGAATGGCGCTGAAATTGTGGTCTACAACATTAGCAACTGACACGATAAAAAACACACGAAAAAAATGAAATGTTGAAGACTATGATACAATTGAAGTCATTAAGAATAAAACGTACCAAATTGTGGGCAAAGGATTGGGGATGTTAAAATCAAGATACAAGAGAAATATAAATACCTGTCTGGTGTAGCAACAGATAACCGAATATGTAATACAGAAGTCTAAAGCTGCATAGAAATAACAAAATATTCCTTCTAGAAACTAAGCAAACTCTTTCTCGAAAAAAGACTCCTCGAATATTATCTAATATATAAACGCCTATACGCCTATATAAACGGCAATAGAATATGAAAATAAAAATATAAAAAGGTACAGTTGCCATATATGGGCAGGACCTACCAGTCTTCACTTTCCAGTCCCAATAGAGCCCAAAATCATTTCTGAGTCCTTGGAGATGATGAATTATTACCCTACATCTACTTACCGACCGAGGAAACTTTGCAAGTCTCTAGCTACTTTATCGCTATTTTCATGGAAAGTGTTCCGGCGAATTACATTCCTTAGTTCCACCAATTTTAACCTTCACGGAGGAAACCAGCCATACCATGCACGCTGTATCGAAGCAGCTTCATTCTTTTCGTTTACCATTGGTGAGATCTAGGTTCCGCTCGAATACCTTCTTTCCATGATCTTCTCTGTGGAACTAGCTTACAAGGGGATTCTTCCCCGATCACTACAAACTGAACCTGTTCATAGCCGAGGGTTAACCATTATATTCTTTACATACCTACATAAACTGTGCCTCTTACTCTTACTATCTTGAGTGGTGTTGGGACCTTGGACAGGATGAATAATATTGGAAAAGTAAATGACAGTGAATTCTGGGTAATTTCCTCCTAGATATAGAAGAGTCATATAGAAAGAGATGTAGTTCTACCAAAGTTTGCAGAGAATACAAAACAGAGAAAATATGAACAAAGAGAAAAAAGGTTTTGGAGAATTTTTTAAAGAAAAATTCTTGGTTTATATTTTAAAGAAAAAGGACACTTTCACTAAAAACATTTGAAATTATTTGTTCATATAAAAAGAAAGAAGGGCCTAGAGATTTTAACAGACAACAGGTATTAAAAATTCAAGAAAAGTGAGTAACATATTGAACGAATTTGTTCGAATGGAGAGCAGAGCATAGAGAAACAGAGATAACAAAACTTATAAAACGAAAGTGCAACAAATAAAAATAAGAAGCTGAAAGCGATAATTGAGCATACTTTAAAAGAAAACGGTACCTGAAAGGAGGCATTTTGCAGTCATATTTTTCCGTGAAATTATTAAAAAAAATATATTTTACTGTTAATTATAATTGTATATAAAATAAATGTAGGTGTATAATATACAGACGTCATGTTTGTTAACGGACGGAATATAGCAAAATGTGTTTCAGCTATGTGTGATACACGCATAGGCGATCATGTATCTTTCGATACATGACTGAAGAGGCAATTTTTCCCGCAGTAGGTTGTCATGTTTTTCTGCGGTAGACCAGTTGCCATCCAAGGCTGTAGAACCCGTTCTGTCTTGCTATTTGTCCATAGATGGGTGGGGAGAAGAGGATTCATACCTTTCCCAAGGTTATTAGAACATAAGTGAATGTAATGAATTTCACTGGGAATCGAAATCGGCTTTCCGATTCCTCTATCCGAACTGCTATTCATTACACCAACGTGACTCATTTTTTTTCTCAATGTATGTTAACTCTTAGCGGTTAGATTGTCGAAGTAAATATATAGTTTATTTATTTATTTCTAGAATGAATATAGCAATATTTTCAGATGGAACTGAACAAAAACCTACTCAACTGCCGGGAATTTGAACATAAGTAGAATTTCATCGAAGACAGGACGTCTGAGGATTTTTGCGTCTAAGCCCTTCCAGGCAAATATCAAAGGAAAGCAAAGCACGCGTTAAATTCTTTATATTGACGGTAGGATTCAAAGAAATTCCAAGTAGTTTATGCTTTATTTCCGAATATCCGCTAGTGAACTTTGGATATGACAGAAACAAGGCTGCTTGAGTTAAAGAAGAGAAAAATAGAAATAAAAAGAAATCGGAAGACCTGCATGCAGTCACAGCAAGCAATTCAGATTAGATTAGATACCATTTCCGAATGACAAAAATCATATACAATAAGTCAGAGAAGAACGAGACAGAAAACATTTTGAAATAAACAAAAAGCCGAGCAGCAATAGAAGGACGGCATTGCACTCTAGGGTTCAAACTATATCAGCAGACTTGTGGAAAGATAAGGACATATCTTGTGCAGAAATTCAGTGTATCTTTATGTATATATTCATATATATTCATATATATATATTCAGACCCAGCATATATATATATATATATATATATATATATTCCCCATTCGATTACATTCGTTAATTAAAAATTAATTTACACGCTTTTTTAAAGTCCTGGGACGAAACCGGTTGTTTTTATTTTAGCTTTTGCTTTTAAAAATGCCTTATAAATATTGTCTTTACCTATCTATTATTAAATTCTGTACCACGAAAAACTCATATATATATATATATATATATATATATATATATATATATATATATATATATATATATATATATATATATATATTAATCGCATGATTCTCTATCATGCTATGTGTGTGTGTAATTTTATTATAGATTTTTTTAATTTTAAACTCAAGAGGAAAGTTATTGAGAAATTATTCTTATTATGTTTCGATGAGATTTTTGAAAATTTTGAAAGTTGAAATCTTGAAATTATGATCTCAGAAAAATCACAGTGAAAATCGGAAGCAATGTTAAGAGAAAAACAAGAATCAAAAACAAAATACGCTTAAGTGTATTTAAAAAAAAAAATCATTTCACCCCAAGGAAGGCAATAAAACCATTCAGACGCATGGGTCTATTGAGGGTGAGAGAATATGAGAAAATATACTATTAAGGTGAAAGGACAATAAATGAACAAGAATTAAGAAGACAGAAGATATAACGACTGACATTGCATTTAAATTTTTGCAGATCAAATTTGACTGGGAAACAAGAAGCCGGAACAACAAGTATCTGTTGTAAAATGATTTGACTTCCCGCTAACCTCGTACTGCGCATAAATTCATAAAGTTTAGGTACCATAGAGAAAAGTTCATCAGAAGAATTATAATGAAAGTGTTATGGGGTCCACCCCTTTTTCATACAAGGGGACTCGACAGGGTGTACTTGTACTGCGGCCAGTGAATACCCGAAGTTAGAGAGAGATACTCTGATAGAGAGAGATAGAGTGAGAGAGTGAGAGTGTGAGGTAACCGCTTTGTAGGAGTCACAGTTGCGAGCACGTAGACTCAGAAGGAAGTCATACTTCGATACTGAATTTCCCAGACTGTATATAAATTATTATTGCAACTAACCGCATTTCTGGATCTACTAACCGTATTACCAGTTGTATTATTACGTCAATAAATTTATTTGCTATATTTCATTGCTGCGTTTGTCATTTATTTGAGACCGGATTTCATCCCGGAATCAATAACAGAAAGTATTTATAGAAAAAGTACAGGTAAGCTACGTTACGACGATGAGAAAGCGATTGACCGTGACATATTAGGTCAAGATTAATATTAGATTGGTGCAAAAATAATGACGTAATAATGTCGTTTTTTTGGCGTATTTTTTAACATCAAAAAACGACATTATTACGCCATTATTTTTGCACCACCCTAATAGTATGGCAGACTCTCTAAGTATATAGCAGGATCACTAGATCAGATATGGGAGCAATATTGAAAGCATAGACTTATAAATATGCAAAACAGATTCTACTGAGAAAAATTGCCTAGCTCGACTCCGTGAATCAACATTACTTACTTCAATATAATCTTTCTGTTTCATGTCGGCTGAAAACGTTAGTCCGAGAAACCGCAATCAATCGCTCTTTTGGTGAGCAGTTTCGTTTTGGAGGGGGTAAAATCAACAGGCCACTCCTTGCCACATTTAACAACATATTTTATGTCATTCTTTAGATCGGCTGGCAACTTGACCTTATAGAACCGATCAAAAATACTGTTGGGGTAAATAGTTGTTAATCAGCATAGATACAAAATCGAGAACTGAGGGCAACAACAGGGCCATTTAGGAAAATTAGTAACAATGTAAGTTTATGTTTAGAGCCCTCGAAAGCACCAGCTTTATTGCAAAAATATCTAGAAAAGAAGCCATTCAAGAAAACTTTCATTTCACGATTTTATAAGAAAGATTGAATCACTTTAAAATTCGTCCAGAACTGCCATAAACATTCAGCTTGTTAAGAATGCCAGTATGCCTTCGTTATATCCAAAGCAACAGCCCGAGCTTCACCATTCTTATCTTTCATCGATAATCTTATAACACACCAGCAGTTGGCCTAGAGAGTTTAAAACCATATTGTTTATTTCAAAGAAAACCCAATAAGGTGAGATGCTTATCCAATTTGGAGTTAACTGGAGTATCTTTTATTTTACTAAACGTTGGTAGAAGGCTAAAATGTCGATAGTTAGAAAGAGCAGGCATTTCGTCTGAGTTCTTAAAAACTGGAACAACTGAACCATCAAACAGGAAAGCAAGAAGCAGCAAAGAATTTATTGTTGAATTTAGATAGAACAGGAGCCATGGAGATATATGTAGCGTAATCACTGTGCGACAGTTCTGGAAGACGCAAAGTGCAGCTACATGAGAGTTATCCAGTTTAAGGCTGAAAAATAAAAACCGAATTTCACGAATTCTGGAAGATCACCAACCAAATTATGTGCCAAGTAGTTGCGAAGTCATATCCTTGACAGATAAGTCCAATCTCCACGCCTAGAACTTTGCATCAAACTCAACGTTATGACATCCCCTTAAAAACTTCCCACGTCTAACAGAGCACAATCTCAGTAATATACACATTTCAATAAGAGAAGTCTCTAGACTTAGTAAAAGCTTTGACACAAACTAAGAAAGCCACCGTACCAGACAAAATTCCAGTGGTCGTCATTAAGAATATCAAAACAGAATTATCCCCGATCCTAGAAAAGTTATTTAACCACTGCTTGAAGGGAGAAATCTCTCCAAAGCGTGTGAAAGGAGGCAAGCATATACATGGTCTTCAAAAACGCGGGCGACCAATCTTCCTTCTCCAAGTATAGATCTATTAGTCTCCTCAGTAGAATCAGTTAGATTTTTGAGGCATTAATCAACAAGAAGTCCGTTGAGCACCTGGATAGGAACAACCTCTTGTGCGATGAGCAATATGTGTTTCGATCAGCCAGATCCACTGCTGATGTCCTAACTTCGATTACACACAGACTTAGTCAGGTCCTTGACAACATACATTCTGCAACAACTATATCACTAAATATCTCGAAGGCCTTCAACAAGGTGTGGCGAAGAGTTTTGCTTCACAAGCTTTCCAGCTATGGAACCACTGGAAGGGTTTTCACTATTAAAATCCTTCTTAAAAGGTAGATCCCTGAAGATAGCTTTAACGGCCTGCCCTCCCAAGCCCTAGCGGTCAACGCAGGCGTCCCCCTACAGGTGACTTTTCGGACCAACCCTCTTTCTGATTTACGTAAAAGATCTACATAATAATAATATACTTGAATCATTTGTAAACGTCTATGCTGATGATACAACGATATACGGACGCACCTCTAAAACTATTGATCAGAGATTGGCAGCTGACATATTTTTCGATCTAACACTAACTTCTCAATAGGGGAAAAAACTGACTGGTTACATTCAATGCCTCGAAAACCAGGCTGGTTACATTTAATCGCTGCCGATCAGATCTGAACTACCGCCAGTTACGTTGAACGGACGTCCCTGGGAGGAGACCCCGTGCCTTGACAGGGTATTGGTCCTCAAACACACACCCGACTACTATTGGAACTTCTATATACGAACTATCGCTAAAGATGCAAGTACAATAATCGGCTTTCTTTATCACACCAGTAAGTACCTGGCTACTCAGTGTATCCTCTAACTTTATAAGGCCGAAAATCTTGTACTGTTGCCACATTTGGGCAGGAGCTATCTAGACCTTTCTTTCCAGTCTTGATACGAATTTTCTTCGTTTAATTCTTTCACATATTTTTTTTTTTTCGATTTACGACCGCATCACTTTGAAACACCGCAAATTAAGCAATGTCGAGCCTAGTCAGCACCGAGATGGTTGACTGCTGTGGGCTTAGATATGCCCATAGCGTAATGGATAATGGTTCGGATTTTTTAATCGGAGTGCCAGGTACCATTTCTCGTTGTTTTCATTATATTCACTTATGTGCATTTATCCTTGGGAAATGTATGAATTCACATATTCTTCCTGCAGCTATGTGTTAATTAGTAAACCATTATCTAAAATAAATCTAAATTGTTTTCTGGATTTAAATAACCTGTAAAGGGTTGGTTGATAAGCCGTAGAAAACGAATCGATCAATCAAATCACTATATCTTAGATTTATTTATTAATAAAACAATTCATGCTACACTTAGCATAATAAAATCCGACACACTACAATATGTTCATTTTAATATATTTTAATGTATAAAATTACAAATAGATATTTTAAGCTTATATTGTTTATTGTTTATATCATTACATATAAATATAACCTGAAAATTATATAAATTTTATAAAGGATATAAAAATTATATATTAGGTTGGTGCAAAAATAATGTCGTTTTCTCACATAGTAACATATGTGAGAAAACGACATTATTTTTGCACCAACCTAATACAATCTGATATAGGGTACATAACTTAATAATTTTAAAGTTGTCTTGTTTCACAGCAATATTTACAAGTTATTTTAAAATTCAAGACAGAAACATCATTTTGAGAAAGAACCCCGTTGGTTCGACGTTCTTTATTCTATCACGATATATCCGGATTCTTTCAGTCACAATTTTCCTTCAACGACCCAAACTGATTTTATTGAAAAACTATGAATACCGACTGAATGCTATCACTTTTTAGAGCTAGAACTTAATTAACTGAAAAAAACAGAGGTGAAAAGAATCGAGTTGAAGAAACTCACACTCGATTCGAATGCACTTGTTTAATGGTAATCTCAACGGTTAATTTCAGAATACGCACATTATGTAAAGGAGCGTATCGAGTAAAGAAAAAAAAAAGCAGATACCTGGGTAGGCGAGGTCCATAAGGACACTGATGGCAACTGAAATTAGTGTATCAAATCGGAGAAGAAGCAAGACATGAGGGAAAAAAAATGACAAAAAAAAAAATAAATAAAAATAATTAAAACGAATGAAGAAAATGACACAGCAGATTTGAATAACGATATTACTGGTGAAAATTCATTTTGCTTAGATCGGGAGTAATGTTTATCTCTGTTTTAAATTTATCACTATCCCGCCTCTTTTAAATCTTGCATAACCTGTTTCGTAGGTGATATCGTTGTATATCACATATACCGTATATAATCGAGTATAGTGAGAGTTTTTATGAACAATTTTTACACAAAATTAGGAGGTGACACTCAGGTAAATTTTTAAGAGGTTACCTTTTGCACTAAACCCAGATAATTTCTTCTGGGATGGGTGGTTAAGATTCAAGCAAAAAATTCAGGGGTCGCCTTATACATGAAATCAGCTTATATACGCGTACATACGATAAGACATATAGAGTTCAAAAGCGAATCCTTGTTGGAGAAGAATTATTTTCCATATTCCAAGCTCTCTCACACAGGAGAGTTGTGGCGAGTGGATTACGGCACATGTTAAGTGTGTGATGACTGTAAAATTTCTCAATCTGCCATTCCTAGTTTTTGTCAGTTATGGGAGCTGGATTAAGACAAGTCCTGATGAAACACGTACAGTCCATTCCTCAAATCAGTCCGACAAGCATCTAGATATAGGCGGTAGCACTGACCCTAAAGTTTTGCAGGAAAGAGGCTGCAGGGCATAGGCCATGTCGTTCGTGAATCACAATAATAACCGAGCTTCGTATCTCCCAGAGACATCCGGTAAACTGGCCTCTATCAAAGACAATCTCTTGTCAAGTCATTGCTGTCGGCGAGATATTTCCCGATCACAGTTTGTCATTTCTTGTAACAGACTAGAAGCTGGTATTATTCGTGTCCTCTCTACACTTGAAAGAAAATAAAAAAATATATATTAGATCTCCTTCCATACACTGATTTGGTTTTCAAAAATATTTGACCCTATCTCCTCACTCTCTCCATCTCTTTCTCTCTATGTCTCACTATGTCTCCTCTCTCTCTCTCTCAGTGACCTCAGTACCTTGTCAGTCGTATGAAATGGAACTTGCGTAAAAGAGGAATTTCTACTCAAATACATAATTATTAAATTACATGATATAGTAGCCAATAAAGACAGTAACACTACAACGTTCAGAAAAAAATCGTTTTAATCGCAGTACTTTGTCAGACGTATGTAAAAAAGGGATTACTGCCCAAATACAATATATATATATATATATATATATATATATATATATATATATATATATATATATATATATATGTATGTATGTATGTATGTATGTATTATTATTATTATTATTATTATTATTATTATTATTATTATTATTATTATTATTATTAAAATACACCATTAGATGCCAAATCTAGATGCGTCGTCAGTGTTGTTGCTCCCATGTCACTAGAAGTTTCGGGTCTAAATAAACAACAGACTTCTTTGATGGGCGACCCGACCGAATATGATCAGTATTCGGCCCGCACCTAGAACAAAATTTGCCACTAGCTTTAGGACGTGAATTATATAAGTTGCCCCAGAAATCGACAACCAATCAAGACTTCAATTGGGCTATTCGACGTATGAGTGTCTTTCAATTCAGTTTATATACTGTTGTTTCGTATGAGGCAACAATCCTGTACGGGATTTGCAAATAAATCTACATGAAGTGCATACTTAAGGGCTGACCGTCATATGGATCTATATATTAGCCCGAGATTTACTGTTAATTCTTAATTCTCTCAAATGGTTGAGATGATTCTTTTTTAAGTTATTTATACCTCGATAGCAGGTATTTCTCCAGTTTGCTCTGTTTTCAACAGCAAGTTCGAATTCCTGTATAGGGATGTTTGCAGCAATTAAATTGTATTTAAGTTTATCCCTGAAGGGTAATCAAGGACGGCTGGATTTTCGGCATCAGATGATCACTTATTCTGATGATATGTCCAGCCAATCTGAACTGTGATTGCTTCAGAAAGGATTCGATACTACCAATACCACATGATGAAAAGATCAGGGTTAAAAAATTGTTCTGTCGTGTATAACCGCATATTGAAAGAAGACAGCGTTTATTAAATGCATCAAGGTGATTGATGTGCGTCGTGTATGGCGTGCATGATAACTGACGTGTGGTGAGAATGACTGCTCGATAGATACTGATATTAGTTTTCATTGAAATCCCATTAACATCCCATAGGCGATGCTTAAGCTTACCAATGCATTGGTTGCCATTGGTATTCGGTTAACTATTTCGTCATCCAAAGAGGTACTTGAATTGACTTTGCTTCCTAAGTACGAGAATATATATATATATATGATTAAGTAATAAAATAAAAATGGTAATCCTTATGGAATTTCCAGGGGGATAAAGACTAAAGGAGAGATCTATGTCCAAGACAGCAAAATTATTAATTAATGAATATCAACCACTTAAAATACCATAGTTAATAATCTTTATTTCATGAAAGCGATAAAAATAGCCTTTCAAACCTGCAAACCAAATTTGGTTTGCAGGGCTATTTTTATAGCTTTCATGAAATAAAGATTATTATCTATGGTATTTTAAGTATTAGATATTCATTAATTTATATATATATATATATATATATATATATATATATATATATATATATATATATATATATATAATTTTCTGGCAACACGTATACGAGGATGCCTGCCTACTGGGGCGGCTAGTAATTCCCTGTTACAGACGCCTGTTCAGGCGCATTCGTGTCTGTTCAGCACACATAGAGACCACCTGTGATTAATGCAGCAAATATGCTGAGCGGACCTCCGATACAGTTTACGGAAGAGTGCTCGTTATCTCGCATGATCAACAGTCTGAACAAGGCTTGCATGACAAATCGACCATGGTTAGATTCGATCCAGCGTCTCATAGTTAGAAAACAAACGTTCGGTCACTTGCCCATATAGTTACAGGGACTGAAAGGCTAAAACTTTGAATAGCCTCGTATGTTATGAAACCATGGAAGATGCGGTATGTCACTATGATAAAATTATTTTCAATGTATATATTAACTGCATTCTTTTACATCGAGAAATGTGTTTTAATTTAGGTGCTCACTTTGCGCAATATATATATATATATATATATATATATATATATATATATATATATATATATATATATATATATATATATATATATATATATATATATATATATATATATATATATATATATATACACACAGAGAAATAGATAGATAGATAGATAGATAGATAGATAGATAGATTTCGGCTGGCAGATGGCGGATGTAGCTACGATTTAATGAGTTATTTCAAAAACCAGCGTAAACTGTTTCGTGTGAATTACCAGAAAAATGTATTATGTTGTCTGATCTTGAAAATACAAGCAAGATAATAAATCTCTTTGACACTACCGGCAGGTGTAAAATACAATCATGCTTATTAATTAAGTCAATTGCACAGCACGATTAAGAAAATAAAAATAAAATGAAAAGAAGAAATATGCCCACGTTGCATGAATTAGAAATTAAGTTTCTTTTCTTCAACTGCGCCGCTTATTTAAACAGTTGCTTTTTCACCCTTTCTCTTACTGAATTCAAATTGACTTTTTTCAAATCTGTTTAATAAAAATGAGAATAAAATAAAATAACCCAAGAAGTAAAGAAATGATAATGTGACATGATATAAACAAAAATGTCACTAATGCACTGACACAATTGCATGTGAGTTTGGAGCAATGCATTCTAATTGCAAAATTCCGAGTTTTAACCAGAATGTACGCATGCGCAGTTGCATTAGCATTGAATATTTTTTAAAGCTTAGTGTTTCTTTAAATTATTTTGACATTACTGGGGTAGCTATTCTTATAATTCATTCTTTATACTGTTTATTTTCTCTTCCTCGTTTCCCAGTCTCTTTCTCTTTTTTACTGTTTTCTTTTTTTTGTTCTCATTTTATCAATTATATTTCTTGCTTCGTTTTATCTCATTTTTATTCTTGAGATTTTTATATTACTCTTTGTAATTAGCTTTTAATTTTTCTTTCTTCCTCTTTATTTCTTTTTCTTTTTTTTATCTTGGCTTCTTTCTTTCTTTCTTTTTTCTTTCTTTCTTTCTTTCTCTTATTTTCGCGTCAGAGTTTTATTTTACCGAAAATGCATTTTTATATCATCTTCCTTTGCACGTGAAGATTATACTTTTATGAAACTAAAAGATAGCAAAACTATTAAAATTACAGAAAAAATATTTTTGATTGATGCGTGTATTTACGGTTTATCAAAACTTTGCAGATTATTTCAATTGAAAAAAAAAATTGTAGTTTGTAAGCATTTTTTTTTTAAAGGAGTAGATAATAATGATTTAGTTTTACAATTTAACCGATATCTGGGGAAAGAAGAGATGGATTTATAACTTTTCAAAGGCTGTTTGCGCGTAAGGGACTATTGCGAAACCAACTGGAATTGGATCTCAACAACCCAATTAACATTTCCGAGCCATTGTCCGTTATACCACACACACCTACAATCCCACGGCATCTGGTATTCTCAAGCGGTCACCCATCTATGAACTGATCAGGGTTGACGTTGCTTAATTGCGGTTATCATACAGTCACCGGTTTTTTAAAGTGGTTTGGCCATAATTCGAGAAAATGCAAAAGGAATTAAACGCTGAAAGTTAATACAATAAAGCGGATCTATTATTCCTTTATTAAATCAAAATCAGTCTTACACGCCCATATAATACATTATTGAAATAATTTCAATTAATATCTAACTTTATTAATACTACTTCTTTTTAGCGATTTACAGTTGATTTCTTAGATTTATTTTGTATAGACCTTTGAGAATATATCACTCAAATGGGTCATAATCAAAATGTTCTGTGTAATTTTACAACTCTGCTGATATAATTAAACCCCAAAAGAAAAGCCCTCATAATTACAGACTGACATCTGGTCGTGACAAATTAGTTAGCCATTAGGTTTAGCAGATCACTAGTATCAATATCGATCCACACTGCCCAATATTTGAAGTCTAAAATGAATCTTCTTTTATGCGCCGTATAACTTTAGGACATGGACGACATCTCCACAACTCCTATTAATAAAAAAAATGTCGTATTAAAAAATAATAACGATTAATTCTTTAGAAATAGCAATGTTCGTAAATACTTGGAGTCTAAATATGTGCTTAAAATAGTAGACCTTCTCACTCTTAGAAAGTAATACAAGACTTCTGTTTCTTTTAAATGCCGTGTCTATTCAGTTTGCAGTTGATCACGGCCCTTCACAACTTCCTATCAATTCCTTACTACGCCTTCACCCCACCCTCTGTTATCTATTCATCCAAACTACTTAGGAATGTTATTCACTTTTTCCTCCGCATCCCTTTCTTCCATGTGGGTGTTAAATTATCCAAGCCCTCTTTCCTTATAATGTGTCACAGAAATGTCAACTCTTTCTGATTTTAAGTAGAGGTTTTGTTCTAGTTTCAAATATCTTTTAAAATGTCTTTGTTGTTAACGGTTTCCGTCCATGTTATTTTAAGCATCCGTCTAACTATAGGCCGTTTTCTCTCTAGGGTTTGCCTCTTTCAGAGGCGTGAATCGGATAGGAAAACAAACTTTTATCTTCTTATTCCTCTGCTTTATTATTGAGCCACAGTTGCAAGTAACAGAAAGCATAGACATCACACACAGATTGACAGCACTTAAGCTGAAACTTAGCCAAGGTAATCTGATAGTTGATATGCACATTTTAACAACCTCCCCATAAGAATACTACTAATCTTGTAATTATCAGTGTCTTAAGGTTAATTGCATAAATGGGAGCGTAATCTAGGGAATTGCTTTAGGTTATTTAAAAGTGAAATCAATTTTGTATATATTTATTAGCATGAAATTACTGACAATATTTTCATTTAAATTTCAAAATGACGCTTTCAACTTACACCTGAGTAACGATTTAACTGTAAAATGAAACAAACAAGTCTGGTTTCAACACTACACATCTTAAGTAAATGAATATTCAGGTAACCATTTACAATATTTAATTTAATTACTTATGTGTCTTTTTGAATATTTATGAGTTGCATTTTCATAACTGCGGGCGAAAATAAAGAAACGATTAGTGAAAGTGAAACATTCTAATTTCTTGTTAAGCCTAACATCTGGCTCGGAAATTTTTGCATGTTAACAGATATAAATGGAATATTATTAACTCGAACTTTTCAGCATATTTTTTCCGAATCAAAAACCAAGGTAATATATTTCAAAAGGGCCACGCCTCTTTCTACTATACAAGTTAAATGAAACTACTTGAATTGTTATTTTACTGAGTATTAATTTTCACCTTTGAACGAATATACAGGTAATTGTATATGTGTATGTATAATGGGGGCGTGGTAATAACGTTCGCTTTCCGACCAGGAGGCCTGGATTTAATTTTCACCGTGACTGAATTCGAAAACCATACCACATTTTTAATCGAAGGTAAGTTAGAGGCTTGAGCCTTATTCAAATTGTTGATCAGCATAGTTGTTTAAACCGCAAAAGCCTCTGTGGAACAAACACAAATATACCGGAGGAGTTCATTGCACAAAGGAATAACCAGCTGCTCCCTAGCAGATGAGTACTAGGATTCAAGCAACTTGCCGTTATTTTGTATATGTGTTCATCCTCTTGTCAAACACACACACACACACACATACATATATATATATATATATATAATAATTTTGAGGTATTATGTCTTTTTAATTTAGTTTTATTCCTTTCAAGTCCCCGAATTAATTTCTTGGTAGAAAATTGATCAAGAAGAATACCAAAATTTCATTTCAAATAAGTTTTATTTTCCAAAGTAATTTCAATCGAATCTGAAGTCATCTTCAGGGGTTTAAAATATCTGTGGATGTGTATACACTAGGGCCGTAAATTCAAAATATTTTTCACTGTTCATTACAAATTACTACAGCTATTCAAATTCAAAATTTTCAGTTATGCAAGGGAAGTAAAATCTGTAATTGCTTTTTAAAAAGGAAAAATATTTTAATTATTATATTGTAATTTAGTATTTTATATAAAACTTTGCTGCCACAAGCATTTAAGAACTTTGTTACTATACTCATAGTTGCCTTTATTTATTTAGGGTCGGGATTCTCTAATATGAATTTTAAGTTTTTTTTTTATTATTATTTTGATGAAGTACTAACGTATTTTCGAGTAATAATTCTCTAAACTGTGAGTGTTGACATGAGTCTTACTGTAAATGTTCTGCCATTGAACTCTGCTCATTCAAGTCTCGTCAACGTCGCCGTTCTAAAAATACAACATATGTATTAACATTTTTATGAGAGATGCACTTTTCCAAAGGACATTTGATTTGATGTTGGGCTTTTGTAAGATCCTAGTTGACGTAGAAGAATTGTTTTGGACGATTAATTTTGTTGTATTAAATATAATAGACTATACAAATAAACTTATTTTTTTCCTTCGATCATCGGGGAATATATTAATGTTTATGAGGCTTTTTAGAATATATATATATATATATATATATATATATATATATATATATATATATATATATATATATAATTAGTTGGGATAATTTCAAGGAGACTATGAATCCGTAGAGAGCTCAATGTAAGAACAAAGCAATATAATTATGAATAAAGAACCCTTAAAAATCCGTCAGGTTAAGTGTTAATAAATTTACTTCATGGAACACATGTTCACCTCTTCAGACGAGTTTGAATAGAGTTCAATTTATTTATACACAAGGAAAAAGAAAAAGGGTGAAAAAGGAGAAAAAGAGGAAAAAGAGGGAAAGGAAAAAGTTTTAATGCTAAAAGGGAAAAAAGAGGAAGAAAGACACAAATTTTAATATAAGAATTTGGGGTAAAAGCAAGAGAGATAGGCATGGAAAGAGGAGAAGGAAAGAGAGAATGAGAGAGAGAAAGAAATGAGAGATGGAGATAAGCATACTATACAGGGTGATCCAGAAAAGCTTTTTCTTCGGGGACTTGATAAGTTAAAAGCAGTGAGGGGAAGAGAGTGATCATATTCAAAATAGATGCATCGAAGTTGTCTAGACATTTTAAGCAGCGAAGCAATCTTTATCGCATTATAACCGCCACAATAACAAATTGATAATAATAATGATATTAAAAATAATAATATTAATAATATTAATAATATTTGACAGAAATATAATGAAATAACATAAAGTAAAAATAAAATAAAGTAATTTAAATAAAAAATATTATGAAAATATTATGAAATTTTATAAAAATTAAGAATATATAAAAATACGCATAAAAATGATTAAATTAATTAAGAGATAAATAAAGGACCATTTTAGGTAAGTAAAAAACCTAAAATATGCAAATCTATCTATTTATCTATCTATCCTCATAGACACATGAATACTCATAGGCACATACATACACATACACGCATCCATATATAAACACATATACATACACATACGCACATGCACACACATACATATATACATATACGTATGTGTGTGTGGATAAGAATAATAGAGATAAAGAAATTAAAATTATTTCATAATTTAAGATTATAACCGTTGTAGGCAAGAAAACCGCATAAATGATCATATACAAAAAAAAAAACAAAAACAAAAAAACCCCCAAAAAACAGGAATGCATGCATGTATACATGATAGTGGATATAAAAACACATACGGAGTTTTAAATCGGGTCTTGTGTCTACACTTAAGTATCTATCTATCTATCTATCTATCTATCTATCTATCTATCTTTCTCTCTCTCTCTCTCTCTCTCTCTATATATATATATATATATATATATATATATATATATATAGATAGATAGATAGACCTAATGAGCCAGACAAACCTACCCAGGTTTCACCTAAGCTATTCGTCAGGGAAATTTAAACCTGTATCTGTGTGATTTTTTTCGAAAGACTTCCATGCTTACAGCTCTTTCTTTTTTTAAAAACTTTTTTTCCCTTCGTGATTGATTTGATTATTGGCAAATGAAAAATTCGAAGGTTTTTTTTAAACGAGTATAGTTACCTATATATATATATATATATATATATATATATATATATATATATATATGTATATATATATATATATATATATATATATATATATATAGAGAGAGAGAGAGAGAGAGAGAGAGCACGAATAGAGACTAATTGGATGATAACAGGAAAACAAATTGAGTGTTTCGCTTTTCGATCTTTGAAAGGAGTCCTTTTGCGTCATCGCTTTTATCGATGAATTTATATAGAGGGTATATCAACAATAATTTTACAAACTTTTGGTGGCGGACTCCGTATATCAAAGCAAGGACAAAGTCTTTATAAACGTATGTCCGTAGATCCTTCGTTTTTAAGTTATTAAGTTTCAAGAAAGTTTACGGTAGATAGTGCTGTGTTCCCATGTAGACTATATTTGTCATTCGTGCATATTTGAGGGTATTCTGTCTAAAGTGTTTAATAGTGGGTTAACTGAGAAATGTTCCGGTTAACAATGGCAAGATATTCATATATGATTTTTACATACAGCCGTGCGAATATATGCGTGCGAGGCTGCATCAGATTGCGTTTCCAAACCGAAGGCAGTTGAATGTTCCAACCTTTGCTTCTGTTTATCGTCGCGTTGCTGAGACAGAACCCCTGTCACCACAAACTATGGATCGAGGAAGACCGAGGTCCTTTCGTACGTCTGACCAAAAAGAATCCATTCTACAGGCTGTCGGTGACGATTTAGGTATGCGCACAAGTCAAGTGTGTGGAGGGTCTTTCGCCCACTGATCACTCACCATTTGACAACTTTTTATTGCACAAATTGCCGATCCGTTGTTTGTTCTTGTTTTGAAGCGAATGGAATACAATAAATGCCACTTACAATTCAACTTTGAGTAAGCTTACAGCGTAAACCTGGCATACCACATTCGGCATTCTACCACTCTTTTAAAATATTTCACACTGTATTTGAATTAGATTTGTTTTCTGTTGCTATTGAAAGTGCAAAAATTTCAGTGTCTGTCTATATCTCTGAGATGAGGTATGGTAATTGTTTACACTACGTTGTTCAGGCTGTTGTTCAAATTTTTGTTGCCACATTCATGACGTTTCAGCCGTTGTACGCTCCAGCTTTCGTCATGATTGGAATTTCGTCCACCTGGGTACATTGTTCTATTTCTACGTGCCGTGCCTCTTCCCGATGTATCAGTATTATTATCTCCCATTAAATCAAATTAAATTTGTTCACCTCAGCTGTAATTAGGTACTGAACTCAAACTCTTTCTGTCAAGGCACTGGATTCAACCAACGCTTTTATCCCCTGGGCTATGTGTTTTCCACGCTAAATTTACGTCCAGAAACATACAACGTATCACATTTCCTAGCATAACAATGTGGCATATTTAAATAAAGACACATTCCTTACGTAACTATATTACGTTTCACTTTTCTTGGGTAAATATCACAACTTATGTATCCAGAAATATATGTTGTTGTTAATAATCACATTCCAATATTTTTTTAAGAATTCGCCGCAAGCAATGCGGGAGTGTCCCTAGCATGCAAGGGGATAGAGAGATTGTAAGTAAAGGAAAAGTCTGGTTATATGGTGGTTGAGTAAGGGATAAAAAGAAGAACAGAGGAAGATAAAAAGAAGAATGAGGGATCAAGGCAAAAGAAGATGTCGATTGACATTACATTTAAGTTTTTGAAGATTATAGTTATTAGGGAAGCAAGTAAGAGGAAGACACTTCCACTGGCGGGAAGTGCAAGAGAAGAAGCTGTTGGAGTAGAAGAGGTGGTTACACTTGTCTGTTTTGACAGTTAAAGAGTGGGATCGAGATACCAACCGAGTAGCACACAGTAATGCAGTCGGTGTACCAGTGAAAATAGCTCATCTAGACAGTGGGAAACCACATTACCTCGGTGAGATAGTGACTGGAGTTGAGATGATAGTTCAGGATCTATCCCATTGCATATCCGTCTTTCGATTTCGTCGAGAACCTCGAGATGAACAGCGGGGGCACTAGACCATATATGGCAACAGTATTCCGTGTATGGACGAATGGTAGATTTATAGATATGAAAGATGGTTCCACGCGAGAAAAACTTCCTGGCGCGATACAAAGAACCAACTTTCCTTGCGATAGATGCAGCAATTGATTCAATGTAGTTGTTCTACCTCAAGTCATTGGAGAACGTGAGACCAAGAAGGCGCAATAAGGAGATCTCCTGGAGTTGAGCATCAACAGTTCTGATAGGAGCCAGGGACATTTCTCTGTGGCGAGTAAATGACAGCAGTTTCGTTTTGGATGCATTAACATTCAGAAGCCATTTACAGACCCAGTTATCTACAGACTGGAGATCTTTTACTAGACCAACATGCAGGCTAACTTTGTCAAGAGTAAATGTCAGTGTCGTCTGCGTAGATGATAACTTAAGAACTGATGACGTCAGGAAGATCATTGATGAAGATCAGGAACAGCGGAGGACCAAGGGTTGAGCCGTGAGGAACAATAGCGTTCGTATGGAAGGCAATAAAAGGGAACCCGTTCAGGACAACCTTCATTTCACGCTTAGACAGGAATGATTGGATTAAATTAAATAAATATTCATCCTGTAGTACCGTATCCCTGAAGCTTCCGTAGAAGTCCAGCTTGCCAAACCCTGTCAAACGCCTTCGATATATCTAGAACAACAGCAATAGCTTCGCCTTTATTACCAACACCTTGATATACATATTAAGTTATGGCCATAAGCACATCGACGGTAGACCGGGCAGAGCTGAAAACATGTTGTTTGTCAGGGAGCAGATAGTGGGCTAGTCGGCATTGATTAAAGCCCGAAGACTTTGCCGAAGAGTGGTAGGAGACTGATGGAAATGTAGTAAGATGGGTCAGAAGGGTCTCCAGAGTTCTTAAAAACCGGGATGACAGAGGAAGTCTTCCAATAGGCTGGAAAGCAAGAATTGGCATTGTAGAGTTTGGAGAGAACTGGAAACAGCTCAGGGGCATATTTCTTTAAGACTACAGCTGGAATAGAGATGATATCTAATAACTTCAACGTGAGTATGCACATCTCACTCACTATAGCCTCATTTCTAGAGGGAAAATCAGTTGTGGGTACGCCGGATGTCGTGCGTTGATTTGAATGAGAATATCCGAGCAGAGCATTTGGCCTTATCAGCTGAGTGTGGTAAGACTTCGAACTGATTTAATAGAGGAGAGATTGAGGATTTATTGTAGTTCAGCACATTGTTGCAGAGTCGCCAATAATCTTTAGAACCAAACTTGGGAGATGTACTACGTTGTTTCACGCTATCAGCAAACAGTAACTTTGCTTCATTGAGAACATGACTTCACTCATTTTGAGCAGACAAAGAAACTTCCGTTGCAATCAGACATGACGCTCCGTTACAGATGAAAGAAGTGATGAAGAAATGAAACAGCGTAGACCCAAAGACAGAGTTCTGAGGAGCTCCGCGTTAGTATGAAATGATCTGGAATCGTGCCTCTTTAAAACGACCTTCGTTACTGTTCTTTTCGTTAATTAATGATCCAACGATTGTCTCTTGAGATGTTGGTTGAAAGTGCCTTAGAGACTAATAAAATTAAAATCAATAAATTCCTTGTTTTTAAAACTATATATATATATATATATATATATATATATATATACACACACACACACACACACACACACATATATATACATATATATATATATATATATATATATATATATATATATATATATATATATATATATGTATGTATATATTCTTTTCTCCCTACTCCCCTCGAATTTCTATATATCATTTCCGTTAAGTTAACCATCTAAATAGGTCATGGTCTGGTCACTCTTTCTACCTCAATATAAAGTATACTTGAGAGAGATATGAAATTAACCCCTCCCTATACTCTACCATGTCTCTTTAAATATCCCTCTCACAACCCCTGTTAAATTCCACAGACTTACACTACCCATCAATTTTAATCTCATTTTTCGTTTCATTTCGTTGTTGGAAGTGCTATCTGATGATCCGGCGTCCTTTTAATAAGACTCTGGTGAAATAAATTATTATAATGGTACCTTAAAGTGGTTTGTTTTTCTTTTATATATATATATATATATATATATATATATATATATATATATATATATATAGTCGACTCTCCCGTCGAGTTCGACGTCTTAGGGTCAAGCAGATCAGTTTCCAGGAAACCGACAGCCCGACACCGGCACATGAGATTTGATTATAGTGGTGAAGGCTTCGTGCAGGACCATCCACACTTTTTGAAGGGCCTCCGCAGGTTTTGAATTTAGAATTGTCTTTCTCCTAGACCAGTTGCCATCCAACGCTATAGAACCCAGTCTGTCCTGCTATTTATCCATAGATGGAGGGAGAAGAAGAGTATTCCCACCTTTCCCAAGGGTATTAGCACGTAAGTGAATGTAATATATATATATATATATATATATATATATATATATATATATAAAATTTTAAACAATACAAAATGTAAAGTCTTTAATCAAAATGTCATTTGAGTTTCTATGAATGCCCCAAAAAATTATTCTCATATCACGTAAATGTTTAAAAATTAAAAAAAAAGAATAAAAAAATTGAAATTCCTAATCTGGATTTCCTTATTCCTATAGGATGATCGATGAAATACTCCAGAAATTGCGAATTTAAAAAAAAAAATATTTAAGTTTTTTACATATTGTGAAATTCCGTCGTATGAACATTTTGTTTTCGCTTACATAAGCTCAATTTACAAGGAATTTACATTAATCTTTATAAAATTTAAGACAGGATTTATATATACATTTCTTTATACAAATGTTTTCTAATACAAAGCGCAAGGGTCACTCAAAAACGAAAGTTATTCTGTGATGTATTCACGTACGAAAAAGCAAGCAGTGAAGTCCATGGTGTTATGCAGGAAAGGTAACAGTTAATCCTTGTGTTGAAGAAATTAAGATTGTAGTGATTGGGAAAATATCCTGCCGGGAGTTTTTTTCTACAAAACAAGTTTTGATAAGAATTTGCCCGAATGGATCTTATTATAAGATCCTATTTGTAATGGTCAGATCATGTGGGACGAAGGAATGTATATCGTCAGAAGTAGCGATAGAGCAGTTAAAGGCACCGTAACGCTTCCCCGTGAGAAAGGGTTGTATGGTGGAAATAACTCATCAACCATAAGTATGCGTAGGCGAGTTTGAACATTATCAAGGCAGGTAAGTGATAACTGGGCCGCTCCAGCATAGATATGTCAGCATATTCTATTTTGGGTCTTATTTATCTCTTGTAAAGTAGAGAATATACCAGAGGGAGTCAGATACTAAAAACTAAACTAAAAAAAATCCACCATTTTGAATAGAATTTAAAAATGGAAGCCAGTATGAATGTTGGTACCATCAATAACGGCCTGAATATTTTTTAACTTTCAGCATTACACGCTTAAGAAGACAGTGGTGCTGACTCAATCACTACAATAGATTGGATATACGGGTTCCACTTGATGTCTGGGGAGAGCTTACGTCCTAACAGACGTTTAAGACAAGGAGCCTCTTTGAAAGGACTCCCATCCATCATGAAAGGGGAAAGCCTTCTTTCTTAGTGCTTCCACTTCATAAATTTAAGTGTGCTACTAGACTGGCCATTAGGTCTCAGTCCCTTCCGATTTCTTTCCTACACTTCCACTTAAAATCATCATAAATTTAATGCATCGATCATCTGTTTTCCTAAATACCGTCCTTTTATTGTCCTTTTCCACTCTTCTCCTCACTAACCCTTCTCCTTCAATTTCACTCCCTGTTACACCCTGCGTGCTAGTGCCATTATCATCTTGCTTGAGGTGAAATGATAAAAAATAACGTTTGGGGTCTGCTCGATGGTGATAGAATGTTAATATTTTGATTTTAGCTCTATTAGATTGTTTTATTCTTGATCCGTACTATTTAATCTATAGTAATACGAAAAGAAGCAATAGAAAAATATTACTAATTTGGATCATAATTGCCCTTGTACAACTCCAGAAAGTATTTTATTTTTGCACAATAAATATTTAAAATCTTACTTCAATATTCCAGCTATCAATGCTAGTGGTCTTTAAATATCGCTTTTCTAAGGAAAGTGATACAATATTTTATGATTATGTTGTTATATAAATTAGTCCTTTTTATAATTTATTTTAATATTTATTTTTTATTAATAGTTCTGATGAAGCTTTCATGTAGTTTTTCTATAAATAATTTCATGGTAATTGTTCAACTGACCTTTTCGCTATGGTACGTAGACTTTATGACTTTAAGCGCAGTACAAGATTAGCAGCAAGGTCTCATTATTTTACAGTTGAATTTGCTAGATGTATCCGTAAGTTCTATCCTAACAGTTTCTTTCCTCGCACTTCTCGCTTTTGGAACTCTCTAACGGCTCCATGCTTTCCAGCCAACAATGATCTTCAAAAATTTAAATACAATGTCAATCGTTATCTACTGTCCTTTTTATTACTTAGTTGCCCCTCCTTAAGAATTCTTTCTTAATAATTTCTTATTCTTTCATGCTCAGTAACCCCTTGTGAATTAGTGGCTTTTACTGCCTTTCATATCTGGAAATGAATAAAAATATTAATGTCGGCCAGAACATGGAGAATGGGTGAGTTGGAATTTCCCCTCTTTGAAGCGTGAAAGCCATTTCTGTGCCATTCTTGAGCAACTTTGGTGAAGTTCATTAAAAGCAACGATGAGATGTGAAACATGATCATTCATGTTTACTTGGCTTTCAATCTCAAATGGATGTCTAATCAGAAATACAATTTCAATAACGTAAGACAACTCTTTCACAAGATGACGAGATTTACTGATTAAATGTAAATGACGCAGACACTTATATCCGAGGATGCCAGTCTACAAGGGCGCCATGCTAATCCCCATTGCAGACGCCTGTTCAACCACATCAGTGTTTGTTAAACACCCACAGAGCCAGCCTGTGGTTTATCCTGCAATTATGCGGAGCAGACATTATTTACAGTTTCTGGAAGAGAACGAGTTATCTAGCGTGATCAACAGTTTGAAGAAGGCTAGCACACTTAAACTCTCGGTCACGGTGAGTTGTGATTTTGCGCTAGCACAAGTAGAGACTGCTCCCAAGAGTTCCATCTACCCAGTTTCACTCACAATGATTAGGTCAACCCGTGGTATGATTTTCAGGCACTTTCCAAACATGCCTGAAATAAAAATTCACCTTACTTACAAATCGGCCATAATGAGAAAATTTAAAGTAAAAATTTCAGGTAATAAATTCGTGACAAGCTTAGAGGTTTTCTATAATAAAGTCCACCCAATAAAAGGCTAGATTACTACTCAAGGTAAATGGTTACTGTTAAAATTCTTATGATGAAGGAAAAGTTCTTATATATTGTTGTTTATCCAATAAATGTTTTGCAACCTAGGGAAGGTTACTGAATAGAATAATCAAACGAAAGTTGGTAAAGAATGATATTGCTTCTAGCAGTTAACTACTACTTCTACACGTCAGCGAACTGTAGAAGTAGTAGCCAACTGCTAAAAGTGAGTCAAGTGAATTCCACAATGTGTCTCCAACTGGAGGATATCTACCAACTACCGCACGTGATCAGATGTGGGATATTCATAGGCGCGGCTAAAAATTCGCCGTAGACCCCGTATAAAACAGAGTCGGGTAGCTGTTTCCCGAGACGAGACTCTGTCCTTCGATATAGCCTCGTCAGGGGATCCTCTCTGCTCGAAGGCAGAGAGTTTCACCAGCACAGCTGGAGACGAATCTCCGACTGCACGATATCTAACAACCGCTCCACGCGGTCAGATGTGGCATAAGGCCGAATTTAATGAGAGATATCCGAGCCCGTAGGCTCGGTCAAAAATTCCCTGTAGATCCCGTATAAAACGGGGTCGGGTATGTGTTTCCCGAGACGAGACTTCCGCTCTTCGACATAGCCTCGTCTGGGGATCCGCTCTGTCCGGATGCAGAGAGTTTCACCAGCACAGTTGGAGACGAATCTCCGACAGAGAGTATTTACTACTGTATTTATGCGAATGAAGACATACCCATTATCGTCTGTAGGTATGCTACAACAAAAAAGTAAAAGCTTAATGAATGCGTTTGTTGTTAGGGCGTTAAAAGAAATGGAAGAGATGTGCGTTATGAGGATATATATTAGGTTGGTGCAAACATAATGACGTAATAATGTCGTTTTTTTGACGTATTTTTTAAAGTCAAAAAACGACATTATTACGTTATTATTTTTGCACCAATCTAATAGCATAGATACAATTTGACACTAGATTGAAGAAGAAAATATAGGGTTCGGAGAAACATACTCTCATGTGCTTGTTCCACGAAGTGGCAGTTTTATAGAAGTAGCTGTCTGGGTGGAAGTTGCTTCTTACCAATGAAATACGAAGGGAATCAGGATAAGTTGTCGTCGTGTACTTGGCACAGTGTGGCATAGCTGTGAAGGAACATATCTTGCCTCAACATTTACCATGGAAATAGCGTAAAGTAGCAAGGGGCTAGAAACCTTTCGTTCGGGTGAAAGCGGTTGCAAGTTGGGAAATAGTACGGCATCAACAAAGCCGTATAATTGATTTTGAACTCTGTCAAGGCTGGAGAGTGAGAACTGGACAGCACCAGCCCAAATATGGCAGCAACTTTCCATTTTTGGGATGAAAGAGACGATAGCTGCAAGTGAAGATTATTAATGCCCTAGTGTATTTCCGGTTTCTTCTAAATTATCTTCATTCTCTTTCTCTTCCCTTGCATCTTAGGGCCATTATCGCGTTGAATTAATTAAAATAAATATACAGGGTCTCTCCCAAACATTGGTAAAATTGAAAATGTGAATATCTGGGTAACTATATGTCCCACTTAAAATAAATAAATAAATAAAATCAATAGGCTTCATGTTGATTAATAAAAGATCTATTTATCAAAATTTGAACAAGTTATTCAAAAGGGTGTTGATTTTATAACCGACTTCACAAAGCAATACAAATGCTCAATATTCACACCCACTGTGACACGACACACGTTAAGTCAGTAGTCCAGCTCCTGCCAAACATGCGTAACATTCTCCAGCGCTTCAGTGTTTTTCTGCTTAAGTTTCTTTAGGCTTGCAAGAAGAGGGAAATATCCTTTCACATAGCCTCATAGAAAAAAATATCACAAGATATCAAGTAAGGTGAAGGTGGTGGCCATTTTAACAGCAGATTCTCATTATCACTGGCATGCTCAATCCATCCTCCTGGTAGATTTTCATTGAGTTCGCACAGTTAACTTAATTTTTCACATTTTCTTACAAATTTAGATCGTTTGAGCGAGAATAGCCTATGTTATTAGACTACAAAATGATGTCAGGGATTGTGAAACTGTATATCTGTGTAAATTTCCATCAGGTCATCATATCGAAGGCAGTCAGGATCATCGTATCATTGAAAACACCACGATATTTTTGTGCCATATCAGGATTACATACGGCTTTGAATTAAGAGTTTTTCCTTCTCAGAGACATTTGTCAGTATACCCTTGTTAAACAATGAGAAAAGCTGATTGGGAGAAGCGATGATTTTAATACCTTACCGAAGTGCGCAAGTGTATCTAACGAATTTGTTTGAAATTCGAAATTGGCTCGTCGAATTCTCATTCCGAGCTGGTAACCATTGCATTAACTGTGCATGCTCAAGTTCGTATATACAGAAGAAAATATAGATAATCAATATCTAATCCAGAAGAATATGGGGATTTCTCCTGGTGTTTGTTTTTAACATTACAAGTTTTAAAACATGTCAATGATTTTTATTGTCAGCATTTGCAGCAAGCGAACTTGATTTAGGTTTGCTTGTGTTTACATGATTTGCCTAGAATATCTAATAACGTATGCGTTATCTCAATCAAAAAGCACTTCTAAGTTTGTAAATCATGGCAAAAAAAGAACAGGGACTCCCAGTCTTAACTTCCGAGTCTCAATATCAACCAAAGATGTCTCCACGGCATTGTGGGTGATGAATTATTTTCCAACCTACAACCACTTTCCCATAGTCAAAACGTTGCAAGTCTCTCGCTAATCTATCGCTATGTCCATTGAAGGTGCTCAAACGAATTACATACCTTACTTCCACCAGTTCTACTCTTCAAGGCAAAGACACGCTAGATGACTCGCATTTTAACTAACTACTCTCCTTCCATTCATATACCACTGCTAAAATGCAGATTCAATTCCAGCGGCATCTTCCCATGAATCGCTGCTTTGAGGTGCCCGCCTCCAAGCTGATGTTTCCCAGATCACTACAATCTTAACCTGTTCACAACTAACGTTAACCAGTTTCTTCATGACTTATACGTTAAACTCTGTCGCTTTCTCTGTAATGCTCTACCTCGAATACCTTTTGAGCCTTGCACAGGTTGAACATTATTGGAACGAAACAACTTATCTCCGTTTAAGCCCTCTAATTTAAATGGTTAAAGACACTATTTTAGGCAGAAAACCTTTAGTGTTGTCAAGGAGAGGGTGTGTTTCACATGTGAAAAAAAATTGAGTTGTTTGGCTTTATTAACTTCTCATGAATGTTTCTTTAGTTTTCAAAGATTAATTTGGTCTTCAGATGAGTATGTACACTTATTTAAGCCTACACACACACGCATATATATATATATATATATATATATATATATATATATATAGATAGATAGATAGAGAGAGAGAGAGAGGGAGAGATAGATAGATAGATAGACAAAGAGAGAAAAAGAGAGAGAAGGATATGTAGATAAGGATAGGTGGATCCACTTCTAAGTGTATATGAATTTAGTTAAATAAACAAATAGAAAACTGTGTTTTTCATTTTTCTTTACAAAGCTAATTTGTAAACAAACATTATTCTCAGTGCCATAATGACAATCATAACGGCGCAGAAAGTGTTAATTTCAAAGGAAGTTTAAAACTCTTAGGAATATCAAAGTAATATGAGTAACATCATCAACATGTTGAGGGCTCAGGCGCACATACACACTCGCGCGCACACACACGTGTGTGCGTATGTATGCATGTATGTATACTTGCTCAAACGCGCGCATGCGTAAGCATACATAGTAATTAAGAATAGATTTGATACAATGTCATTCTAAAACTAAAGAACGACCTGACCCAGACATTAGTCGATGTGCCTGATTCCTGCCCAAGATTTTGTTAATTACAAAAATTAAGCCACCATTTGCCGGCTGCGCTAGTAAAATAAAATGATAAGAAAAAATCATTTATAATTTTCATTTATTCAAGCATCTAGCAACAGGCTTAAAATCCTTTTAAAATGTCTTTAAGCTCAGAATTATAAACAGATTCTGAAGTAGTATTTTCATCGCTTGGTCTAAATTTAAAAATAATTTCCCCGCGCAGAAGATGACTAATAGGGCATTTCAAATTGCATTTCGATTTGTACATGTGAGGGTCGTCTGGAAATTTCATAGGCTGAACAAGATATAAATGTAAATAGACACACAAGCTGGTAGATTCTAACATATATATATATATATATATATATATATATATATATATATATATATATATTAAAGAAAAACAGACCACTTTAAGTCTCCATTGTAATAGTTCATTTCACTAGAGATTTTAAGGCTCCATTGTAATAGTTTATTTCACCAGAGACCTTTTAAATACCCTAGATCCTCAGATATCACTTCCAATTTGACCTTTTGGAAGTGATGTCTGAGGATCCAGGATAATTTAAAAGGTTTCTGGTGAAATAAACTATTACAATGGAGCCTTAAAGTGGTCTGGTTTTCTTTAAAATGTTAGCTCTGAATTTACATTGAGCTCTCAGGATTTCATCCTCCTTGGGACTACCCATACAGATTACCAAGATTTTTGTAACTTAACTATATATATATATATATATATATATATATATATATATATATATATATATATATATATATATTACAGTAAGGTTCTCTCAAGGTAGAGAGTTACGTTAGGAGGCAGTTTTATGGATAGGAGAGGAAGGTAACGGTTAATCCTAGACCTGAACACGTTAAGATTGTAGTGATAAGAGAAACTTTCTGTTGATAGTTCGATGGAGGAACGGTTCGCGGTAATAATCTGTTCAACTGTATCTTACTTCTCACCGATGGAATACTGAGTGAATCTGGGTGGGGTTTGCTACAATGTAAGTGACCTCGCGAATCTTTTCCCTGAAGGTTACGCCTGACGGAACTAAAGAATGTAAAACTTCGAAGCACTTTCCGTTAAAGTACCAACAGAGCAGCGAGAGTTTTGCCATATTCCATTTGTGGTGGCTGAAAAATAATTCGTCAGTAACAAGGACTCAGAGACGCTTTTGGTCTCTATCGAGGCTGCAAAGTGTGGCCTGTGCAGCTCCCGTTCAAAAATGACAGCAGTATTCCATTCTTGGTTTGATCCGCCTCTTAGTAGTGTATAGCACGTTGAGTCAGATACATACTGGGGCGCTTCAGAGAGCCTACCTTTTTACCTGCATCTTTAGAAATGGCTCATATGTACGAATTGCACTTGAGGTCAAATGTGAGTTTAAGGCAAAATAGTCTTTTAAGACCTGGTGCCATTACGAGGGTACATCCATTCATCGTGACTGGTGGTAGTTCGGGTTAAGATCGACATTTGCAAGCATACCAGAATAGTCGGTCAGCTGTTGCATTCTGGCGCACTTGCATGTATACAAAATCGTGTGTCTACTTACATTTTTATCTTGTTCAGCATATGGAAATTTCAATCGACCCTCATATGTTTGAATATGTTTAGATTTTGGTAATAAAGTAAACTTTTACCGGCATAAAATTCTAGATGAAAATCGTCTTTCAGGATTTCCGTTGACTTTTTCAATTTATTCAGCTAGTAAAGTAGACAGTAGAAATCGTCCAGTCATTAGAGATTTTACTGCATTCTACTCATAAAAATGCCACGACCCTCCAGTACGAAGCCGATCATAGTTTTCAGCATATTTCTTTTTAAATTTATAACCAGTAAATTGCCAAAATATATAGGAAGAATTTTCTCCACAGACTAAAATCCAGAATATTTCCTTCTCTTATGAGACCTCAGGCTACGCCCCTATTTAACACAGAGCTTTGGCAAGGAAAAATTGATTCATGTTTTTCGCAAAGGCATTTATTCAAAAGTAAACTGAAAAGATTAAGTCGGAATTTGAACTCGGCTCGCTGATTTTACATGTTAATAGAAATACCGCCATTATAATAATCTTATATTATCCACGTGAGGGAGTGGTTTCAACATGGCACCACTAGGCGAAGAACGTCCTCCGCGCAGGTCACTGACCAGGGCGGAAGTGTTCCTCAGTCGAACTACAACTGCCATGTGTACACGACTAAGGCGAGCCACCGAGTTGGAACAAATCTGCTTTGGTCTAAACTGTCAAGGGATGGGCTGCGCCAGCTTAAAACGTCAAAGACGTGCTACATGATGAGCACACTAAGAAACCGTTCGCAGAGACCCAGAAGAGACCGCAACAGATGGAGGACAATGGTGGACAGCACAGCACTTAGGTGCCCAAACGATTATTTTGGGCGACAGAAGAAGTTATTATAACAACATATGACCCAATAGTATTTACAAAATCAGTCTGATAGTTCAAAATCTTTCTATGGGATTCCACACCCCACTGAGATCCTAATATTTGCGGTGTTTTGCTAAATAAATACTGTTATAGAACGTAATAATGCGTAATAGGTATCCATAGACAATTATCTAGAAACAAAGAAATAGTACTGAATTGTTGTGTAATATAATTCCTCCTTATATGGAGGTGGATAATGGAAAATCTCCTCACAGAGGAAGAAAAGGTTTGAAGGTTGCTGAGAAGATTATGAACATGTGAGCAATGACGGAGTCCTGGAGACAATGGAAAAAGCAAACATGTTTAAAATCAGAAAGAGACATCTGAGATTTCTGGCGTGCATAATGAGGAAGGACGGTTTATTAAAAATTATACTCACAGGACAGATTGAAGGTAAGTGTGACAGAGGAAAGCAAAGAATAATCTATTTGACAAGATTAGTTGAATGGATGGTAGAGTTGCTTTTGGGAGAGATAGCAAAAAACAAAGTTATTAAGAGCTACAAACGGCAGGAAATTGCGGAGAACCATAATAGTCGACGCCCTGAAGGGACACACGACATAGAAGTGGAAGAAGAAAAAGAAGAAGAAGGAGAAAAAAGAAGAAGAAGAAGAAGAAATATGTTATCGGCATATGTAAGCTTATTAAATAACTGGTATTCTCTATGGAACAATGCTAAGAAAGCTATTATGCCAATTACTGTTGCTTTAGTAAATTTGATCCTCATAAATAATTATGTGTCCTACTAAGCTTAAATTCTTATATATTAGGTGGCTTGACTTAAAGCAAGGGTTAATATGTTAATCTTGCGCATAGTAGTGAGTTCGAACCGTGCTAGTAAACCGTAAATTGATGCATTCGTATATCAACCTGAGGCCCTCGTATCGTATTCTCAAATTATGGAATGAACATAATTTCTTATTGTAAACTTCGGTTATTTGAAAAAAAAAACAGTCAAAAAAAGTTGAAAAATCACAGATAAATGGTCAACATTCCAATAGCTATAAAAGCCTTATTTTGATAGGTATATAACGGAGTTCCTCGGTATTGTTAAAGACGACTGGATGACCTCAGACTTGGGCCCTAGTGTACGGCACAGTAATTATATTCTGCCAGATTGACCACTAAAAGATTTACAATCACAGATAAGCAAAACAGATTCATAAAAATAATTATGAAGAGAATAGAACATGATATTTATCATATTGAGTCGAGAAGACAAGATTCTTCCCTTCGTCTTGCTCAGAGTCACGCACACACATGTACGCAGTCATGCATGTATATTTGTGTATGTATGTATGTATATATATATATATATATATATATATATATATATATATATATATACACATATATATATATATATATACATATATATATATATACACATATATATATATATATATATATATATATATACATATATATATACATATATATATATATATATATGTATATATATATATATATATATATATATATATATATATATATATATATATATATTATTGCCTCAAACATCTAGTGAATGTTCGTATTTGAATATGTCTATCTGAATAGCATATTTTCCTGGGATTTCTCGAATCCGCAGGCCAATGGACGAAATGCGGTTAACCTACCTATTGAGCTTGTAGAAATGGAAAGCAAAATATGGAGTGGTATGTGAAGTAAGGGGATATATATATATATATATATATATATATATATATATATATATATATATATATATTTCGGAGCTACTGTAGTATGATATCTACCGAGGCATTTGCGACATACCGTAAATGATGACGTACTCATTATAGCTGAAAAATATCCAGGAAAACAATGACATGTTTAGTGTTTATTTTTAAATGGCATCAAATCAGTTTGCAAGCATTAAAACCACTATTTGATGATTTCTCAAAAATTTTGTGTATAAAAAATTGTTAATGATTTTAATATATAACCAATTCACTGTTCACTACCTTTAAACCTAACCCTAACCTTAACTTCTAACACTAACTTCAACCATGACCACTAACCCTAACGCTAACCCTAAAATATTTCATACTGCTAACAGTTTGTAAATAACATACCATAGTGGAAAATGAAAAATAGATATACTATTTGTCATGGGTCCTTACCTATAACTACAGAATGAACTCTTCCTAACACTAAGTATACTACGCCTCTCAAGAGAGAGGGTCGAATCGAGTCGAGCCGATAGTAGTTCACTCCAAACCAGACTGACAGTCATACTAACACCTTCCACATCTTGTATTACTATTTCGTGTAATATACCTTCGTTATTACTACACTTGTGTTCGTGTTGTTCTTTCTTGGTCCTAAAAAGGACCATAACAGTAGCGACGAGGATATTGAAGAAATGAATGATACGCGGAGCATATATAAAAAAAATAAACCATTTTGCTATCGGTCGTCCATAACAGGAGCGACGGAGATATTAAGAAAAAAAAACCAAAAAAAAAAAAAAACCCAAAAAACACAAGTTCTACGCGAAGATAAAAGATAAAAAAAAAACTTTTGGGACATCAACCATAACAGTGGTAATGAAGACAAGAATTTTACCTGTCAGCCAGAATAGAATGGAATTCTATGCAGGAAAAATTTTTCGTACCAAGGTTCCGGAACAACAGACGACGAAGACCAGAAGTCTACACTGAGAAAAAAAGGAAGAATCGTTACACAAGTACACAACTCTAGCTACAAAGTACATATTGCGAAAAGAAAAAGTAAGGGGAAAAAGTGATTTTTCCTCCTCTTCTTGTGACAATAGATAGCTTGTGTTATTATTAAATTACGGTGTAAACATGGAAGACTTTAAGGCAACCATATTGGAACTAATGAAAATGCAATTCGAGTAGCAAAAGAAAAAAAAAATGAGGAAACTAGTCTCGAAGAAAAACTATTAGAAATTTAACAGAAACACGAAGAAAAGCAACTCGAACTACAAGAATTACTAATACGGGCAGTAACAAATAAAGGACAAAATTCTGAAAATGAAGAGACATTCTCGCAAGATGCTCTATGGAGCTCAATCAAAGACTTCATTTATGTACCTGATGACGACAAAACCTTCGCCGCTTTCTTCTGAAGGTATGAAGATTCATATGTGTTTGATTGCGGGAATTGATCAGACACAAAAAAAGTACGTCTACTACTGAGGAAACTAGGGTCAAGCGAATACACTAAATTCGTAGACTACATCGTACCGAGGGAAACGAATGAGCTGACTTTCACGGAAGCCGTGAAACTTTTAACGGAATTATTTAGTTCGAACACTTCACTATTCCACAAAAGGTGGAAATGTCTAAATTTAACAAAAAAAAAAAAAAAAAAAAAAGAGAAGGATAGCGATGACTATATAACATTCGCTTCCGTAGTAAACAAACTCTGTGATGCTTTAAGTTATCTGAACTCAGCCCTGGCAATTTTAAAAGTTTGATATTCGTCCAAGGCCTAGTTTCGACTAAAGATGTGTAAATCAGACGGGAATTCTAACAAAACTGGAGAGTAAACCAAACCTGACGCTACAAAAATTGGCTGAGGACTGTCAGAGATGTATAAGCGTAAAAAAGGAATCGAAAGATATCGAAGAGACTGGCATAGCTCACATAAGAAAAGTACAATGACAAACACGTTTTTCTCCCTCCTCAATAACAAACCAAACCAATTATTTTACTACAAAAAGTCAAATGAAACCTCAGAAGAAACCACCACCCAGTCCATGCTATTGCTGTGGGAGTTTACATTGGTACAAATATTGTCCATACCGCTATAAGACTTGTGTGTCGTGCAATAAAGTGGGACATAAAAGTTCGCACTGTAGAACAAAGAAAGAAAACGAAAGCCAAGTAAGTGTCACTAGAACTGACCAAGCGGACGGGATAAATATACGAAAATACGTACAAGTAGAAATGTTAAACAAAAAAAATCAGATTACAATTAGATTCCGGATCAGATTTAACCATTATTAACTTACAGACGTGGAGGAAATTAAACAAACCGACCATGTTGAGAACAGATAAAATAGCCAGGTCGGTAACAGGAAGAAAAATCACATTTTAGGGGGAGATTATCACAAATGTGGCGTTCAACGTGATGACCAAGAAATTAACGATGTATGTTCTAAAAAATACGGAACAATTATTTGGATATTCTGGATGCAGAAATTTGACGTCTGGGATTTGCCGATAAATACATTCTGTTAAAAAGTGGAAAGGCTATCGAACGAGGGAGAGAAATTGAAGGAGAAATTAAAGGAGAGTTTCCACGATGCATTTTCAGCCTGCCTCGGGATGTGTAAAAAATGACGACCAAAATCGAACTAAAAGAAAATGTACAACTCATTTTCAAGAAGAAAAGAAATGTACCTTTCGCATCATTAGAAAAGGAAGGCGAAGAGTTGGATAGACTCGTGAAAACGGGTATATTGACAAATGAGCCGCACCTACGGTTTACGTGAAAAAGAAATCGGGTGAGATACGAGTATGCGCTGATTTCTCGACGGGATTGAATGCAGCGATTAAGGATTATTACTATCCTCTCGCTAGTCCAGAGGAAGTTTTCACAAACTTGAACGGAGGAAAATTTTTCTCAAAAATAGACTTGAGCGAAGCATACCTACAGGTATCAGTGGATGAGGAAAGCTCAAGGTTGTTGTGCATAAGCGCACATAAAGGATTATATAAGTTCCAGAGATTATTATAGATTCGGGATCAAGGTCGCGCCGGCGATATTTCAGCAAATAATGGACACTATGCTAGGCGGAATAGATTTCACGATCGTATACCTTGATGACATCCTGATCAATAGCAAAAATATTGAACAACACTGGAAACACGTTCAAGAGGTTTTCAGGCAGATACAAAATTACAGTTTTAAGGTAAAAGAAAATAAATGTGACTTCTTTATGAAGGAGATAATGTCTGGGCCATATTATTAACGAAGAAGGAAGAAGTCCAGACCCAAAAAGAGCCACGGGAATAAAAAAAAAAATGCCAGCTCCAAAAAATTTAGCTGGGTTACAAAGCTTAGTAAATTATTATCAAGAATTTATTCCTAACATCCACAAATTACGCGAATCCCTAAATGAACTGTTGAAGAAGGAGAACGTTTGGGAATGGTCATATGATGGTCAGAAAACTCGACAAAATCAGCGACTCTAACAGCAGATTTATTTTTAGAGCATTATGACCAAAATTGGAAATAGTCGCGAATGACGCGAGTGCCTATGGTGTTGGAGCATATATACTTCATGAAATGCCGGATGGGACACTAAAACCCATCGCCCATACATCAAGAACGTTACTACCAGTCGAACAAAATTACTCGCAAATCGAAAAAGTAGCGCTGGGGATTATTTTTGCGATTACAAGATTCCACAGATATATTTACGGTAGATTTTCACCTTGCAGACGGACCACGAGGGAGTCAGATATACGCGATCGTCGAAAGAAAATATACCCAATTACAGCAGCTGTGGCGCCACTGGACATTTGTCTGTGTGGCTTGAACAAAACCCGGCGCTACAGGCTAAAACAAGCATCACCCAAAGAAGCTCCCTGGTGGTTAGTGACGGAAGTAGGTTGTGAAGAAGGGGACATGTCTGCCTAAGAACTGTCCACCCTGCTCAGGATGACCTATCAAAAGAGAGGCAGAAGTCGAAGAACAAGCAGAAAACTCAGCAGCTGAAACAGCTGTCTGAACTGCAGCAACCTCAGCAGCAACCTCAGCAGCAACAGGAACAGAAGCCTCCACAGCAGCAGCCTGCAAAATAGCACCAACCTCAACGGTAACAGCAGGAGCCGCGCTAGCAGCAACAGCAGCCGTCACAAGAGCAGATCAGCCTACAGCAGCCACAACTACAGCAAGAGATGATGATGGACGTTAAAGATATGCCTCCTCCTATATCCACCGCGAGTAGGGAGGAAGAACCAGCAGAAAGAAGTAGGCGAATCAGGCTGGTTGAAACAGAGCGCAGAAGGCCATGAACATTAAAACGGCACAATCTGCCTCTGCATCTTCCTCGGTATTTTTAAAGAGGGAGGGATTACCTCAGACATGGGCCCTAGCAGCCTAGTACAATCCGGTGGGGTCCTGATTCCGAAGATTTTCGTCCAGTATGTATTTAGGCATTAGAAAATGACTATCATGTTGGCATGCTTGAATGCGAAGGACTTGAGGCGGATGGCCTGCTTCGGCATCTTCTATCATTCGGTGTGGATGCAGCAGCGATCCAGAGGACTCACTATATTTGCGACGTCTCTGCTCGTGTGTCGTCTAGCAACTTTGTTGTCTATTCAGAATACGAGGACCGACAGCTCAGAGTCATTTTCTTGCTGGTGAAGCGTTCCCAGAGTACTAGAGTGGACCTTGTTGACGCGGTGGTGTCCTGGCGAAACGAGACCGTGGCCGACATTGCAGTGAGGGGCTTTGTTCATACTTCCGTCAGTTGCAGTCGTTACTGGTGGATCCGGTTCACTTACTTTTAATAGGGGACTGGAATCCCAAGTTAGACAGAGTCGAGGAGATAGCGCGTGGCGGCTTGATCGTAGTTTGGTCGATCTGAACGACGAGTTTGTACGATGAGATGAAGATATGGGCGTGGGCTCTTAATTGGGCGTCTACCTGGATAGAAAGTTAGTGAGAAGAATCGGTCTGGATGTACCAGATTGTATTTTCCATTGGTTAGGCTACTGGGGCAACAAAATCGATTGTGACCAGATGGTTTTAAATGCTACACCTTGAATTGCTTCAACTAACAAGATTGGCACAGCCGGAATTAGTGGGTTGTTTGGAGTAAATGTTGGAAGAATTTTAAGGTTTTGATGAGGTCTTTCATCACCGAATATAACCAACGACTAGCTTTAGATAAGGCTATGAAGGTAGAAGACATTAAAGAATAATGTAGTCCGGGCGCTGACTGGGGGATCTCCTCGAGATAGGCTTAGTTTGCCAGGCCGAGTGCTATCAGGTCCGGCATAAATTAACTAAAATTCTTCAACGAAGCCTTGAAAATGGCGCAGAATTCCGCAAGGGAAAAATACGTGGAGGATCCGATCGTTCCATTCGTCAGGTCGACACCCCGGCTCGACGTATCCGGTGGTCGACCAACATGTACGAGGCGTTTCGACAGCATTTTCAGATCGATTTAGCAAGGATCCTGATCTCTGTGAGCAAGAATTTCGCAGTTATTTCCTTGACTTTCTTTGACTCTCGTCGACTGATGCGGCTGGCTGTAAGGATGAGATCAACGAGGGCGAAGTCCACGAGCCATGGGTTTGCAGGTAAGTATGTACAAATGCTGTCGATGATCAATAAGTAGATACGCCTATACGACGGCTTCCCAATAATTTCCTCTACCCATTTTCACTTACAAATTTTGCTTCAACCCGTGGTATGCCATTCAGGCACTTACCAATGGAACCAATTACTTCCTTGATAAGTCGACCAGTTTCATAGTCGATGTCTTAACGTTCTAATCGCTTGGCTACTTGCCTATATATAATTCAATAATAGTCAGGTAATGAGAATTAGGACCAATGCCCTATAGCGTGCAAAATTGAAATAATCTTTGCTTATTCAGATTTATTATCAGGGGTGTAACCTCGTTACATCATTGCAACAATAGAGAAAATTTGAATTATTTTACCATTTATTTGGATAAATATCCAGCAGTTATCATATATCCTTTATAAATCTTTAAGTGAAATTCGGCTTGTCGTTATCAAATTACGTCACATTCCGTGTGAGAAAAATCCGATGACCGCGTGGTAGCCAAGATAGGCGGAGGAAGGAACTAATAATTCTGTTTCCTATTTTAAAAATATATTTTATTGTGGGTGTACCTCTACGTATGAGGTTTATTCTGGCTCACTGTGCAACAATGCGGATATGTGAAAAGGTTAGATTCTCAGCCGGAAAGGACAAAATGGGACAATAGGAAATTATTAAATCAGTTTGGAAATATATATATATATATATATATATATATATATATATATATATATATATATATATATATATATACACACATAAGAGGTAGATGTTGCACTGCGATTCTGGAAATTTTGACAATTAGATTTCAAAATATGCTAAAATATAATTGAATTTTTCACGAATAAGAAACAGGAAGAATTTCTCAAACGATTGAACATATATACAAATTTTAATTGAAATTAGATTCATTTATGCTAAATGTAAATATTAGCAGTCATGACATAAAAATTAGAATTTCTTCAAAAGTCGACAAATCAGAAATGTGAAACTTTCACTGTTAAAGTAGTTCTTTGTTCTTTTTTCAGATTCACACAACAAAGGTGTTTTTCTATCTACCACAAAAATAAATTCGCCGGGTCATTACCCGGTCAAATGAAGTCTTCTGTTTTCATGGACTGTAGCTATTAATGTAAATAGTATATTGCTATAAGGTTATCAGTTGAAACAATAGATTTCCTGTGGAACAGAACCACAACTGCAACATTGAGTGGTTTCAGTTGAAAGTAGGTTTTACTGAGTGGAGGTACTAGTTCCACGTCCAACTTATTTTCAAGAGTTACCCTTCTTCCAACCTGGTTGTCAAACAAGGCGAGAAATTACAGTCTATCCTGCAACTATAAAGAGTATAATCAAATTAATTTGATTTTCTAAACATCTGATTTTATCAGTATTTTTTAGTTTGTAGCCACTATTCCAAATTATATTACCTGTAGAATTTTCATTTAACCACAGAAATATATCTGGGTTAAATCATATAATAAATCACACCTAAGATAAGTGGTAAAAAGAACGGCCTTCAGATCACAGAACCCCTTCGTTCGTTATTCCGCTTTTACCATCCATTGGAAGATTATTAATTTACCACACTTTGGTAGAATTTCTAACACTGATTTATTTTTAAATGACACTGGAAGGAAAGCTCACCTAAGTTAAGCAACACTGAACATGTGCTGATTCTTAGATGGGTAACCACAAAGAAAAAGAAGATATTACAAAAAGTTTTAGGCTAAATAAAGCTTGGTTTATATGACATCTATCACCATATAAGTTGGTGTTGTTAAAACAAATCATCACGGGGTTTGAGTTACTCTTCTTAGACGAATACGTAAACACGGAACCTCGACATATTTATCCTCTGATGAGTCCATTATTAAATTTATGACATTAAAAATGATTATATTATAAGCTTATATTTTATTTTGATCTAAAAATGTAAATAATATATATATATATATATATATATATATATATATATATATATATATATATATATATATATATATATATATATAAGTAACTATTGGCAATAAAACAGCATCTCCTTACCAACTAGAAGAATTTAGAAAACGCTACTGTATTCTTAGTGTGAACTGAAAATTACGTCAATTACTATCACGTGTGGAATTTGTTATTGCTGTGTTGACGGATTCAACCATTTTCTTTTGATTTCTTGATATAGTTGTGTACGTTTGCTTGGGAGAGTACTAATTCTGTTAGGATAGTTGATATTGGGACGTAGATTAATATTTGGATAATATTCAATGGCAGCACTCTCGAGGATTTTCCTTCTGAGTGAGTTATTTTCTTTTTTTTATGAGTGTAGAAGTTTTAAAATCAAAATGTATTTGAATTTATTTGTATGTATTATTACGATTTTTTGTATATATATATATATATATATATATATATATATATATATATATATATATATATATATATATATATATGACTAGTGAGACAATCCAGATGACTTAACTTCCTTTATAGTCTACCAATAGAAGTTTAACCAATCAGAAGCCGCAGAACATTTGTGTCCGTCGTGTATAAAGGCGGCCATCTTTGTTTACCCTACCGAAGGACCAGTGCCAACTTGACCAGGCGAAGAGGAACAGAAGGAAGAACTACGCTCTGCTACTTTGCTCCGATATCCACTGCATACCGGAACTACGCTTTCCTACTGTCTCCGAAATATTCACTGCCAACCTCTGGATTCTATACTCGAAGACGACCGTCATGAAAATGTCTAACATGTATGACTAGGGCATTTTTTATGTTGTTTTTCTGTGAGCTCACTTTTGTGCTCATAGATGCGTTGCAGTATATCACCATTCTTGATATATTTTATATGGTCATAGTGATGGAGAGAAAATAAAAATAAAAATGCATATGATTTCCGCTAGATTGAAAACATTTTTCTATCAAAAATATTCTTTCAAAAAATTTGAAACTACCTGCGACTCTCGTTTCGTGCGCATGTGTAGACGTGGCAACGTCAATAAAGCCCACTCCGATTAAATACTAACGGATGAAAAAAAAAAAATCTCTACTCATGTAGACGATATAATGTAATGAAAATGCCTTTAAAATATTTTTTGTCATTCAAAATTTCCGTTCAAAATAATTAAATGAGAAAAATCATAATTTAAAATAAAAAAAATACTTTAGTGAAATATAAAATAAAGCTTGAATAAGGTTGTATTTAGAAAAAAGCAAAACTAAAAAAAACAAAAAAAACATTTTTTTTTAATAGGTTATGATTATTTACATTATTGAGATTGTTAGGAATGTTGTCCTCGTCATATTCACGACGTTTTGGCAGTTATACAATCTGGCTTCTTCAAGTGATTGGAATTTCGAATCTTTTATTTCATCAACCGGAGTAGATTCTTCTAGTTCCATGTGCCAAGCCCTTTACGGATATCTCGCTTATGTTCCTTTAAATCAACTCTCAAATTGTTTGTTCAGCACTGCATTAGCCAGGTATTGAACTGACAACTCTCTAGGTCAAGTCACTGGATCCAACCAACGCTTTAACCCACTGGCCCATGTGTCCGCAGTAGGACAATAATGTAAATATTAGGTTGGTGCAAAAATAATGACGTAATAAGGTCGTTTTTGACGTATTTTTAACGTCAAAAACGACATTATTACGTCATTATTTTTGCACCAACCTAATAATTACAATACCTCATCTCAGTAATATAGAACATTAAGCAGAATTTGAATTCTGGACAATATTCTTGGAAGTCGCAAGACACCATATTTTCTGCTCTATCCCATGAAAAAATATGGAAAGCAGCGTATCTCCTCCCTCATATGTCACGATTTTTAATAGACAAGGCGCGAGTGAAGATATTTAAAAAAACACCATCTCTGTATTCGTTTCAATAGCAAAGGTGATGTTACTTTCTTTTTAACAGATTTTATTCAAATTTAGGCATGCGTCCCCTCACTCGAACCGTTCAACCTATACAGCGAGGTAATTCTGAGAGAACTAGACAGCCTACCAGGATTTAGCATTGTCGGTCACAATCTTAGCAACATAAGATACATAGATGACACAGTACTGATAGCAGACAAGAAAAAGAAATTACAAAATCTCCTACAGAAGATAGCGACGGAGAACGAGAAGAATGGATTAACCATAAACTACAAGATATGCGATTTGCATGTCGGGAAAACTAGAATCAAACAGACGCAGAATTTTAAATATCTGGGAAGCGTTTTAACAGAGGACGGTAAGTGCGATACTGAGATCCGTAAACGCATTGGGATGGGCATGAACGAAGAGTATTACGAGACAGGGGACTTTCTTCGGTGACAAACAAAAGAATACTGAGCTGTTCCGTGACATCTGTCCTTCTTTACGGCAGCGAATGTTGGACGATCTCTTCAAAGATGAAGAAGAGACTCGAGGCGACGGAGATGTGGTTCTATAGCAGGAAGCTAAGGATATCATGGATCGAGCGTGTGAGCAACGATTAGGTCTTAGATAACTTACAAACAAAGAGGAGGAAGAGGCAGCTGAAGTTTCTTGGACACGTCATGAGGAAGGATGACCTGGAGAATCTGATGCTCACGGGTCGAAGAGAGGGAAAGAGATACAAGGGAAAACAACGTATGATATATCTAGCGGGCTTAAGCAAGTGGATGACAGAACGTGGTCTGGGGGAGGAAGCAGAAGGAAGGAACTTGTTGAGAGCTGCAAGGGATAGAGGGAGGTGGAGAGCCATGATCGCCTACGCTCTGAAAGGACATGGCGTATAAAAAGAAAATTTGAACGACAACAGTCTTCTTCCATTGTCCGAATATAAATAATGTAAATAATGATAAAACCACATTCCAGAAACTCAAGGCAAAAGTATGTTATTCACTTTTTCACTTGCCTTCAATTTATCCGTGGATATTAAATTCTGTACGCCCTCTTTCCTTTTTCTGTGTCTATTCAGCTTAACATGTGTTTCCTCGTTGGTTTTCTTTTTCTGAAGTTGTTCATATCATCTGCCCGTGATATTTATAGTATCCGTCTGTATTGCCACATCTTTGTAGGTTCACGTCGCCTCTTCATTTGTAAGGAAATCTTCTCTGCCATATAGGAAATTAGATATGACATCAGGCAGTCAGTTATGTGCTGTGCGTGATACACGCTTAGGAGATTATGTATCTTTCGATATATGACTGACCGGCCAGATTTTTTCCTGGAATAGGTTGCCATTTCTTTCTGTGGTAGACCAGTTGCCATCAAAGACTATAGAACACGGTTTGTCCTACAATTAACCCAAAGACGGGGGGGGGGTAAAAGAATAGGATTCATATCTTTCCTAAGGGTATTACTATGTAAGTGAATGTAATGGATTCGAGTGGAATTCGAACACGGATCTTTGATTCCTTAATCCAGCCTGTTATCTATTACTCCACAGTGATTTTAACGATATTTTTCAATGTCTTAACATATTGCTTACTTCCTGATGAGATCGTTCCATATTATTAGGTTGGTGCAAAAATAATGACGTAACGATGTCGTTTTTCGACGTATTTTTAACGGCAAAAAACGACATTATTACGTCATTATTTTTGCACCAACCTAATATTATACAACTTCAGATTCCTGTATCATGTTTTTTTTAGACTGTTAATTGGTAAATTTCTGTAGCTACTTGATTTTGATGTACCATGTCTATATATAATGAATTCAAAAGTAGTTGCCGCTGAAAAATACGCATTGGTTCATTGCTTTTCTTTATCTTCAGAATTTGCTATTTAACTATCTACGTAATCTTGTGAATGAAAGATTTGTGCATTTGTTTTATAAGTCCTGCCCCCTGATAAAAATGTAATGATGAATGTTTTCTTTTTGTTCAAGTTAACAGTCAGATGCCACAAGTATTTTCTGAAACCTCAAAATGTTCCGCTGCGTCAGAATGTTTTACTTTTTCAAATAAAAATACTTTTCTAACTACAACTTCTGCAATATTATCGTATTATATCCAGTAAAAGAAAATCTACACAACACACCTGTTAAATCATCGATTGCTTGATTCTTTTTCTTTGGCTTCTCAAACCCTTGCAGGTTATTTAAATCCAGATTTTAGATTGTAATATTTTTTTGAGATAATAATGGTTTCGTGATACAAGCCTTATTAATTAACCCATAGCTGGAAGGAGATAAATTGACGTCATACGTTTCTCATGGGTATTTGAGCGTAAGAGAATATAATGAATTCAACAAAATTTGGAATTTGGATTTCCGATTAGCAATTGACAGTTATTACCTATTACAACAACAGAACATCTAAGCTTACTGCAACTGATATTTCTAAACGATCACCCATATAGTTACTGACTAGTCTTCATTTTGTTTAACTTCAGTGATCGTACGGGAACCGCTGTTTCAACATGATGTGGCCGTAAACCCTGTTAAATCATTAAGAACACAATAATTTCATAACCGACTCTGAGCAACGCTGTTTGAACTCTTAATATTATACAGAAATATTATTAGATGAAGCACTGTCAAATTTTATTAATCTTTGACTGCTAATTTTATCTTCATTTCAAATTCTTTTCATCGCAACTGCGCTGACTGTCAATTTTTGACCATTCGTAAACAGCTGTGCACGCAAAATAAAAACAATCTACCGGTGAGGCTAGAAACCGGGACAACTTTTATCTCAGAAGAAACGCTTTTATGTATTAGGTTGGTGTAAAAATAATATCTTTTTCTCACTTATGTTACTATGTGAGAAAACGACATTACTTTTGCACCAACCTAATAACTGTCAGTCTAAGGCTTCAGTTACACGTGCATTACTGTAAGCCCGCTATCAAATCAGCGCCATAATGTTTCTCTTTGATTTTCTCTGCTAGCTGGTTTACAGATTTGATGTTATTTTTTTTTAAACATACACTAGAAGCATATGCAATTATTTCATGCCATCGAATGAGCATTGGTCGCGAAATGAAGCTTAAGTTTAAATTGATATAAATTAATCTTTCGCCACTAGGAAAACTTGTAGTTGAAGCGGTATAATAGCTGTCTCGGATATAACAGGTTTTCTCGAGATAAAAGGCATACAAATTCGAATCTCACTGTAAAAATGTACTTTAATTCTATAGACTATCTGAGGAGTTGCGGAAAGAAGTAAATGCAACTTAACATCAGTTAGTATATGTCAAGAATAAAAATGGATTATTTCTTTGTTTTCATCTTTACCTATGCAATACACTCAGTGCATTAATCGTTCACCTTAGTAGAGCTGACCATAATTTCGAGCGAAAGAATACTGTTCTAATTATGAAATATATGGAAAATGAATTAATTTTAGAATATTCTGTAAGTCGTTAAATTCCAGGATTATGCACCATATCACTTTTCCTTATGAATTTACTATGCGGTCGTTACATATATTAGTTTGTGTTTCTGATGTTTCTGCGAATAATCTGGAACAATAATCTTTCGTAGTATTTTTCGCTTTTTACTATCTACGTGAAAACGTTGTCTAACGTTTTTTTTTAAATTTGTTTCTGATTAGACACTCGTTCGAAACGTAATGCTAAGTAGACAAGAATGGGCATGTTCAACATCTTCCTCTCTTTGTTTTTAATCAAGGTCACAAAAATTCCAAAGCTGTTAGAATCATTTGTGCTGTGAACGAAGATGAAATACTTCAACACAGCCAGTCAATGCTAATCTGTAGGTTGAACAAACGAACCGGCTCAAAGAGGTAATTCAGTTGAAAAGACTTAACCGGTGATAAAGTGTGATTATTCAACATGACAATTCTCGCCTCGACCTCGCTAACATGACCAAACCTGGAATTAAAGAGCTCGGTTGGGAAGTTCTGCCACACTCACGATATTCTCCTGATTTAGCACCTTCAGAGTACCGCTTTGCCGGTCGCTTTCTAATAATTTAAAGGGGGTTTCATTTAACAACAATGTGGAGATTAAAACTTGATTTTAATTTTTCTAGTTAACATCGAATGATGTCTATGTATTGAACATTAGTGGATCGTAAGCAATGAAAAGGCATACATTGTTGAATGATTCGGTTGAACTATTAATACATAATAGGTATTAAAATAAATTATAAAAAACGAATGAATTTATGTAATACAAATATAATGTGCAATAATTGAAGCAAGTCTAAAAATCGACGCAACCGGAAGCTGAATAAAATGGGCTAACTTAACCACCGCTCGTCAAAATTTAAATTTAAATGTTGTGAATACTCATATATTTGTAGCATCAATTGGAGCCTGCATTTGTATCTTTATTTTTTTCTTCATATATATATATATATATATATATATAGGGTGAGCCATAATCATGGGACACATTTTAATTGCAAGTATCTTGGGTTATAAAAATGACATCACCAAGGTTTACTGAGTTTGGGAGAGTTAGAAACAGGAACATTACTAATGAGAATAAATGAAGAGTAATCAGGAGGATACCAGATAACGATTGATATTGCATATAAATGTTACACTGATTGAAGTTGGCTGCAAAGCATGGAGTCGGAAAGGATTTCCACAAGGTAGAAGTGCGAGGTTACATCTAGCCAGCTCAAATGTAAATTCTAATACTGCCCTTAAATTCAAAGAGTCTAGGCACCATATAGAAGAGTTTATTTCGTTCAAAATATCTAAGGTTAGAAAATTAAATCTGTTTGGTGGTCACCACGAAGAGAACATCAACATATGCAATTTATTTTCGAGTCTACTACATTATGACGGTCCACCGTCAGCAAAAGATATATTAAATACATGTAAGAAATAGATAAACCTTAGATAATGTGTTGAACTCTTCTGTATCACTTAACAATATATTTGGTACTCGATGACATTTTTATAATCCAACATACTTGTATTTTAAATATGTCCTATCATTATGGGACATCCTGTATATTTTTGATATTTTTTAATATATGTATACAGATAAAGGACAAATTCCACGTGTATTTTCTGTAAATATTCTCATGGTATTTCTTCAGATCATCTTTCATTTTTGCTACCTCGACTTACCGGATTTAAGCGCTTTTATATATTGACAACCATGTCTCATAATTTTACTGCTGAAATAGTTACATGTAACCGCAAGTTCTATGCTAAATGTTTCTTCTCTCTCACTTCTCATCTGGGGACTTCTCTTTTGGCTTCGGTCTTTCATGTCAATTTTGATTTTCAAAAATGTATATGTATTGTCAAACATTATCTTTTGTCTTCTTAATTCTTGTTCCCTTCCCTTAAAAAAGAAGTTTTTATTATTTTCTTCTATTCTGTCTGGTGGCTTTATTAATTTGATTGGGATGAAATGATTAAAAATAATCACATTGCATAATACCGAAGATTTTTTTTTAACATGGAATGTGTGAATATATATATATACATGTTTCACATACCAAAGTCCAATCTATAAAACTCATTATATATATATGATTGATATTACAAATTCAAATCTATAAAGTCCAATATATACATGTTTCCCATACTAAGGGATTGTATTAATGTTTCAAATACCAAAGTTGAATTATGTGGACTGTATTAATATATACCTTTACATTATTTACATTGTTCAGATAGTTGAGCTCATCTCTATTGTCATATTCATGACGTTTCTGCCTATCTTATGTAAAGGGATTATCGAAGAAAATGCAAAATATATGTCGTCCATATAACATCAGAAGTGGTTTGACACTTCGCAGGAACTTCTTCCGAGTAAGACCCCTACCCCATAGAGGAGAACATGACAAACGACGGCGACCACATATTAAGTTAAGACTGCAAGAACATGTTAAAGCCGTAAGACGAGGGGAAATAGAAAAATCTGGCGTAGCTGATCACATATGGAGAGAAAACGGAGATCATCGCCATCTGTAGGATGAGCTTGAAATAACTGACAGAGGACATCACTCGAAAATATGAAAATGTAAGGAATCAGCACATATGTTAAGCTACACAAATATCTTAAGCCGGCCAAGCATAGAAATGGATGCAGTATGGGAACCAGTAATACGGAGTACTAGAAAAAAGCAATAATCATAACACAATTGCAATATGAACTCTGGTAAAAATATGATATTGAGACATGAAGTTTTTAAGTTGCCAAAATTCATACACTGATGTCTTCAAGGACACCTCGACCAGTGGATAAAAGAATGTTTTGTGTTTAATACTTAGCTACTGTAGTAGTGATCAAAATCTTGGAGAGCTGTGATCTGACATCCGGAAGAAGCATGGTACTTGGAACAAGAATAATCTACGCCGTTGGACGAAAAAAACAATTCAGTCTAACGTACAATGGACGAAACGTCGTGAATATGACAATAAACATAAGGACAACAATCTGAACAATGTAAATAATGTAAACAATTAAAATACTTCATCTCAGAAATATCGACAGATAATATATACATGCTTTTGCATACTAAAATTAAATCTATGATGTTCAATATATACATGCTTCGCACGCCAAATCTATAAGGCCCTCTATATACATGTTTCACATACCAAAGTTCAATCATATGAAGTGTATGATTACATACGTTTCACATACTAAAGTTCAATCTATAAAGACCAATATACATATGTTTCACATACCAAAGTCAAATTTGTAAAGTCGAATGTATATATTTCATATACAAAGCCGATTCATATAGAGTGTATTAATGTATATAATTTTCACATAATAATGTTCAATTTATAAAGACTAATATAATATATACATGTTTCACATACCAAACTTCAATCTATAAAGTCCAATATATATATGTTTGACATAAAATCGAATCTATAAATACTTATATATATAGGTCCATGTATCATGGTTTAATCATATGGAATCTATTAATATATACAAGTTTCACATACCAAACTTCAATTTAGAAGAAACGATTAGTTCGACCATTTACAATAAAGATGGTGAGGTTTATTTATAATCTTTTTATGCCCGTTTGATTAGACACGGACATTTTTTGCAGACATTAGTATTAGACCTAGATTTTCTAATTTTAAGCTCGGTTTAGTCAATATAAGGATGTTCTTCTAAATATCACCCCAGTAATTGTCACGAGGAATAATCTATCCCAGTTAGACTCTATAATAATCAACTAAACTGTTAAAAGAATAAGATGAATGGCTTTTTTTTCAAGCATGTCTAGCAGCACACATTGGATCAGTAATATTATTTTGAAGTATTATTAATTCAAACATTGTCACCCATTGTAAATTAAGGTCTAATACAATAATTAGCAAGCTCGTTTCATAGCCAATAATTTTTATTGTCGTAAATTCAACAACTGTACATTATATTAGACCAAGCCTTGTTTTTGCTATTTTTCACCCAATATAAAGCCCCTCAAGTTACTCAGGGTAGAGGGTTACTAAATGAGATCTTTGCAAGGTTGTACGAGGTGGGAGGAAGAAATACATATGATAGATAACGACTGGCCCTAGATTTTAAGTGGTTAAGAGTTTTGCAATCAGGGAAGCATACCCGACGGGGCCTGTTTCACAATGCAATATTTCTAGGGAAGAAGATCTGGAATAGTCCCCCGAAATGCTTAGTAAATTACTCCTGCCTTCTCAGGTGTCTTTGTACTGGTAACTGCTTTTTTAGTGTTCGAGCTCTCATATAAACCCATTTTTCAAATGCCGATTTTTACAGAAGACTTGGTTTTTGTTATTTAAAAGACTGCCGCATTACAGGTTTCTGTATGTACTTTCTTTAAAATGTCCTCATTGAACACACGTTTCGTTCATGGTGTCCTCAGCATCCTTCGTGAGAACTACATCTCTGTTTCCTTAAGTGTCCACTTCATCTGTGAGAAAATTGTCCAGCATTCACTGTCATGTAGACATATTGATATTACATAGAGATTCAGCCCATTTTCTATTAGGTTGGTGCAAAAATAATGACGGTTTTTGACGTTAAAAAAATACGTCAAAAACTGTCATTAATATAAGCAGTGATTAAGTACAAAGTGTATTTAATTTTGTAACATTTCTTTGAAGGTAAAACTGTTAGCATTTTAAACAGTCGGCGATTTTCACTAATGAAGATCATAAGTGTAAACACCTTTTGCGTCAAATACATAAATTAGAAACAAATCAAACACAGAAGTTTGCATTAATCACTCTGTATTCAGTGATAATATTAAATCATTTTTTTAAATTAGAGAAGGAATCCTTACTGTATAGAAAAAAAATCAACTTTTCTCCATTTCTAAGGCAGATGCGTACGCGCATGCTCTTTTATTAGGAAAATGGCTGCGGTATCTGTAAAGAAAATAATTCGTAGTGCGACTCGCCTTATGAGGAACTGTGCCTCTTGCAGCCCACTATTCGAAAAATGTTGCCCATATTTGGTTTATTGCATACTGAGAATAACATTGTACTTGGATTAAATATTATAACCTGCTTGAATTAAGCATCTACAAGTATATTCTGTTCCTTACAATTGATGTGAAATCATTTTTTCTCGCTCTTCATTCCTGCATTGAGCTAGAGTTACTCTAATTTTCTGTTTATGACGACCATCAACACTGTATCATTTGTGTATTTTACGCTGTTAAGATAATTCCCACCAGTAATAAATCCTGACAGGACTTGTAGTTCTCTGAGAATCGCTTTGTTCTAAGTATTGGATAAACATAAGAAGACGCATCATCATCTTACTCCCTTTTCTGTTGTTGTCGTAATGCAAAATTCATTTTCTATTTGTGCGTAGGCGCTTTGCTTCCACTAACCGTCCTGGGTTATTTTAAGATATTTCTTAAAAGTGCTAGTTGGACATCTTTTCGAGATGAAAACATAAAACTAAAATTCTCTGCGTCTTGTCACGTCAACCAGAAAGTGGATTTTCTGAAATCACTTCCGGGTCATTAGCATAAGCAGGTTGGTGTTTGTATTATTAATGTCAACAAATAATGTGTAATTCTCAATTCGAAAAGGATTGGCGTGGAATCTATAAACACCCGATAAAATTTATATTTAGAAAATAATTTGAAATAAATTAGTGTTCGGCGAAGCAGGAACTTCTATCGTATTTCAACCCGAGGAATTTATGCATCACGTGATACAAGAAATATTTCTACCTCGTTCCAATTTTATTGGGAAAAAAGAATGAGGTGAGTTTAGATACTTGTTGTTCCTACTATTTTCCCACCAATTTGGCCCTTACTTTAACTAGACGGGCGGTCGGAGATGTCTGATCCGATTAATCGAAACTATAGGGAAATCATGCACTCAAATATGAGTATACCGTTTCTATATCCCTGTCTTACCAAAATGAATTGATTTCCGCCTTGATATTTTCCATTTAATTGGACTCTGTGTCGAGTTGAGAGCAGGGGCGGTGAATTTGACGGATAAAAACAAACCCCAAAAGTGACCCTCAAATGGATACAGATTCAGTGAACAAAGAGAGGGGTATTATTTCCAAGATTTATAATCATGGAATCACTAGATGAAACCCAAATCACGAAATTATTTCCCTTGATATCCTCTCCACTGAAGTCCAGATATGTGAAAAATCTCAAAAGATTAGTTGAGGTAGATAAGGAAAAACAATCAGAGCGGTGATATTAGGTTGGTGCAAAAATAATGGCGTAATAATGTCGTTCTTTGACGTTAAAAATACGTCAAAAAACGACATTATTACGTCATTATTTTTGCACCAACCTAATAATAATGAAAAGGACGACTTTTTACAATAAAAAAATAAAGGTGCACACTCACAAAAAGAGGTGTGGTACCAAGTAGGAAATTCTCTATATTGAAGAGATAAATAATAAACAGAACAAAAGCAGGTAGGCACTGTTGTCATAAGTGACAATTAAAACGAATAATGAAATCATTCAGAACAACGCAATATACCAACTACCCGCCACACCAAGAGATAACAATTTGATATAATTTAGAAAAGACTGAACCCTTCATCCCAAACTCTTTCGTTGTTAGAACGGTCAGGTTTTTGGATCATGAGTATGAATGCTATGTTAAAGCACTATGTGGTTGATGTGGGCAAAATGACCCAGATAACACCACAAGTGAATGCAGACACATAGGTAAATAAGCAAATTGTGGTGAGGAATACCCTGCATATATTAGTGTATGTAAGATTTGTAAGAGAGAAAAAGAAATAATGACTGTAAAACATACCAAAAAACATTGATTTCCCGAAGCAA
>OZ010573.1:85294266-85364266 GCA_963932145.1 Acanthosepion lycidas | reverse complement strand
AGCTTCAAGTGGTAACGATTAATATTCGATGAGACAGATCTTTGCAAATAAGTAGTGTTAAGAGGGAAACTTAAACTTTTAAACAACACAGCGTTCAACATGTATGTCTCGTAGTCATCTAGTTCATCTTGAAGACGTTTTCTTTAAATAAAATAAATACCTCACATTTATGGCCTTATGCCATACTATATTAAGCTTACTAGTTATAAATGTAGTTAACCGCACTATGGAGCCATCTATAAATATTTACTCACACTTTATTGAGATCGAAGAAAGGTTGATCTTCTTTGGGTATTTCATAATAATTGTCCTGAATTGTGTTAAGTTATTCTTACTAAATAATAATTAATTTGTGTAGCTGCTAAGAAATTATTGTCTAATTCCTCTTCGCCAAAGTTATCAGTAAATAAATCAGTGTAATTGGTGTAAACTTATTTATTTCTCTATTGAATCTTGTTATTTAAGTAATGGCAGTCATGTGTGAAAAATAATATAACCCAAATGTCCGCCATGGCTTAGGTGGCACACCTACACTCGATGTTCAAAATTTTTGATGATGTCTCTGCATAGTTGCTCTTCGATCTCACCAATATGCCTTATTATCTCATCCTTCAGCTGTTGAATTGTAATTGGCTTGTTGGCATAGAACTTACTTTTGAGATGACCCGAATGGAAGAAATCTAAAGGCGTCAAGTCGCATGATCGTGGTGGTCAATTGACTTCACTGGGAACCTCTCATTGAAATTCTGTCTGAACGTCCATTTTCGTTATAGGCTTCGATAACATTACCACGTTCGTTGATTGTTAATCTTTCCATGGTTGAAATTACCAAAGACTTAAGTTGTTAAATTTGAAAGAAAAAAAAAATCATTAGACGCTTAAACTTAAATCACATTTAAAATCTTTCCAAATTATTAGAACAGCCTTTATATTCATTTATATCCCACTTTACAAGATATTGTAAAGTGGATAGCGTATATTGGCCTTATGCCCTACGAACTTAAACTTACTAAATATCACGGTCGCATTCAATAATCATGAATAGTTTTCATAGCGTGATCAAAAGAAACAAATACCTTTGCGTATGAACATTCGAGTTTTGAAATGTGGTATTACTCTTAATTTGAAAATTGGGGTTTGGCATGATAAATAAGGACACGAAATACTTACTTCCAATTTGTTACCATTTTTGAGGAAACGAATTTAAATATTAAGTTTAGGTTCAAAATATTAGCGTTGCAATTTCATTCCAGTGACCAGAATTATATAATTTATAATTTACTGTAGCTTTACAAATTGTACATGGGCAAAATGCATGACGCACGAACATTATTATTAAGCCATTTTGCCATTAAATAAGATCGTCATTTAATTAAAAGTGAAATCATACTGATCAATTTAGTCATATCGTAATGCAATATATTACGCAGTATAGTAGTTTTAGTTTGATTTTCAACAAACAATGCATATTCTAAATATTTTTGTCTTATAATTTGTGCCCAGCAGTATTATGGTGTTATATACACATTTATATATTTTTTAAAATTAATTATGATGTAACAAATAAACTAACAAATAATCTAACAAATCATATTCACTGAGATGCCTTTTTGTCATCTTTTACAGTTCCTTTATCAGTAAAAAAAAAATGTATATTTTACTTGTGATTCATAATTAGAAATCTGGTTTGAATATATTTTCCATTCAATGTATCTAATATAAAATATATCAACTTTATTTTGATTTATTCTTGAAATAGTAAAATTTTGAAGTTAGTTTGTAATCAAAAAATTGCTGAAATTAGGTATTTCTGTAATTTTTATGAGACAAATTTTAAAACTAAATGCTTAAAAATTGGTAAAAGCTACCAATGAAATTTTCGATCTCATTACTGATCACATCAATCGCATGACTTCACATACAGTTGCTTTTGTAAAATATTGGAAGATCAAACTGCCCCAATGCGCATTCAGTAAAACAGTTTTAGCTATAATATTGACCTGCATTCGTTGTTATATGCAAAACGTTTCAGTCCTTGTACCATTCGGTTTTCTTTCTCGGGACACTTCATTCAATGCCGAAGTAGATTGCTTGCAATATGGGGTATTTCATATCATTTAACATTAAAATTTGTGTACCATTTGATCGTAGCATGCAGTTTTCAGCACTACAAAACACAGGGATCAAACACGCAAATAACGAGGAGCGGGATATTTTTCAATAAACGCTTTGAACCACTTAGAGAAGCCAGTAAATTAAATATAGATCCTCAACTCTAATGACTTTATTGAGATATGAATGTCTAGAATCTGGTGGTAGAACTGGATGAGTGTCCTAACTTAGAAGGTGGAAATGCATGAATATCCTAACTCAGGTGAAAGTAATATTTTCATTTTTAATCAAAGACTTCCCAGATGGTATTCTTCTCCACGCTAGGTCTACTGATGACGTTGACAGTGCCAAATTTATGCACCTATTCTTTCAATCGTTTTATTCTCCGTCTATTATCTTGACCTTATTCCAAAGAAGTTATTTTCACTCAATATACTCTAAGCCATATTCGAATTTGAATGTTTCGTGAGAGATCACAGCCTTTCGATGTTTCTCGACGAAAATTTTAGGAAGTAGATGGTCTCTATCTTAAATTAGCATTTGCATTGGATAAAATATACAGAGTTCTTGTCCAAAATTTCATACGAGGAGACACAAGATTCAGGGGCAATGATACCTATAATTACTCAAATTGTGACACAAATTAATTTTAGCAAATAATAATATCGGACAAATCCATCTAGCGAGACTCTTTGCAGTTACAATTACTAGTTTCCATTTTGTAGTCGCCGTTTCGCAGTCTTACATTTTAACAAAGAATAACCGCTTTAACGAAGATTTTTGACTTCACCGTCACAATATGGTGTAAAATGAATGCTAAATTATGTGTATTTTCTTTTATAAATAACTCCATTGAAAATCGACTTTCTATGCTTTTATTAACACTACCTTTTCCATACGTTAATTTAAAAAAAAAAGGATTTGTCATTTGTTAAAATATTAATTCGATAAAAAGATTGACTGAAAAGAATATTCTAATAACGCTATCCTAGATAGGTTTTTGATTTGCAGATTTAAAATGTGGGGGGATACTTTTTCCCGACAAATTTAACGTGCCGTAAAACTCGAAATAACAGCTTACACTGTTTGAAATGTTACAAGATATATGTATAATTTCTTTTATAAATAATCCCATTGAAAATAAACTTTCTTTGCGTACTTTTTATAAAACAGTGGTTTTTTATAATATCTTTAATTTAAAAAAAAATATTTATTTTTTTTTAGATAATGATTCGATAAAACGTCTGACTTAAAATAATATTAAATTAATCCGATCCCAGATTGGTTATTTTGGAGCTGTAAAAAGTGTAGGTACTTTATACTTGCTAAATAATAAATTAAATTGCTTGAAATTTTACAGGTGTATTCATTTACACTTTATTTTTTATTTAAATTTTCATTTGATCTGTAACCAGTGACCTCATCAAATATGACAGTTTGGAAAAAACAAAACCGAATATTTCGATGCAATAGCTTCGTTTATGATGCAAATAATTCTTGCTGGATATACCAGGAAATAATGTTAACTGATGTTATGAATTACTGGATTCGAAGGCAGAAATAAGAATATATGTAATTTTCTAAAAATTACAAAGATCCTCACGTCAGTTCAAATATGCTGACGTTAAAAATTATGAAGCAAAATGAGTATTCGCTATGTTAACAATGATCTTTGAATAACATTTTCTCCACGACATTCTGCTTTTTAGAAAATGCATCTAGAATTGCAAATTAATTGCAATGGAGTACTATGATTTAAAAGTTTATACCTACACCTGCATGGTATAGGTTTAAAATAAAATCTATTTTAATTACTACAAAATTTAAAATAAGTTTGTATGTAAAAATTGTGATATTTCTTATTTTGTAATATTTTAGAGATAAAACATTTACAAAAGTGTTTTACCGCTGAACAATTGATTTTAAAGTTGTGATACAATTTCTCTGTTCGATTTTATTATTATTGAGAAGCATTCCAAAAGTTAAGCAGAATCGATCAGTTATGTGTAATGCGTGATACGCGCTTAGGCGATCATGTAACTTTCGATACATCATTGAAGAAGGAATTTTTTCCCGCAGTAGGTTGCCATTTCTTTCTGCAGTAGACCAGTTGCCATACAAAGCTATAGAACACGGTTTGTCCTGATATGTACTCATAGCTTTTTAGAAGATGATACATACCTTTCCCAAGAGGATTAGCCCGTAGATGAATGTAATAGATTCGACTGGAATTCGAACTCGGCTCTCCAATTCCTCAATCCGAGCTGTTATCCATTACTTCTCCATAGAAAATTAAAAAAAAAATCTTCGCTTGAAGCAAGGAAAGGTGTACTAAAATATTGCGTGATATATTTCCTTCTGTATGGCAGTGAGTGTTGGACAATCTACTCAGAGATTATGAGGAAACTTGAAATAATAGAAAATGGTTCTAAAGAAGTATAATTAAAATACCATATATAAGAACAATGATGGAGATTTAAAGAAAATGTTAACAAAAAGAAAACATAAGAGAGAGATAATTGAAATTTCTGGGGCACTTAATGAGGAAAGAGGGCTTTTGAAAATTTGATTCTCATTGGACTGATTCAATGCAAGATGGATAGAAGGAAACAACGCATAACAGATTTAGGGAACTTGAGTAAATGGATGGCGGAACAAGGGTAAGGAGAAATAACAAAAGAGAGAAAATTTATTAAAAAAAAAGGCAATTTTAGGGAGCTTTGATCGCCTACTTTCTAAGGGGAGACAGAATATAAAGAAGACGAATTTGAAACAAAATAAGTAGTTATAAAAAATCATTATTCAGTAGTATTAAATCATGTGTTATCTTATTGTACGATGATTTCGAATAATGACAAAGATTAAAATATTAAAATCATATCAGCTTAAATATTAGGTTGGTGCAAAAATAATGACGTAACACTGTCGTTTTTTGACGTATTTTTTAACGTCAAAAAACGACATTATTACGTCATTATTTTTGCACCAACCTAATATTAATATCATATCAGATTTATCTTGTATGACTTGGGTCGTCGTATGAACAAAGAAAAATTGCAAAAAGAGTATAGCTAAGATAAGTTGAATATCACAGATATTACATCTTGAACAAATTAATCTTTTATTTCCAGATTGTTCAGCTTGTTTACACACTTGTTTACGATAAACTGTTACAATTATCAAACTTATCAACGACCTGACTATTGAAACATTTCCGCTTTGAATGGATCACAATACAACTAAAGAATTCCCCACGAAAATTAAAAGCAATAAATGTTACAATTATTGTTTCTTGGTCGTTTTCATCATTCCATAAAACCACAAACGGATATAAACTGAAATTAAATAAAAGGGAACGGCCTAAAGATATGTCTGCCTTCCTGAAAAACAAATCTATCAAGAATTGATAAGAACAAAACAACGTTTTAAATAGCATCTCGAATGATAATTTTGCATGGACTGAAAAACGATAGGTAAATTACTGTGATAATTGTTCTCACACAATAAGTCATAATAATTAATCGTAAACCTAATAAAGATACGCCTGCTGGATATTTGCTGTAGAGCAATGCCGATTAAGAGTCTATTGCTAGCGAAGTTTGTTCTATTTGACTAGTCACAATAGTATGTTTGTTTAAGCGAACAAAATCAGTTCAATAAACGATAATAGGTAATATAGTTGTCGGGAAGGTGATGGAGGCAAGTTTGAGTAATGGATAGCAGATAGAATCAGAATACCGAGTTCGAATTCTAGTCAAGTTTGTTACATTAACTAAATTGGGAAATTTATGAATATAACTTTTCATCCCAGTTTGGTAATAATACATATTCTGAGAGAAGGAAAACTTGAATTTATAAAAGGCTTTGCGTACTTTCTAATTTTCACCCAATACAAGTCCCAATAGCCACTCAAGTTAGAGGGTTATTGTGCGGAGTTGTATCAGCGTAATAAAACGCAAGAAGTGAAGTTCTTGGGACTATGCAGGGAAGATAACGGCTAATTCTGAGATCAAGCGGAGATTTTGGGAGTATATAGGTGAATTAGACTTTAGAAGAAACAGGAAACCCAATCCTGAACAGGAAACAAATGGTGAACCCCAACTTCTGTTCAAAAGACCGAGGAGGAGTGTGAACCGTACGAATAGTGGCAAAGGGAAAATAGTAATAATTACTTTGTGAGGAAAAATGGAAGACAAAGATATATCAGATAGGCTGTTTGGTTTTAGTGAGAAAAATAAAGCCTACATAATACGAATGAAAGGCACAATAGAGGTGACGATTAAGCTCTCATGCGTTTAACGTCTACTACAATGAAATAGAAAGTCATGCCAATTTATAATATTTTAATTTTTAACCTCTTACTTCTTTAACTACCAACATTATAATCATACTTATTATAATTGTTATTGCAATATTTAAAGCTTTTCAACTGAAAAATTATCGATGCAATAAGGATATATCCACGAGTATTTTATAGGCGGAGAACTCACGTGGAGCATAAGCGATCATTTATTTCAGAATACTGATTAACTAAGTAATTCAATGTGAAAAGAAAAAAAAAATTACTGCTAGTAATAATAAATGCCTACAGGCTGTTCCAACCATGGCTCTCCTGGCTTCTGGAAAATGTGGGTGTGTCTTATGCGTCTCTCTCAAGTGAAAGAACCTTTTGATTCCGGTTAGACATCAAAATATTGAGCTCTCTGCGTTGAAAATTGGCCATCCAGTCCAAAATTAGGGTTGTTTTGCTTTTAATTATTTCCTTCAAAAGTAATCTCAACTGGAGATTTATGCTACTTGGCCCCTTTTATTACCCCACCACTTTCTTTCAACCATTCTCCCTTGCATGAAATACTGCTGCTATATATGGCCTGGTGCCCCCGCTGTTTGCCTTAAGGTTCTCAATAAGATCCAGGGACGGGTAAGCAATGTGGTTAGTGCTGATCTGGCATCTCGTCTTCAGTCACTTTCTCCCAGACGCGTCGTCGCCCCCCTCTGTCTTTTCTACAAATACTTTCCTGGTAAATGCTTCGATGAGCTACATTCGCTAGTTCCCAGACTGCATGAATTTAAGTGTGCTACTAGGCCGACATCACGGTCCCACACTTTCACTGTAGAAACGGATAAATGTGACCGTCTCTTCTACTTCAATAGCTTCATGTCTCGCACCACCCGTCTGTGGAATTCCCTTCCTATTCCTTGTTTCTTTGATAGCTATAATATATAACTATTCAAATGTAATGTCAATCGATATTTCCATTAATTTAATTGAGTTAACTGATGTTGCTCTCACAATTAAGGATTGTATGGTTTTTAATAATAAAACTATTTTGTTTTGTTTCTTGTAAATAGACATTTTATACAAGTAAATACACATTGGGCACACTGTCAGGACTTCATATGGACTCTCATGTATTATGGAGGCTGTAGTAAGAATAGTAAGTAAGAATGTGTTATTTTGTTATAAGTAATATTGTAGTTAGTTTGGTTTATGGTTAATGAGGACGCATGGTGGCTAGGATTGAAGAATCGGAGAGCCGAGTTCGAATTCCAGTCAAATCAATTACATTCACTTACGTGCTAATGTGAAAGGTCCCCCAAGCTAAATAGCAGGACAGATAGGGTTCTATTGCCTTTGATGGCAACTGGTCTACTGCAGAAAGAAATGGCAACCTACCGCGGGAAAAAAATACTTCTTTTAGTCATATATCAAAAGATACATGATTGCTTAAGCGTGTATCAAGCGTGGAACACAACTGATGTTAAAGATAAGTCAGGCTGAAGACGAACATTTCCTAATTTGGTCTTGTGCCACATTCCTTTTAAAATACAGGAATAAATATCGCTCCCCTGGTTTCTGACCTTTGAGTGGCGGTATCAACATGTACATTGTATTAGGGAATATATTACTTCACTAACAACATTAAATATCCAGTTCAGTACCACTTATTTCCTAAACAGATTTGCTTGAACCTACCCATTGTGCCTTGTGGGTGGAATGAAGAGCATCGTGACCGGATGTGGGAAAGGTTGTTGTTTTTTAGTGTAAAGTAAGAGGTAACAAAGGAGAGACGTGAGATGCATCTAGATATTTGGCAAATCCTTCAATCGGCCACAACCTGCACGGACCCGATCTGAAAGATTTTTTTTTGTTGTTTTTTCTAAACCTGCTTTTATCAAAATCCGCCAAGATATCACAGAAAATTGGTTGTGATGCATGTGCCTGGAAAAACTGTATCAGATAAATTTTGCTGGGCGTAAATGTAAGAGGGCTATTTTATCATTCGTTTATATTAATAAACAAAATGACAAAAAAAAAAAAAATGGATAACTCAATCTCAATCTGTTTCGCTGCGAAAATTGATGAGTTCTTAATGTAATCACTGACCTGTATGAAATAGTAAAAAAATAATAATTTCTGTCGGTATATTTTGTTCGGGTTGTTAACAGAGAATAGTGTCTGAAGAAACAAAATTAATAAAGCTTGAATATTTAAAAAGATAATGACTCCCCTTTATTTTTAGGCCGACAAATGTATTTTTCAAAAAGTCATATCATAGATCTAATTCATTTTAAATTAAGAATTCCCACGACTCGAACTGCAGAAACGAACGCATGTATCTACACACTACACGCACAGACACTGCACACACACACACACACACATATATATATATATATATATATATATATATATTAGGTTGGTGCAAAAATAATGTCGTTTTCTCACATATGTTACTTTTATATATGATTTCTGAATTAATTCATTGATACATATAGCCATGTTATATATCATTTTGAAGCGCGTTTTTTGCTCTATCGAATCGTGTTATTCGTTACCGTTCCATTCATTTTTTTGCAGGCTTTTCGACAGCATGGTCAAAATTCAAATCCGTACGATGTTCTTGTTTCAGTTCAAACTAGGCCGAAAAGCTGCCGAGACAGCTCGTGATATCAATGATGCGCTTGGCCCGGGAACCACTAACGAACGTGTGGCACAACGGTGGTTCAAGAAATTTCGCAATGGTGCTGAGAGCCTCGAAGATGAAGACGGTCGCGGCCGGCCGACTGCGGTTGATAACGAACATTTGAAAGCCTTAACTGAAGCCGATCCTCGCAAAACCACACGAGAAGTTGCTGTTGAACTCGAGGTCGATTATTTATTATTTTGCAGTTTATACGATAGAGGATTTTTTTCTTTTTTTTTATAAGGATTTATCGGATAACAAAATTTTTTTTAAACATTTCGCTTCAATCAAGGTGATAATGTCACTGTAAGGGGCTTATATAGAGTGGAGCTAAGAGAGAAAAGACTGGATATGGGGGGGTGAGGAAAGGATAAAAGTTGAAAGGTGTTCATGTAGGTAGAATATGGCGATTGACGTTGCATTTAAATTTTTAAAGATTTTATTTATCAGGGAAACAAGGAAACGGGAAGGAGTTCCACAGGCGGGGAATGCGAGAAAATCAACTGTTGGAGTAGAAGTGGCGGTTACATTTAACTAATTCCACAGTAAAAGGGTGAGACCTAGATGCCAATCTAGTAGTACGCTTAAACTCACGTAGTCCTGGAACCAGGGAAAAAAACCGCGTCAGATCAGCTGCCATGAAAATATTTGTAGAAAAGTCAGAGGGAATCCATTTTATGTGGGTGAGAAAATGACAAATCAAGATGCCAAGTCAGGACCGATTACTTTACAAATCCTTCTTTGGCTTTTGTCAAGAAGCTCGAGATAAATAGCAGGAGCACCAGACCAGATATGGCAGCAGTATTTAATGCACAGACGAATGTTAGATTCGTAAATATGCAAGACAGACTCTGGCGAGAATAAAACATTCTTGCACGACACAGTGAACCAACTTTCCTTGCAGAAGATGCAGCTGTTGATTCAATGTAGTCGTGCAATTTCAACTCAGTTGAAAACGTGAGACCAAGAAAATGCAGTATGTTGCTCGGCATGAGTCGAGCATCAGCTACGCTGATGGTCGACAAGAAATTTTCTCTATGGCTGTTAAATGAGAAGAGATTGGATATTCTAGTGTTTTTACACGGAGTCTTTGTATGAATAGATAGTTTTGACTTCATAGTTTTCTTTCTTCTAAACTGTTTGCCAACCGAAGTTAAAAATCCAGTGATGGGGCCAAAAGCTTTCAAATGCTACCTTACCTTTGTATGAATGCATGCAGTTTTCATAAAACATTATCAACACTTTTCATAAGATTTTGGCAATATGCATTTATTATGTTTTTTGTTGTTGTTCTGTATTAGTATTATCTTTTTTTCAAATATCGAATCTTCAAACATGACGTCGTAATCTTTTTTTTTTTTTTTTTACATACCGCGAAATTGAAAAGAGAAAGTGCTCAAAGGAAAATTAATATTCATATTTTCAACAGAAAGCAGGAAAATGAAACAAAAACAAAATTATAGTAATATTGAAAGCAAACATTCGTTGTCTTTAACAAAAAGATAGGAGAACGAACAAGTAAGAAACAGATCTTAATCAAACATATTTCACTCTATTAAAGCTTCTTCAGAGACCGGTGAGGTGGGAATATAATGTTGTTTTTTTTTCATGCTAGATTAAGATCTTTTTCCATACTCGATCTATATTTTGTTTTCTCATGGAAGCCATATCAAAGAGACAAAAACAACATTATATTAACACTTACAAAAAGTATCTACTGATCCCTATGGTGGTTAAATGAGAAGAAATTGGATATTCGATATTTTTTACATGGAGTTGCTGTATAACTAGATAGTTTTGAATTCATAGTTTTCCTTCTTCTATACTGGTTGCCACCTACAAAAAGTTTCTACTGATTTCTGACGAATCTCTAATAAAGTGAAGCATGTTAGATTAAGACCTGTTTCCAACTGATTCGTTTACCAATCATATATATATATATATATATATATATATATATATATATATTACACTGCGCGATGGATAAATTGTCGTCTAGATTATGCAAAAATGAAAATAATACTGACATCTCATTTGTACAGATCTGCTTTCTAAAATTACACTAAAAATATTTTGAAATATCAAATAAATATCTTGAAATTTCAATAAAATCGACATTGGCTTCAACTCCGGCCTCCAGACGCCTTTGGAATCTCCTGCAACTCTTCTGGCCCATCTCACCATTTAAATTTGGGAAATGCTGCCTTAATCCTGCCTTCAATTCATAGTTTGTGTTACAAAGAATTTTGGTTTCTCGTTCCATGCTTAATAATCAAGGTGGTTGCAGCCTAGAGAGTTAGGTGACCAGATATAAGGGCTGATTCGATCGCAGAAATTATCTGACAGCCATGTGGCATAGTGCACATTCCTGTTGCTAGACATATGCGCCACCCATTACAGCAGTACCACCTCAGTGCACCCTATGTAGGTCTCCATGCTGAATCTGAGGCCTTTTGGGGAGGATAAATGGAGGCATAACGTCGCCATCTCTAGTGATCACTCTGAACACCTTCGTAATCGTCATTAGACTCATCCAACTCTTTTTTGAATCATATGAACTTTCCTGAGATCGAAAAACAAACACTCTGAAAACTCAATGCTCTTATCCACTTGAGGAGGCATGGCACGTGGAACTAAAAAACTTCTAACCCGTTACACGAAATAAAGGGTTCAATTCGAAATTCCAATGACCTGAAGGAGGTTAGAGCGTACCGCGTCTGAAACGTCGTAAATATGGCAACAGTCCGAAGAATGTAAATAGTATAAATAAATAAATAGGAATACAAAAATATCTATTGACCTTGGGAAAATTTGAAAGAAATAATAAAAAAACAGTACATATAATACTTCTAAGAAATATAATAATCTAATAGATATAATAAAGTAAAAATATATTTGCAAATTATATGAAATTATTATATTAGCTATTTTTGTGTTCTGATCTCAAAGATGGCGCGTTTTGTCGAAACTCAAAAAATGTATTTTAATTGAAAAATGTAAATATTAGGTTGGTGCAAAAATAATGACGTAATAATGTCGATTTTTGACGTATTTTTAACGTCAAAAAACGACAGTATTACGTCATTATTTTTGCACCAACCTAATATTATTAACATTAATTAGAAAGTACATAGTGAAACTTCTAGCTGATCCAGGTATAGAATTTTTCGATTGCTACATATAGATTAACCTTCGCTAACATCATTTTTCACAATGACAGAAAATTATTTATAGTGAAGAGACAGTGTTTATGATATGGCTATTCGATAAGTTTAACTTAAGTGCGTAACGAGATATGCTGAGTCAGAATCCATCTTGCTATAGTCGCGAAATAGTCTCATTTGAATAGAAATTCAAACATCTGGGAAGCGTTTTAACAGAAAATCGAAAAGGTTACACCGAGATCCGAACTAGCATTGGACTAGGGAAATAAGCGTTCCAAAAGATACAGGATAATGAAAATTCCATGAAAAGAGTGAGTAAATAACGAGAAAGTCTTAAGGAAAATGCCAACGGAAAGAAAATTTATACTGACAAACAGGAAAAGACAAGAGAAACTCCTTGGGCATAAAATGGCGAATGTGGACTGGCAAAACTTAAACTATCAAGAGGTATAAAAGAACCCACTTAAAAGACGAGTTTGTGTGAATGAATGGCAGGGCGGGGACGTGGGCGGCTAATTAACAAAGGGAGAAAAAGTGTTAAGATAGGAATTTGTGGAGAGCAATGATCGACTGTTCTGAAGATCATGGAACATGAAGAAATCACAAAACCTTATCATTTTAAACATAATTCAATCTTACTAGCTTACAAGTAAAATGATTAGTAACATTGTTTAAATATCTGGTTAGTGACTGCTGGACTCTGTGTGATGTTATCTATCAGATATCGATTTATGTGCCATCCGTCAGCCAACACGCTTCTCATAAAGGATTGCTATCCTAAACCACTGCAATAAAAAAAAAAGAACGCTTAGGCCAATTATGATCAAGTTCCGGTTCACTGACATCTATAGAAGAATTATTCATACTTTCGCACACCCGCGCAGACACACTCGTGCGCGCGCGCGTGTGTGTGTGTGCGTGCGGGCGCGCGCGCGCTTGTATTTGCGTGCGTGTGCGTGGGGGTGTAACAGTTAAAATACAAACTTACGCATTTCGTCCTCTGAGTGCCTTTATTAAGACAATTAGAGGGATTTTTTTTAAACCAATAATATTTTTGCTCAGTATTTTAAAAAATTTAAATGCAACATCAGTTGCTGTCCTCTGGATCCACGTTTTTATTGTTTCCTCAATTCTCTGTATAAACTTATACACTTTTCCTTCACTTTCACTCTCTGTAAAACACTGCGTGCTAATGGCCCTCCCTTGTGGTGTGAAATGTTTAATATATACATACGTTTCCCAACGATATTAGCACGTAAGTCAATGTAATGGATTCGACTTGAATATATATATATATATATATATATATATATATATATATTTGTGTGTGTGTAGCAAAAAATACATGTATTTGAATTAAGTCACTCAGAAGACGACACACGTTTTCTGAATTTGTCTTTATCCACACACACACACACACACACACACACACACACACACATATATGGCGCAGGTAAAGGGTATAGTTATTCAAACCACTTCTGAATCTCTTGCATCTCTTCTCAGTTATCTCCTTGTTTAAGCTGTTCAATACTGACATAATCCTTGCCATCAGTTCATGTTTGGTGTTACGAGGAGATTTGTTGGTCTCTCGCTTAACTACCGCCCTACACATAATAATGAAAGGAATTGCAGTTTGGCAGTGCACTTAAAAGAAACAAATAAAACGTTTAAAGTAAAATGGAAATTAATAAGAAAAGCTGGAATGTGTAGGTCATTAAAAGATCCATGTCCTTTGTGCATACATGTGAAAATATATATTACTAAGTTTATAAAAAAATTTTAAAAAAATGATAAATCAAAGAAATAAAATAGCTATTATTTGCCGACTTTGTCAAAATTTTTCCTTAAATAATATTTAAAAATAAAAAAAAATTTAAAAAATGGGAGCTGGTAATATATATATACTTATATTTGATATGTAATAATAATTTTTAAATGATTTGAGTACTTCCATTCCATTTATTTGATTTAAAAAGAAATATAGTCTAGTAATTATATGTAGAAAATAATATTTTATAATTGTAGTTCAATATAACCTATTCTAACCCAAACAGCCATTTTAGAACGAATCTAAGTATATAAGTACCAATTTAACGGGAAAAAATGTCGAAAAACTGTTTTGTCGTTGACAACAAAAAACAAAAAAAAACAGACAACATGCGTCGAACGGATGCCAAAATTTGTTGAAAAATGCACCCCTACAATCCCTAGACGTAACCTCTTTTTGGAACGTAACTCATAATTGACACAATAACAGTTAATAAAAAGGAACAAGCTACCACACCTGTCTAAATGATTGGATTTCTCTGTATCCTTGGAAAGAGAAAAAAATTATGAATTGTATGTAGGCTTAAAACTCAGTAAATTTAAAAATAAGTTATTCCAAAATTCGCTTTTCATTTGTCAGACGCGTTTTTGACCGGAAGTGACAAATTTTGGAATCTATTGTGTTTTCCTTTTGGATTGACGAACTTTTTCGGCCCACAATGCTATTCGTTAAATTATTCGTTAAGATTTATTTTTCTTTCATTCATTTCTTTTGGTCGAATTTTTTGTTTCTTGGCTTTGGCCAACTTTTTTTATTTTTAGTTTGGTTTGATAAAGTCTTTCTGGACTACTGCCATTTTTGTTTTCTTTCTGTTTATTTTTCTCAGTTCTCGCTTTGGAAAAAATAAGTATTTTTTTAGGAAAACAAAAGAGAATAAGAAAAAAAGTTCTTTTGGTTTTTCCCACCTTTTTAGTTTATACCATCCCCCGTTGTTTTTTTTTTTTTTATTTTCGAATTAATTCCAATTGATTATTTTTCTTTCTTTAGCGACTTCGGTCGCAAACCTTTATTTTTATTTTGGTTTGACTAGTTTCAAACCAGACTTTTGTATTTTTATTTTTCTTCTACATTTTATATTTTAAGTTAATTGTAGACGTGTAAAAAGAAAAAAAAAAAAAAGGAATTCTTTTATTGTTTTTTTGATTTTTGAACATTTAATTTTTTCTTTTAATTTTTTCTTCTCTTTCTTGTGTAACTTCTTTCGTTCTTTATTCTTTCTTCTCGGCAGCTTTTGGGCGCCATTTTGAATTTTTAACTTTTAATCTTACCAGACTATTTATTTTATATTCTTTCTTTTATTTACTTATTTGAGCTAGTTTATTTTAATTTTAATACTATATCAGTTTTATTTATTTTTAATTTGAGTTAACTTTTAGTTTTCCCAGCTTTTTTTATTTGCCAGCCTTTATTTTAAAGTTTATTGCTTTTTGTTTTTAGTATAATTTCTTCTTTTTAAATTAGTATTTATAAATAGTTTATTGTTTATTTACTGGTGTATCAAGGCTTTCTGTTTTTCTTTCTTTATTTGTTTAACTTCTATTTTTAGAAGAATCTAAGTTTTGTGATTTTGCGTTTTTTCTATTATTTTCTTTTTTTTCTCCTCTATCCCCACTCTTTTCCCTTTTGAACAAAATCACATTAGACCCTCGAGGTGAAGTTTTTCCTTTTTAAAAATAGCCGATGAGGTGAGTCGGTCGGTAGTAAAAAAGAATATTTTTCGGGCTGAGAATATCACGGAATTCTTGAAAAAAGCTAACGGCTACGATCATCTTGTAAAAGAAGATGGGCTCCTTGAAGACGTCCAAAAACTAAAGGTATTCGAAAAAACAATGGGGTCGGTTTTCGTGGTGGACAAACGTACGCGGAAAATTTGTCGCTCCACGAAAGACACAGTGATCAAATGATTTTAGTCCCTGGGGATTAAACCCTAAGAATTATCAACGGTTCCGTTTTTTTTCATGTCGGACGTACTGCACCCCGCAGCCGAAGATTGTCTCTAAATGGCAAAAAAAAAAAAAAAAAAAAAACAGAGTTAATAACAAAGGACCTCATTTTAAGAACAGAATGTGAGGGTCGGCGAAGGACCGGGGTGGCCGTATTTGAGGTCAATCCTTAGGTAACGGGAGAGCTGCATTTTTTATGCAGCACGGACAAATTTTAGGGGCTCTTTCCAACAACCTGAATGGGGGATGGGCATTTAATATAATACTCGATCGTTTGACCTTCGTTTCCATCTCCAACTGTTTGGATTTTTGCGGCCGGGAAAGGCCGGTCATCGTGACCGGTAGAAAACCTACTTGCTGGAGGTGTGGAGAGACAGGTCACCGCTCCTCCTACTGCTCAGGGAAGAAGGCCCCTGGAGATCTGGACGCTGGTGACCAAAATTCCCATCTGGCCGAGACTGTTAAATCCGCGGCGCCTGTAAAGGCGTACCTACGACACGGAACGGTGGGGAAAATCCCTCGGTTTGGTCTTCGCCCACGTTACCCCACAAACCGACGCCTCCCACAAGTGGATGAAGAGGGGGAATGCCGTGTCATGGGTAGGGCAGAGGCAACAACCGAACTGCGAGGGCTCTGTCCCAGCATAACCCTAGGGAGGAAAACACCTACAGCCAAATTCCCTCTACCAGCTCAAAGGGCGACGCCTCGAAGTCGTTTAAAAACGCAGCATCTAACATCTAGAAGTTAAATGAGCCAAGTTGGGGCAAAATTTTGGACTTGAAGAAACTGAAGGAAAAATTGGACGTTAAGCGGGCGAAAAACCAAAGGTCGCTGGGGGAACCGCGCCCCTCATCCTCTGTCCTGTTTTCCCTTTCTTCAAAATCATATGCCAAACCACCTCCGCCCAAATCACTGACAAGCAATAAATCCAAACATAAATCTCAAACTGACACTTAAGAAAACATCCGGCATTACAACCACTTATACGCCACAAAACACTCCAAAAACAACACCTACTCCGACTCCTACTCACTCACCTCAGAAAAAGAGGAACTTAAGTCCAGAAGCGCAGGTCTCATTGGTGAATAGGGAAAAGAAAACAAGCCGTCATATCTCCCAGTGGAAGACGTTTGCCGCATATCCCAGTAACAAGAAGAAAGGGTTTTCGGGTAGACAAGGAATCCAAAACCACTGAAAGTGTTGTGGAATTTCCGCCACATAAATGGAATTGACATTGAAGTATCCGAAAACTTCCAAATGCTAAGAGAGTGCTGACCGTCGTTCGATCTGGCCCGGGTACGCGGGAGATTTGGGGCATGATAGATGAGGCAAAGGCGTCTCTGAAATTGGTGCTCCCAGCGGCCTATTTACTTGACTCTGAATTGGATGAAACGAAAGAACATTGTAAAGGGAGGGTCCCCGTTTTTGTTCACCCCACCCTGTATAGATCCATTAAATTAACGTACCTTGCAGACATCGGCGGCTTGTCTCATGATGATACCGTCGCAATTGAGATGGCGTCTGGATCAATGTGATGGGCTCACCCCGGTCATGTTCTATTCTGATGGACAACCCTAATTGGTTTGATAATGTCACTCTGGTTGGCAAGTGTGAATGCCCAAGGCCTGAGGTTGAAGCCTCGAAGGCTGAGGCTCCATCGCGACCTTCAGCGAGGTGAATATATATTGCGTGCAAGAGACCCGTTTTTCTTCTCGCGATTATGAAAGCATTCTGTCTAAAGGGTTTTCTCTTTATCCAGCATGTTTTGATGGGCGCTTGAGGGCTGTTTCTTGGCTGGTGAGCAATTCTTTGAAGGCTGCGTGTGTTCTTGTCTTCGCAGATCCGGTGGGCAGACTTTTTGTTCTGGATGTTACCATAAAGGATTTATGGACCCAATACCCAGACTGAGCGGCCGGCTTTGTTTCGGCAGGTTGGGCCATTTATGATGACTTCACGTCGGATAGTTTTAGCGGGAGATTGGAATGCCATCCTTGATCCCGACATAGATCGTATAGGATCAAATTCATATTCGGGTACTAACAACTGGGGCGTGAAAACTTTTCGCGATTTTGTCGATGGTTTTGATCTTGTCGACAAATACCGGAATGAGGACCTTCAGTGGGTAGTTTAGATTTGGACAAATAGTAGCATCTCGGCTGTAGGGGTGCGTGCTAGCTACCTCGATTGAGTTTTAGTTACGAGATTCGATGTAGGGTTCTTAGGGTGTCCAAGTTTCCATTACATAGTTTATTCGGATCATAAGCTTGTTCGAGTCCGTGTAAACTTAGATAAGAATAAGGTTAGGATGTCTGGTTACTGGAAATTCAACTGCTCATTATTGGGTGAGCTGGAATTCCTGGACCAGCTGCTGCTAATGTTACAAAGGGACCTGACGGGAGCTGTGGTGGGAAATGCCTGTTGGGTCAAATTAAAATCTAAAATTCGATTGTTTGCTGCCGATTTTAGCCGTCGACTCATTCCAGATAGATTAGCAGCGCAAACGGCTTGTGAGGAAAAAGTTAATCGGGCAGTTGAATCCCGTGATAGTGGGTAAGTAGCCTTAGCTCAGACAGAGTTGGCCTCCTTGCTTATCAAGAAGGATCAAGCTCTGGTATTTAGGTCTTGGTTAAAAAGTATGTCATCTGATTCAACGAATATGGCCACAGAATTGCGTGCAGAGGAAAGTAGGAATGGATCACGGGGACATATCGCTCTGCGTCACATTGCCGGATAAGCGACAAACGAGGGAATATGTGAGGCTTTTCGGGATTACTTTCGGGATCTTTTTACCAGGGTGTCCGGTCTGAGCCCTGCTCAATTCGACGCCTATTTATCCGACTTTTACTGTCTTGAGACAACTGAACAAACAACAAACTCAGAAATCTGGGAAGCGTTGAAACAGGTTGGCCTGGATAAATCTCCGGGATGAGATGGTCTTCCCTACGAAGTCTACTTTAGGCAGTCGCCCGTTTTTATTCCCTGGCTGGAAATGATTTCCAACAACTGGATGAAGCAGGGGTCTATACCTCAACTCTTCTCCAGGGATGTGATCAAGTTGCTGTGTAAGGACAAAAACGGTAGGGATGGGAAAAGGAAATTTTCTTCCTTTAACTATGTTAAATACAGAGATTTTGGCAAAGATCTTAGTCAACCCTTTGCAGCTTGCCGTGTCTAGCCTGATTGGCTCCAAACAGACTTGTGCTGTGAACAGCAGGACTATTCAGGACAACCTTCATATGGTCCGCTTGATCATAGAGAAAGTCGACAGTGAAATCACGCTGATCAATTTGCATCTGTCCGAGGTCTTTAATACGGTTGACCATCGATTCCTGAAGGATGTTCTTTCGGCTGCCGGTTTCGGACCCGACTTTCGTTCCTGGATCCGTCTTCTGTATGCGACTCCGGTGTGCTGGTGGAAGTGAACGGGGTAAGATCGGAACCTTTCGTATTGTCTCGATCTATACGTCAGCGTTATCCGCTTTCGCCTATGCTTTACATTCTTGCGTTGGAACCTTTCCTGCGCAACTTAAACACGAATCCGGTCCTACATGGAATTTCCCTACCTGGTTCTACCACCTCGGCCAGGTATTCTGCCTATGCTGACGACGTTTCGGTTCTTGTGTCGAGCAGAGCTGAGATTAATGAAGTCAGCAAAGAAATCAGTGGTTATGAGATGGTGACATGGGCCAAGATCAACCCCGATAAGTCTGTTGGCTTGCGGTTGGGTGCGTGGAAGGGAGTTTCTCTTCCCGGACCTTTTCCCTGGACGGATGGGCGGGTCAAGATACTCGCCGTCTGGTTCGGTCCTTATTTATATCCAGTTGGGAATGAATTGGTCGGAGGTACAATGGAAGGCCGAGATCGCAATTAATTTGTGCTCTCGGAGGAATATTTCCTTCAATGGGAGGGCGGAAGTGTGTGCTTCACATATCTACCTTTTTCTCCTTTACCGACTCTCGGTACTTACACTTCCGTATGCCACACTATTATCATTAGTAAGGCTCTTGTTCTCTTTTTTGTGGAGAGGCAAAGCCGCTAGGGTATCTCGGGAGATCTGTTGCCTTCATCCATCTGAAGGCGGTCTAGGTATGCCTAACATTGAGATTCGTCTTGATATACTTTGCATCGGGTTCCTAGATCGTTTGTCACGAATGAGGATGGCGCCTTCTGGAAGGAAGACGCCGGTAGAAATTTCCCATCCTTGAGAAGTGTGCACTCGTGCGAGGACGAAGCCCACCGTTTTCCCCGAGCCGAATGCTTCTTCTACCGTGAATGTCATCTTGCTCTGAAACGCCCCTTACGTCCAGGCGTTGTCTCGTAGGGAATTATATCAAGTGTTAGTCAGGGTGTCCATTCATGATGATCTGATTGACGAGCTCGGTCTTACAAAGCAGGAGGCTCGCTCAGTCTGGCCTTGGGAGCCAGGGTTGAAATGTCTCAATAACGATGAGGCATGCCTCACCTGGCTGGTGATGCGTGGGGCCCTTTGGGTCGCCAAAAAACTTCTCCCAGAGGGCTTCAAGAAATCTCCAAACTGACGACGCTCTAATGTGGAGGTTGGGACCCTGAGTTACGCTTTCTTTCATTGCAGGGTGGTAGCACCGTCGTGTAGGTTCGTTGAAGGCCTCATAGTTCGCATGCTGCACGGAAAGTTCTTTGTCCTTGAGACCTCTTCTGTTTGTAACAATGTGGCACCGACGTTGACGATGGCTGAACTTTGTGTGCTACTGCTTACTAGGTGCTATGAAAGTTGTGATTTGGTCGACATTCAGAAGGGATTTTATGGAGGTGAGAAGTTCACTTCTTCCCAACTGATCTTGCACTTTAAGCATCAGCTTAAAGTCAAGATTATGACGAAAAGGCGGTGACTCTCTTCATCAGAATTCGGCACAAAGTGAGTAAATCTTGCGCGACCATTTAGAGTGAAAGGGGCTGACATGGAGTGGCACTTTGATTTTGTCTGGGTTGAATAGAGGCGATCCGTCCCGATATTACGCTAGTTTAGGTTTAGTTTCTTGTTTCTGGTTAACTTAGCTAGGGTATCTATACTCATTCGCCCCTTTTATTTCTGTCCTTTTATTTCTTTAATTTAATTCCACACCCCCCTCTTTTAGGTGGTCAGTGATGTCAGTTCTCTTGTAGTTGCGGGATGCCTTTCGTTTCGCGTGTGTGTTTTCGTATTTGTTGTTGTGACTGAATCAGTGCGTGTTGGCGTGAGTTTTTTTTTTTTTTTTTTTTTTGATGGATGATTGTTTTTTATACTTTTAAAATACCGCAATTTTTTCGTCCAGTTAACTTATGTTTCTGCTACATTTAGGGATTGTAGTGGTTTTTATTACTAACATTATATTATTACACACATACAGACATACACAAACACACACACGCACAAACACAAACATATGTGTGTGTGTGTGTGTGTATGTATTTAGAAAGTGAAAGTGATTACATATCCGTCCACTTGACGTTCTGTGACACTATTTAGCGTTTGGCTAACTAATTAAGCGTGACAATTAAAAGCGAGAAATACTTAAGGCGAAAAGAAGCTATCACGAAAGACATACTGAGCGATGTTATTTTTTTTAACAAAGAAAAGAGTTAAAGATTTTATTTTCATTTGCGAAGAAAAGTATTTTTTTTTTTTTGCAGAAGATAGGAAATTCGTAAGATCTCGGATCTGTCAGAATTAACTTATGCTATGACGTGGCGAACGAAAGATAGCAATCTGCCCATGGCAATAATGAAAATTTCAAATTGGTCAAGTGGCTCGTAGGGCGAAATGCTGGAAGATAATCGTAATTAGGTCGAGGATGTGACCGAGAAAAAGGATCAGGTGAGACCACCCCAAAGAAAAAGGAAGGGAAAAGAGAAAAAGGAAAATAATAAACCATTAATTTTTTTCGGAGATATCATTTGGTTTTGGAAAGGGACCACCTGTTTTATGTCCAGACCTTGACATGATAAAAGTTTGTTGCCGGGACGGATTGTTGGCGACAGAAGTACGAAGGCCTTAAGGATACAAGGAGATTCTGATAATCAGTTGACGAAAATCTACTTGATGAATTCCAGATGACATTCAGTTAAGATAGAGACTTAATGACCACACTACGATTCGTGGGGGCCCCAGTCGGGGAAAAGAAAGAAAAGAAAAAGGAAGATTTTTTTTTCTTTGAGCGATAATTGTAAACTGAGGCCAGACTAGCCACACCCACACTGCCGAGCGTTTATTGTCTGAATGATGGCGTGAGCGATGGGCGAAGGTAAACATATGAGAAAGAAGGGAAACCTGTTGGCGTCCTCTGAGGGGATTGGTGTGAGATACCAATATGACAAAGGAAGAATTTGGGAGGACAATTCCCTTAAGAACCCCTCTAAAACAGAAATTAATGGACTTCCAAAAATGGAAAGCGATAAATTTTCCTGTCCGAAAACAAAGAAAATCCTTATTGCGGAGTTGGAATTATCGAGGAACCCAAACCACGACAGACCCCCACCTGGTTTTGGTCGGCGTCCATATAAACGGAGTTACAGGGCAGAGACAGTGGCAGTTGGGCAGACGCAGACAGGGCAGACAGAGTTGAGCTGTGAGCTCGCAGACCAGCCTCGCAGGAGCGGACTGAAAGATATCCACGCATTCCGACTTAGACTTCTAACCAAAAACAATTTATTTTTGAAGAACGACTTACACTCACAACACCGAAAGAAGTTTTATGAATATCGCCTGAAGACACCAAAAACCAGTTTCTTGAAAAACAACTTAAGATATTAAGACCCACCTAACGAACGCAAAGTGTCACGTATCCATATTAGCGGTTTGGGAGAAAGACGCAGTCCTGTATTCAGCAACCAGATATAAAGATATTTGTTATTCTTTTTTTAACACATTTGAATCTTTCGAGTTGTTATATATTTTCTTTTATATATACTTGTGCAGTGTCACCTTTGCTCGAATTCGGCTTGTATTACGGCCCGACGACTGATTGATTTCGTCTACCTAAGATCAAATCACAACGTGGGTAGGTTAGACTAGAAATCAAAGCAGTTACTTCGGTAACCAGACGTTGGAGGCGAGATGGGAACGACAAAGATGATACCGAATCTAACCAGCTTTCCATCCTAATCAGCCAAGGGTTAGAACGTGACATTTGACGCCGCGACCAATACTAAGTCACATTGGTCGTCATAGGATAGGACGGGGGCAGAGGCACAGGGTGACGTCACAGTTCATTTCCTGTTGCTATTTTTTAATTATTACTTAAATACAAATAAAACCCCCAAAACAGGTCATTTTTACCGTCGATGGAATAAATTTGCACATATTTTCATAGCAGCTTTACTTTTTTAAGTTAGAATTTATTTTCGTCGAGTCTTTTGACCTTAATATTCACTTTTAATAATCATTCTTACTTCACACATTTTATCATGCAACAAATTAGTCTTTGCTGACATTTGTATCGAGGATTTTTGAAAGGATTAAAGTCTAATTCGGCTTTGTTGTGAAGTACCTCGTTGAGATGCTGTAGGTAACAAACCATACTTTGAAATCATTCTGATTGAGTAGGGAATGCGATTTCCAATCAATGCCTCTCCATTGTTTAGTCGTAAACCAAAGCTATCTTTACAAATAAAAACTTAGTTTTATTCATTGATCTTTTTACTCCGTTCATTTTTCCCAATGATTTCAAGATAGTACTAACTGAAATGTTCTTGGTCTTAATATCTTCCAAATATGACATTGTCGTCGGGTATGTCAGCTTGACACTGTGAACAACTTGTGTGTGCAGCTGTATTTATCGACTGTTGTATGGAAGTGTACAAATTCAGTTACGTTGCCCCATTAGCTTCCACTGATTCTGTAGGATTTTGTTTCTGTTTCAGACCAGAGTGTTCGCAAAAAGGCAGAAAGATCTCACTGAAAATTTTGAAGGTGACATGCCTCACTTCTCCCTTAATTGATAATACGTTGTGTTCAAGAATTTTCGGTGGAATAAAAAGGTACTCAAGCTTGTTGAATTTACTTTGACAAACAAAAAAATATTTCCTTCATTTTCTTATTTTCCTTTCCTTATGACAAGCGATACCAACCCCAGAATCAAAACTTACACGAATAGGATACTTAAGTGTGACCTTCTACGGAGTGTATCAAATCACACAAGCTTATTCCATTCTGATACCGGAGAAAAATGTCTTTAACCCTCTTCTATTCATCTTCCATTTTCTTCCTCTTTCCATTTGTTGAAGATTTTTACACGTTGGTAAATATTCTGAAGTTCAGTTTATCATATATTATATATATATATATATATATATATATATATATATATATATATATATATATATACATGCTAAATAAATATCAGATTTTGGGGTGGCCAAGTGATTGCTGATCGCGACAATATCATTTTCGCATTCCCTAGTATTAATCCTCGGAGTATTACCACACATACAAATAGACATCTTAAAGAAAACCTAAATAGTTTAATAGAGAATAGACAGAAATATGGTGATTTCCTAAGCGTAGCTTAGATATGGTACAAGGCAGAAAGTATGGGGTATCTTGTGAGGATTAAAATCATTATTCAGTCTTAATCGTTCTCGCGTGAGAATCTTTCTAACTAATACAGCACGTCGAGTTACTCAAATATACGTCGGTAAGCCATTAAAAATTGTATTTTTTCTAAAGTGAAGAATTATGTGAGTAAGAGCAGATAATATGATTAATACACAGTAGCCGCTCATCGCTCACTGAAAACTTCCATTAAGATGGTTCACTCTTTTAAGTGCGTATATGCATGTATATACTAGAAATAGTGTTAACAATTTATTATACCGACATACACAAAATCATATGATATATGTCGTGTATCGTGAAAGATTTCCTCTAGCTCAACGTGACGATGATTTTACCAATGCTTAGAAGATATCAGCAGAGACATTGACATTTATTGCTAGAATATCTGTCCAGACCTTTCTAGTATTTGTTGGTGCACGATCGTTGGTGAGAATAGACTTGACCAACACTGCCCAAAAATGTTCACTTGGGTTCATATCGAACGTACGTGGTGACCACATTCTTCATGAGACGTCTCCATCGATTATTTTGTTTTTATTACACTGAGGTTAACTCTAACCAGCGTCCCATGTCCTGGTTATGACGATAAACTACATCCGCGTCCTGGGTATGGCGATAAACTACATCCAACAGCAAGGCCTCAGATAATGTTTACGGAAAAATAATGATGGCAGCTATATGTTTTTGAAACAACAATGTTGCCAGCTATGCGTTTTTGAAACAATGTTGCCAGCTATGCGTTTTTGAAACAATAATGTTGCCAGTTATACGTTTTTGGAACAATAATGTTGCCAGCTATCCGTTTTTGAAACCATAATGTTGCAAACTATACGTATTTTGTAAAAAATAATGTTGCCAGCTGTACGTTTTTGAAACAATAATGTTGCCAGCTATACGTTTTTTATTCCATACAAAATAGGCATTTAAAATTCATATAAACTGGATTTGGCATTAAATAACCCACAGAGGTTGATATGCCATAAAACCCAAACAAACAAACAAACAATAACCAGGGTCCCGTAGCCACTCGAGGTATGGAGATACAAAACAAATGTCCCCCTGTCGCCAGCTTCACACACCTCCCCAATCTTATCAACACGAGTGGAGATTTATCCCTTGTTTCATGTTTCGGGTGGGGCTTCCGGTTCCTTCTAACGTCTATTACTGCGTTATATTAGTAACGTCTCCGACTGAAATCTGAAATGTTATTCACTAAATAAATCTTGATTTCTCCAAGTCTAGATGTAGACGTTATCGTTCCTGCATAGACTCAATAACTTCACTTGCCCTTTCTTACATTTATACAGCACCCCACAATAATTCTCTACCCTGGGTGACTCTTGCGCCTTGGATTCGGTGAACACTAGTAAAAAAGAGTGTTATTCAAAGCAATTCTAGGCAAACTGGAACGAATAACGAAGTACTTTATCCTATTATAATGACATGACGTTGTTTGATTTCATGAACGGATGTAAATGGTTTCGGGGCATTGTAACGTAGTGGTAACCGGTAAATCACATGTTTAGGCGGACCAGCTGTTATACATCTTTACACCTGAAAACATTGCACACTATTACGGAACACACCAGCATGGATTTTGAAGTCTATTATCTGGATACCTATCTATACCTCTCTGTTATTTGTTGGTACAGGATATTTTGTGAAAGTAGAATTCTCCATAACAGCCAAAAATACTCTGTTGGGCTCACGGTGAATGAAAGTAGTGATCACATTCTTCATCGGAAGTCTTCTGAGTGCGTCAGTGTAACGAGGCTATCGCCGATACACGATATGTTAGGCGGGCCAGCAGTCTCACGCCTTGCCACGTGAAAGCACCCGACACTATAGATCTATTAACGCTTGCAAGTTGCCTTTTTGACATGGCGTCTTGGCGTCTGCCCCACGCCCAAAACTTACCAGCCGAAAACGCGATTCACTGGACCATACCACGTTGTCAATTTACCATGGTTCAATTAACGACATAACCAGTCTACGTAAGGTAGTTTTCGTATGTCATGGAGTTAACATGGGTAGTTGACGGATATGCTGCTTTCATTTCTCATAGAAGATATCTTTAAATACTAAAGAGTAAAATTATTCAATAAAATCACCATTGGCTTCAAGCACATCCTACAGACGACTTCGGAATCTACGACTCTTCAAGACGGTCTCAGTTATGATGGTGAATGCTACTATAATCCTTGTCTTCAGTTCACATTAGGTGTTAGAAGGAATTGTGTTGGTCTGTCGCTTATTGCGGCACACACTTAATAATGTAGGAGGTTACAGTATGGGGAAATAGGTGGCCAGATATAAGCGGGGATGTGGCCGCAGAAATTGTCTGACATCCATGATTGGGTACTCCCGGCATGTGTAGCAACGTGCAGAGCCCTGACGCCAGGCATAGGTTTTTCCAGCAGCCACCCTCTTGACCCTAGGCAGCACTACCGTTTCAAGACACTTGATGTAGGGCACATGAGTTGAGTCCTTGTGGGAAGATGAATGGAGGTATAACATCTACATGCTGACTGGATATTTGGTTTTCATCACTCTCAGTACATCTTTTGGGAACACAGTAAGCCAACAGTTGTTCTCTGTGCTCACCATCTTATTCTGGTAGAAATTTTTCTCGTCTTAGAGAAACCAAAGTATGTTCAGTTGGTGGGGATTATCAGAACGATCAGAGTGAGTTTTTCAAGCTGTAATCATCATTAGAACCATCCAACTCTTATCGAATTCTTTGAAGTGTACTCAGATTGACACCAAAACACTATGAAATGTTCGTAATGGAGCTTTCAGAGCGAATGACAAGCAGCACAGCATGCCTTTTCCAAATTTCCTTCGGAGTGAACTTGGTCATGATGCTCAACTGACACTGCTATTTTGTGCAGTCGATAAAATCAAAAACATTGAACGCACATGTGTGAAATTAAGATTATAAAATGGCCACCATTAAAAATATAAAATGGCCAACCGATCGCACTCTATTTGAGTTCGCGCGTCGTGCGTATTTGTATGAATATCGAAATTTGTTTCCGATATGAATATGCTGAGACATGTATATCAAAGGTGAAACTTCTTACCTTATTTTTCTGCAATAAATATTTTTGAGTAATAGAAAATTAATTATATTATTTAAGAAGCGTAGGTAGTTAAATTAATGCTCTATTATGTATGAATATTAAGTTGTTCAGTTAAGCGATGTTTTTTATGAAGTGAAAATATTAGGTTGGTGCAAAAATAATGTCGTTTTTTGACGTTCAAATTTTAAAAAAACGACATCATTTTTGCACCAACCTACTCGTTAAATTCAGTGGTATGATTTAGGAAGTGTATATTGTTAGATTAAGCAGTATTATTTATGAACTGTGAGTAGTTAAACTAAGTTATATTATTTAGGAAGTGCAACTATAAAATCAACACCTGTTTGTTTAAATAGAAAAGAAAAGTGAATATTGTCATCTGATCTAGTGCGCCTGCTATATATTTAAAGATTCTTGATAAGAATAAGAATCTGCAATGTTATTGATCCTGACCTACCACTTCGCCTTCAGTTTCTTTCCCAATGCCATAATGTAGCTTCCCTAAATACTTCCATAATAATTGTTTTGGTGAAATATTCTCAATAGTACTTAGGTTTTATGAATTTAAAATTGAAATGTCTAGATTTACCCGTATGTTCTATGTTAACAGTTCTTTTCCAATCACACTTCCCGCTTGTGGAAATCTTCTACAGCTTTTTCCTTCCAAGTCAACATTGAACTTCAACAGTTTTAATGCAATGTCAACCGTCATCTACTATCATAATTCTTGTTCTTTTATTGTTCTTCTTAAACCCAGTAGCTTCTTGTATCTAAGTGGCTTTATTTCCTTGTATGGTGTGAAATGTTAAAAAATAATTGCTTTTTTGTTCTTTTCCCTTTGAGTAGAGAGCATGAAAACAAAACTAGAATAAGGGTGTCAAAAAGAGAAAAGCAGAATTTGTGTTGCTTGTCTTCCAGCCGTATGAAATTAGCAACTGTTTGCTAAGCGATAAATGAAGAAATTAATTGCTTTCTTGCGATAATCTCTTTGAGCAGCTAGCATGAAAGAAAAAAAAATCAGATAATTGTCAGATTTTAATTAAACTTACAGGACCTATTTACAAATGAATGACATCATTTTATAAATGTTTCTTTTTAGAAAATCTTGGTATTTTTTTTTCACATCTGTTACCCCACAACCACTTATTTAATTCTATATATTTTTTAGAAATTCTTTCTTGCCTCGTGTAATGTTTATATTATGTATAAGGACAGGTATTCGAATAAGATTTCTTTACCTCCAGGCACAGAAGATCAGTTCTGAATCGTAAAATAAAAATGCAATGTATTAGGTTGGTGCAAAAATAAAGACGTAATAATGTCGTTTTTTGAGGTTAAAAAATACGTCAAAAAACGACATTATTACGTCATTATTTTTGCACCAACCTAAAAACTAAGAAAGTACTTAATTAGAAAATCTTTTAATTATTTGTAAGAATAAAATATATTATTAACACTACTGCCTTAAGAAAAATGGTTCGATGAATAATAAATTTTTACAAAAATTGTTTTCAATTTTCAAAAAATTTGATTAGAATGTGTTATAATTCATTCAAAATATTCTGTATGCAGTATTTAAAAAAAAAAGAACTTCATTTTTTTGTGTCTGTATAAATGTGCCTTTTTTTAATATGGACAATGTCATAATATTAGAGACACAACTATGGTAAATTTAAAATTTATTTGTAATTTTCTAATATTTACTAAACAACCGTCTTTGTAACTAAGATTTAAATCCAAACTGCCTAAAAAATATAAAATATTAAAAATATTAGGTTGGTGCAAAAATAATTTCGTTTTCTCACATAGTAACATATGTTAGAAAACGAAATTATTTTTGCACCAACCTAATAATTAATAAAATATTAAAATGTTTAAAATCCTAAGCATTCTAAAGATAGCACTTAAAAATGTAAATATTCACGTTATAATCGTTATGTAAATTTATTACGATCATCTGTACTTTACTTATATTTCCTGAACTTGAAGCTATTAGTAGACGTGTCAATACCATTTAAAAACACCCAGATACGTGTTAAAATGATTTTTGAGATATTTTAAACTAAAATTTTAAATTCAACTTAGTTCTTTTTCTCAAATAACGTTTCAGAAAAAAGTTTTTTAATTTTTAAACATTTTTAATAAAGAAAGTTATGGTCTATTGAGAGATTTGTAATATGAACAATTTTTATCGATTTTCAGATTAGAACATAATTCAGTCAGATCAATTTAAATTCACACACACACACATATATACACACACACACACATATATATACACACACACACATATACACACACACACACACACACACACACACACACACAAATATATATATATATATATATATATATATATATATATATATATATATGGTGGGGAATATCGGTCAGAGCATTTCTGACTATTACATGTCCCACGTAGAAAGAAGGTTTTTTTTTTTTAATATTACTAAATCAAAAATATAGGTCCGCTACGTAGAAGACATTTTTATATTAGCTGACAACAAAAATGAAATCAATAATCTGATTACTACATTAAAAGATATTCCTTCCTCATCTTTGCTTATGAACTTAGCCAACAAAATAAACATTTTGGATGTTCTTGAGGAGTCTAGTAATAATACATTCACTACTTCGTTATATAAAATAACAGAAGTAAAACTCTTTCCATCTTAATTTTACTGTCCTCTCAGATATAAAATAAGTGTTATTAAAACATTTCCTTATATGAACGCACATGAATTCATCCTCACGTCTGCTTTTCTTTAAAGAACTTAATAACGTGAAACAAACGCTTGTTAATAACTGTTTTCTAAACTATCTTATGGAACACCATATTAAACTTTTTCTTTATGAGATAAACAATAGCCACACTGAACACACACACACAAACACATACACACACACGCACAAACAATAACATTAACATTTTCTATAAATATCAAATGCATAAGAACTATACGCAAGACGAATCTTCATTGAGAAACATTTTAAAGAAATACACTACTCCAGTGGACAAAAACAAGAAAATTTAATTATTTATTAGAAAAAAATTTAAAACTGATGACCTCATCCTCAAAGTTAATAATTCCCCTGCAAGATCTACATTACATTGAACTAATATTATTTACTAACTTATATGTACCTTAAGGAGCTGTGTTCCTGACCAATCCAAATTTGTAAATAATTATATTGATATACTACATATTTAACAAGAAGACTCACGTTACTTCTCTCTGGTCATAGCTCAATTAAGTCTCATTTAAATACGCATGGAGGCCTACCAAACTCTATCTGTAACATACTCGTTGATAATACAAATATAATAGCATCATTCACATGTACAAACAGGCTAAAAATAAAGAAAACATTATTTATAAACAAAAAAAGGAAAAAGCCAACACACAATAATATCAACTATAAACACAGTCCCAATGTGTTGACCGTGTTTGTAAAATAAAATATTCTTATATATTCATACACAAAACAATGCACATAAATAAAATAAATTTCATCCTTGATAATGGTTAAAAGTATAACTGAAGACGTTGGAAAACATTCTGACGATTTTTATATGACTTATGTGCTGACAAAATATATGACCATATGAGAATTTATATAAAAACACAACCTTATCACACACTTTTTCAGTCGTTTTCAGCGAAATTTGAATATATATATATATATATATATATATATATATATATATATATATATATATATATATATATATATTCTTTTATGTGTCATGTATTTTTCAATACATGTTCAATGTTGGCACTTGACATCGTGGGACTGGAATTCCTATGTCTATGTTTTGGATATAATAACAAGAGGGTGTTAAATTCGCAAGAATTTTGAAGGATCAATACGCTTTTCACACGTTGATTCCATGGACTGGCTAGGACCGCAGGTGAAGGGATGTTAAGCCAGTGAACGTGAGTTCCCTTGAAGATCACCCCCGCTGCCTCTTGATGAAATAATGAATAATAAAATATAATATAGTTTTTCTTAGATATCAGGGGCGGTAAACTAATATTAGTTTAATGTACATAATATCTAAAGCCACCAGTTCATATAATAAATCCAATATCCTTAATATAACATGCTGAAGCTACTGAAAATGGAACTAGCGTTGTTTTCACGTTTAAATGAATTGTTTACAATTTGAAAACTACTATTGAAAGCAAAATTGAAATTATATTATGTCATTTGCATAATAACTTCAGACAGATATATATACATACATACATACATACATACATACATATATATATATATATATATATATATATATATATATATATATATATATATATATATATAAGGCAATACACCCCAAGCAAGGCTGGAGTGACACTAGCACGGAAGGGGTTATAGAGGATTGAGAACAAGAGTAAAGAGCCGTGTTTGAGGAAAGGATACAGATAAAAACGGGGAACAAGCTCAGGCTGTCAGATGTCGCTTGACATTACACTTGAATATTTGAAGATTATAGTCTTCTGGGAAGCAAGTAAGAGGAAGGGAGCCCCAAAGCGAGAAGTGCAAGTGAAGAAGCTGTTTGAGAAAAGAAAACGGTTTCATTCAACCGTTTTGACAGTAAAAGTGTGGGACCGAGATGCCAGACTAGTAGCTCGTTTAAATTCATGTAATCAGAGAACCAGCGAAAATAGCTCGTCGGAACAGTTGCCGTGAAAATATTTGTAGAAGAGACAGGAGGAGGCCACAGCCCGTCTTCGGGAAAGCTATTGTAGACTAGATGCCAGAGTAGGGCCTTTCATCTTACATATTCGTCTCTGGATTTTGTTAAGGACCGCGAGACATACAGAGGGAGCACCAGACCACAAATGACACCAATATTCCATGCCAGGTCGGTTTATAGATTTGAACGATAGACTCAGACGAGAAAAACTTTCTGGCACGACTCAGATAGCCAACTTTATTTGCGGTAGATAAAGCTATTGTTTCAATGTATTTATTCCAGTTTATGTCTGTGGACAGCGACTAAGCAGGCACAACGAGCTACTCTGAAGGAGTTGGGAATAAGTCATTCTGATGGGAAGCAGGAAGTGTTCTCTATGACGGATAAGTAGAACAGTTTCGTTTTGGAGACATTAAAGTTTACAAACCATTTTTTGCCCCAGTCAACCACAGATTGGACGTCCTTTTCGAGCGTTGAATTGGATGAGAACTTACGAGCAATGCATTCAGCATTATCAGCTGAGGGGGTCAGGGGATAATGAAGATTTGCTGTTGTTTGGCACACTTTTGGAGAGCCGCCAATAATCTTTTGAGCCAAACTTGAGATACGCAATAAGTTAATTCATTCTTTCGTCAAAGAGTAACTTTGCTTCTTTGAGGACATGCTTGCACTCGTTACGAGCAGTGACAAAGAGACATCTGTTGTAATCAAACTACGGCATAGTCGGAAGTAGTGATTCCTGTGGGCAATAGCTGAACAAGCAGCTGAGAACCAAGGAGATGAATACGAATTCACTCTATATTTTCTTGTTGAAATGAAAGCCTCGATTCCAGGTTTTACCCAGAATGAGACCTCGGAAGCACATTTTTGGACGGGGAGGTTAAAGACAGAATTCCAGGGAACATCACGAAGGAACGAACCTCAATCTGCTGGTTGATAATAGAAAGATGTTATGTTGGTAGGAGGTTCTATACTGAGGGAGAGGTAGAAGGAGATGAAAACACACACGACGGCATGATCAGAGCAGCGTGGTACGACAAGACACGCGGATGGATATATATATATATATATATATATATATATATATATATATATATATATATATATATATATATATATATATATATACACACACAGTGGGTGAAACAAATATTCGTACACATAAAATTTTAAATTTATTGCATTTCCAACTAACGAATAAACACAATTTTCCTATAATAAACTGTACAGAGATTCTTAATGAATAAATATGCGCAGAAAACAAGAAAATGATTTAATAGAAATAACTACCATTTATCCATTTTAATGGATTAAAAATGTACTCATATAATACAAGAATACATAATCTTCATTTAATACTTTCTAGAACAGCCATTATTCACTTTTGTATATGTGTGTGTGTGCGTATATATATATATATATATATATATATATATATATATATATATAGAGAGAGAGAGAGAGAGAGAGAGAGAGAGATAGATAGATCGATAGATAGATAGATAGATATAGATATAGATACTATATTTTAAATCAGAATAATGTTTCCCCAACATTCGCTTTTGCAGATTCTAAGATTGTCAACAGGATTAAATTTAGGGAAATAACTTATAGATGGAAGCATGAGGGTGTAATGGATACCGGCTCGGATTGAGAAATCGGAGAGACGATTTTGAATTCCAGTCGAGTTTGTTACATTCACGTTAAATTCACGCTCAAATACCCTTGGGAAAAGTATAGTTACATCACTTTCCCCCCTTCACTACCATCCACAGATAAATAGCAGGACAGATTTAGTCCCTTGAGTGATAACCAGCCTAGAAGAAGGACAATACTGAATTCAAAACCTCCATTTATACCTCACTAACCTTCAAATGGCCACGTGTGGTGAGTACGTCTATAGCCCTGAAAAAATGGTCACTCAGTGATCGGTTCCTCCAATAGGAGTAAGAAGGCCTTAGATTTGGACACGAAGTGCTTTCGTGTTTCTGGTAAAAGTAAGTTAGGAATTTCAAATATGCTGATGAAGGATATTGGAGACAGAAAGTAAAAAAAAAAAAGATTTATGCTATGAGGGACATATTAGGAGATTGAGCTGCAAAAAATGTGTTCCATTGCAAGTATTCAATTGCACACTACCTCTTTGGATAAAATACAAAAAAAGACAAGTTTTAATAGGATTCTCATTTTCCTCATATATATCAGTATTCTCAGTTGATGCGAGAAGTTTAAGAAGTAAATTATGTGCAGCTTTCCAGTCTACCATATTTGTTGGCTTTCAACCTTTACCATTTTGCACTTTTCACGGTATACCTTTGGGTAGCGATCTAACTTGTTCTTGACCCTTCAAATAGAAATGAAAGAGCGATCCCATCCAAATACATTCTGCCATCGATAGAATAATCGAAGTCAAAATTGATGAATTTATCTCTTCTGATTATCAGATTCATAAGATGCAGCATAATGGACAATAGCTTGTACACATTCAGCTTCTGTTGGAAAATTGTCCAGCATAAAAAAAAAAACAATCATGATAGAAATATTCGTCATTTATTGAATTTAGCTCTCCTTGCTTCGCATCTGCACTCAACTTGATTATTTATCAACTGAAACAAAAACAATTTAATTTGTTAGCAAGTGAGCACTGGACAAATTGAATATATTACATTGCTTGTAGAACGCAAAATATCACAGAAATTATAAATTATTTGCGATTTTAATGAGAAAAAGGCAACATTTACCCCAAATGTTTGCTTAAATAATCAAAAATATTTTCCTAATTTCTGTGTAAGTTTTTTTTTTTTTAGAAACAACATATAACCATATATCCAATCATATGAATCAAAATCATCAAAGTTTATGACTCATTGTTTTAAGTTTTATGGATACGTTGTCATTTTAAATGATTTTTTGGGCCCCTGGCAGATCCTGGCACGTTTCGATTCGGCTCCATCCCAATTTTAAAAAAGTTGGCCAATTTTCTTCTATTTGAAAACAAATGAATGGAATTAAACACTACCTCACTTTTTTTTTGCAACAACGGTCTCTATAACGGTTATGGGACCTTACACATAATAACATAATGGACTATTCCATCCGTAATAAATACTGCGCCTCAAGAGGAAGCAGAGAATTTAGTCCGAAGTCGGGCGACCGGCTGACCGGCATATGGGTTGAACTCTCTGCCTTCGGGGGTGGGGGGAACTCGAACGAGGCTACGCCGAAGGGCAGAGTCTCTTTCGGGGAGGTAAACCGACCCTGAACCCGTTTATACAGGTTCAAAGGGCATATTTTTGGCCGAGCCCACGGGCTCCGAGATCCCACGTTAAACCGGCCTTGTGCCACATGAAGCCCTCGTGGGGTGGGGTGACTAAATACCGTTCAGTCTGGAATCGGGCGAACGGCTGATCATCTGATTGGTTGAACTCTCTGCCTTCGGGCGGGGAGGAACACCAACGAGGTTACGCCGAAGGGTGGGGTCTCTTTCGGGGAGGTAAACCAACCCTGAACCCGTTTATACGGGTTCAAAAGATATATTTTTGGCCGACCCCACGGGCACGGAGATCGCACATTAAACCAGCCTTGTACCACATTATGCCCTCGTGGAGGGGTGACTTAATATTGTTCAGTCTGAAGTCGGACAACAGGCTGACCGGCTGATCGGTTGAACTCTCTGCCTTCAGTCGGGGAAGGACCCGAACGAGGCTACGCCGAAGGGCGGAGTCTCTTTCGGGGAGGTAAACCGACGCTGAACACGTTTATACGGATTCAAAGGGCGTATTTTTGGCCGAGCCCACTGGCTCGGAGATACCATGGGCTCGGAGATCCCACGGGTTCGGAGAGCCCACGTTAAACCGGATTGTGCCACATACCCTCGTGGCGGGGTTGACTATATACTGTTCAGTCTGAAGTCGGACGACCGGCTGATCGGTTGAACTCTGCCTTCAGTCGGGGAGGTACCCGTCAGGAGTCTGTCAGTCATTCAGTCAGTCAGAGCAAGCGAGTCAGTCAGTTGAGTCAGAGGCAATACGAAAAAGAGTCGCGTTCAGACAATTTACTAAAGACATTCAAATAGTGATACTGGTCGAGACTACATTGTTCTCCCTACTAAAACCGATTGTTCGTAGTAACACCTTCTATTTCTCTGTATATATTCATGTTTGTAATATATCTGTGTTATTCCACATCCGTGTTCGAGTTCTTCTTTATTGGTTCTGCCTTGGACCATCACCGTGATACAAGGACCTGGACCATAACAATAGCCCACCCCTATTTTTAATATTTTATCTCCGAATTTCTGGGAACTTGAATAATTATTATTTACACTGTTTACATTCGGACAAATATCTCATCTTTTTTGTAGTCGTCATAATTTTTGGATTGTTCCACCATCCGGCATCTTACAGGTTTCTGATCAGGTTAAAAGTTACAGAATTTCGAACTAAGCCGTTTCGTAAAATACATCTATTGGATGCTTTGGTACATATCAGTGAAGTTTATTGCCGAAGTTTATTAGGGTTTTCGGGTATTTCAACTAATCGGGTATCGGCTTGTGCACCTTCAGTTAGCCATTTTTTTTTTATCTTCGCATCCACACACTGCGGCTTCTCTTGGCAATTTATTATCCAATACCGGATAACTTCCAGTTCACCAGAAATGTAAGCGTTTCCAGAAAAAAAAAGCAAACACAACCGCTGTTTCTCCCTAGTAAGGAACATGGCGTTGCACTCGGCTTGAAGTGGTAAGCAACGATTTGTTTCCCTCACTGAGGTTTACATATATACATGTACAGGCAGAAAAATGCACTCATGAATCAGATTCTGCTTACTGGTATCCCATTTCCATTCATGTTAATCATTCGCCGAAGAAAATATTTTAAAAAAGGCTTGATTTATAGAGTAGATTATTCTATCAGCTCAAGAGGAGACATGAGGCGGCAGTGACTTGGTTATACAAAAAGATGATAATACCATGGACGGAGCAACGAGGAACTTTTAAGCAAAATAGAAACAGAAAATAAATTTCTACTAAGAAGTATAAAAGAGTTGAAATTTCTGATATAATGTGTAAAACTGACTTAGATTTTGGTATTCAAGAAGATGGATAGCGGTAAAAATCGAATAAACAACCTAATATGGATGTGTAATTGAATGGTAATACATGAACAGGGGAGGATAAAAGGAGAAAATCAGCTTAGGACTACAAAGGACAGTAATTTTTGGAGATACATTTGTTTTGCTGAGGAGACTTAGCAGATAAACATGGAATATAGAATGCAATATCTCGCAATAAAATTAGAAATTCACTTTTTTGTAAAGGTAGAGAATCCTAAATGCTCTTCATGCGTTAAAGTATTTTGACCAACCCAATATTTGAAATTACCAGACATGGTAATCTTACACCGAATTTGTTACAAATACTTTGTTTGGGACATAATATTCCCAACTATAATAAGAAGTATAGAATAGAGGATGACATTATGCCACAAGCAGTAACATGCCATTATTTGGACGTTTTTTTTTTTTCAAATTCAGGTTTCTTTTCTATATTTCTCATGAAATACTTCGTGCAAGAATTCATATATCTCTCAAGAATCATTATTCTTCATTTTACTCGTGTTCTGCAATGGGAAAAATTCACAGTCATAAAGGGAAACTTTGAAAAGTAGAAGAGCAGGCGCCAAGCAAGTGTTTAAAAGAAGCGCCAACTTTTCACACAGGACAAAAATAATTTTCTGAAAATATTTATCAATTGGCAAAGAAATGATTGACTTTTGAGAAGTAAATGTAAATATCTCCTGGGTGCTATAACAGCGGGCATTCTTTAGCAGGAAAAAACAATTCTAAGTTCGAATTCTGGTTGAAGCAGTTTTTTTCCAAGAAAAGCATGTAATCATTTCGCTTTATCCTCTGTCTCCTTGATGTTTGACAAATAAAAAAATAAAAAAAATAAAACATTATTTTACCTACGCAGGTAATGACAGAAAAAAGTAACGGCTACTCCTGATTAAATCACAAAGTATATTGCTCTAAGGTGACCCTGCTATACGGAACTGATCTGGGAATATTTATTTCAAGTTCTGTGCTTTTGCGACTGAATCAAATTTGATTTTTGAGATTTCTTATTGATCAGTAAATAATGGATGAAAATGTGGCAACTTATGCATTTTTCGTCTGTTCAATTTCAGCTTTTGTTATGAAATCCTTGTTGATTTTTATGAAAAAGATTATTTTGGCTTGGGCAAAGATTTCAAAGAAAACCATGGTCACCCAATAGAAGTAGTTAAACATTTCTTGCGCTCTCTGATAATCAAAAGGCGGAGATGTATACTCAGAAGTTTTCATATCAGAAAAAAAATAATTACAGGTTTGTTATTTTTCTGAACCATCCACTGTTTATCACTTTCCAACTTATACTGAAGTCCGTTCGTAAAACCGTTCTGCTCCGGGATTTAAAGTTTCAAATATCAGTCTGATACTTAATAATGTATTAGTAGGGGGACTCTGACGTGTTGTAATGGTTAGCAAGCTTGTTTCCTTAGATCAATTACGACTTGGTAGTTAGTTCGAGCGAAGGAACCGCATATATGCAACCATGTGCCAATGATGACGATGATTTCATACTTTTTCTAAGATATTAATATATATCACGAAAGTGAACGTAAAAGGCTTAGTCATAATTTGGACTCGTCAGGCAGATTTCAATTTCCGAACCTATAAACATTACACCAGAAGAAAATTTAAAATAGTTTGCAAATAATTTTTACATTAATTACTATATAATTTATTCCAGTGTTTATTTGTATTTTCCCTTGATAATTTGTTACAAGAAATATTATTGTCTGCATAGGAAATACAATTTCCTATCCTTTATTTAGATTTCGATAGGAAATACAGTTTTTTTATCGTCTATCCATTTTTCAATAAAAAGCACAATTTCAATATTTTATGAAGATTTCAATAAAATATACAATTTTATATTCAAAGCAAAATATAGTTTTCTATCTTCTATCCAGGTTTTAAAAGAAAATGCACTTTTCTAGCCTCCAGGTTTCAACAGTGAATACATTCGCCTATCCTCTATTCAGGTTTCTACAAAAACTAGTTTTTTATTCTCTATCCAGGTTTCAACAAAAAAATATTTTTCTATCCTCTGTCCCGGTTTCAACAAAAAAATAGTTTCCTATCCTGTATCCAGGTTTGAACAGAAAATAGTTTTCAATACTCTATCCCGGTTTCAACAAAAAAAGTTATCTATCCTCTATCCAGATTTCAACAGAAAATATATGCTGTATGCGGGTTTCAATAAAAAAGTACTTTTTCTATAATATATCCAGGTTTCAACAGAAAATACAATTTCCTATTCTATTCAGGTTTCAACTGAAATTACAGTTTTCTAATCTCTATCCACGTTTCAACAGTAATTGCATTTCATATCCTTTATTCAGGGTTCAACAGAATACGAATTTTCTATATTCTATTCCGTTCTCAACAAAAAATCCGACTTCTATTCAGGTTTAAACAAGAAATTCAATTTCTTATTTTCAAATCTCAATAAAAAAGAAAGTTTCTCTCCTATGTTCAGATTTCTACAGAAAATACAATTTTCTAACTTCTACTCTTGTTTCAAGAAAAAATATTATCGAAAAGTAGCATTTTATGTGCTCTATCTATCTTTCAAATCATATCTAGTAATTCTTTGTTCCTTTTTTTTTTTTTTGATTCACGCATATTTTGCTAAATTTTTATAGTATCTTCAAGGGATATAAAAGATACATTACTTTTGATTTCTAATTGTATGAAGGTTACTGTGGTTTTTAGGATTTTTCTTGTTATTGGACAAACAATAATTTTGTTTGATAAGACTGACAAGTCGTATGCATGTTTATGCGTTTCATGCGTCAACAAGCTTTCTCTTAAAACATTCCTAAACATTAATACGGCTAACCATTCAATAAATAAATACAAGTTTTTGTATGCAAAAAAACTAAGCTTAATCTGCCTTTATATTTGCCTAGTTCTACTCTGTTACAACGTTAAATTGATACCTCTGTCATTTGTGATCTTACCGAATAGGCACTGGAAATTCAAAAATTTGCAGTGCATTCACGTGACAATGTTTTAACGAATAAAACGTAATTTTAAATAAGTAAATAAATAAAAACAAGTTTTTTTTTTTTTTTTTTTTTTTTTAATAACGTAGACAATTATCTAAGTACCGGCCGTCCACTTAGTTCCGGCCTTTTGCTCAGAATGAATAGGAATTCAGACTTACTATTTTCCAGATTGTGAGTTAAGCTTTCTCACCGACTTAGTGAAAAAAAGGCGGACTTAACATATTTTTTATCAACCTTTATAATTTTATGTACTATTTTCATATAATTAAGTTTGGATTATCGGTGGATATTCGTTTACGGAATTAATCTGTCGAGGTCGATTTGTGATCAAAACCTATTCATTTATAAATTCACTTGATTATGTAGATGTTGCACTTAGAAAAGAGGGACAGGTTAATAATTTTAACTCATGATTTATATGTAACATATCTAGTTATAATAGTTGTTGGAATTATGATTAAATTATAAATCATACTAAGTATTAGGTTGGTGCAAAAATATTTTCGTTTTTTAACATATGTTACTATGTGAGAAAACGAAATTATTTTTGCACCAACCTAATATCAAGTTAGGAAAAATGCACCCGGTTTAGTAATACAGACTGATCATCCTAACCAAACAGATATTGTGTGAATGAAAAGCGGCGTGAGAAATAGTATTAAAAAATTAAGAACCTTAAGTGATAGCTGAAGAACATATGAAATTTGAGGGTTAGTATCGTCCTTAGCAAACTGGGCGCAGATTGTACAGTGCGAAACAAACTGAAGATGATTAAGAATATCGAGTGAGTATAAATAGGACATTTCAGTTGAAGTGAGGATACTAAGAAGAGTGTTTGTGATTCAAGGAAACGCACTGTCATACTGTTGTAGTGATCACAAGTAGTGTGAAGGCGCAACGTAATAATAATAATAACAATAATAATAATAATAAATAAATAAACTACAAGGACAGTTGTCACTTCAATTAAAAGATAGTAAAAAGAGACAAGTTATATGAAGTCTTGACAAAAAGAATAAGAGTGACGTACCAAATATTAAGAAAGTGAATCAATAAATTCAATGCAAAGGAACAGAGAATCAGGCGTTATGACAAAAGAAACAGATTCCCCTGGCCAAATGAAATTACAAGAAAAGAAAAAAAAAACGAGAGGACAAGGCGTTGCATGGCAAATACTTAAAAAGAACAAAAAACGCAGATGCGAGCCAACAGAAAACAGAAACGGGTTGAAAGCTGAGAAAGAAGTTTTAATTATTACAGTTCAGAACTAAAGCCATGCAACCAGATTCTATCACTGTCATATAATCAAGGATGGAAATGGAACTAGCCCGAAATGCAGCATCTGCGGAAAATATTATGAAACTGTCGACCATATTATCTCAGGATGTCCGGAACTAGCAAAAATGAATATACACACAGTCATAACAACGTAGTGACATATGTGCACTGAAATATATGCAATAAGCACAAAATATAAACCATTAAGCGAAGTAACGAGTATTAACCAGACACATTACCTAAAATAACTATGTAACTATCCTATGGGACATGACAATTCAATCTGTTAGGAAAATAAAAGTCACCAGACAGAATATTATCACAAAAAGCAAGAAATTCAGAAATGCATGCTTATTGCTATAGCAGCACCCTCGGAGAGAAACACCTCCACGAAAATTATCGAGAAATTTTCCACATAGAAGGACCAGGAGATCGAGATGTGAAAAAGTCTTCATTTTCACATCTCGATCTCCTACCAATAGTAATCAGAGCACTGGGCCTCGTGAGAAAAGGAATAAACAATTTTATTAACAGTGTCCCAGATAACATCAACATACAAATTGCCCAGAAGATCGCCCTACTAGGACCATCCCATATAGTAAGAAAAGGGCTATCAGTTCGATGACAATTCTACTAAAGGGCCTAAGGACCAGAGTTTAGACACGGCTCTACAGAATACAAAGCAGGAAACATAATATACACAAATAATAATAATAACAAAAACAACAACAATAATAATAATAATAATAATAATAACAACAACAATAATGATGATGATAATAATAATAACAATAATAATAATAATAATAATCACCCAGCACGAGTTATGGAAATAGAAGAAATCGCAATTCTATCGGATTACACAATCTTTACAGACGGGAATATTAATGCAAATAGGCCGGACATAATTGTCAAAAAATGAAAAGAAAAAAAATTCTTACTAATTGATATGGCCTGCCGAGCGGCCTGTAATATAGCAACCAAAGAATTTTAAAATCTATCGAAGAATAAACACCTGGAAATCGAAATAGAAAAAAATGTGGAAATTGAAAACAAGAATAGTACCAGACATAGTTGGTGCGCTTGGAATTTTAAAAAGGAACACACAATAATACATCGAAAAATCCCTGGAAACCCCAGCTTAAGAGAAGTAGAAAAAATTGTCTTCGTATGTACAGCTCATATACGAAGAAGAACTTCGCCCATATAACTCTAGTGATGCTACGGGACTTTGAAAGCAAATCATGAAATGTTGCCATAACAACACACCACTACTTGCATGACGTCTTCCCGCAGACTTGATAGGTAAAATAACCATAGCAGAAATAATAATAATAATAATAATAATAATAATAATAATAATAATTTCAGCTGCTTGTATACTGCGTAGCGTAGCTGATGAGACTATTTCACATGCAGTGTAGGAATGTCGCTTGGTTGCACAGATGGAATGAAAAAAATAAAACCATGACAAAATGTCTACGATATTATATTGCAAACTTGGACAATAATTGGATTTGATCCTTCAAGAATACAGTGTCGCCTACAGAACGTAAGTTTGTAAGGTTGTATCAAACGACAATAAATCTTGGTGCAAAATCGCTGTACTGTATGTTTAAACCCCTCATTTTCTTTATTGATATCAATGATCTACTTGAGGACCTACTCTAATTTTAGTTACTATCTATGCAGATGATACAACAGTTTATAGGTGCACCTCCGGGTATCTAGACAACCAGAACGTGACAGCAGACTCCTCTGAGCTAGCTCAATGTGACACAATGTGGAAAGGGCTGGGTTGTAAAAGAAGTATTGCCACCATATCGGACCAGGAACTGCGTGTCATCGCTTGTCAGTCTACACGGCTTTCTGGATGGCTGTTTTCCACCATACGACCACTTTTTCACAGACGAAACTATGCAAGTCTCTCGTCTCTTTATCTCTATTTTCATGTCAAATGTACAAATGAACTACTTTCTTTAGCTCTACCAGACATACCCGTGGCAGCTGAGCCCCATTTCAGGTACAATATGATAAATAAACCTAATTCCTTTTATATTCCAATAGTAAAAATGAAGTTCCACACAGGCAGATCCTTTCAAGAATTGCTACTTTGTGGAACAAACTCTCAAGAGATTGTTTTCCCGATCGCTACAATATTAACCTATTCCAGTCTACAGTAAAACCGTTATCTCTGTTAAATAATCTCATAAAATGCACTTCTTACCTACACCACTCATACGCTCATATAACAATAAAATTCAGTCAAACTCTACCTTGAGTTAATCTTTGGCCTTGAACAATAGTTTTAAAAGTCCTACTTTTGCATACATTTAACTGGTTATCTGTTAGCATGAAAGCTGTTTCTTCTCATAGGTTATGGATAAGCGAATATCTTTTCCGTGCAGTCAAAGCTTTGTTAATAATTCAAACAGTGCGTTAGTTTATCTAATAACTATGTGATCTATGAAATATTATTAATCTTGTTATGTATCTCACCAAGGTTGATATATTAATGGCTATTACGTTAATTCGCCCGTGGTGGCTTTGGCAGAGCTACGAAGATTATAAACTGAGGTTTTCCTGTGTCACACACATATGTACACACACAAAAATGCACAAACACAAACACACACATATTTGTATACACACACACACACACACACATATATATATATATATATATATATATATATATATATATATATATATATATATTCGATATGATATTTTTGGCTTCCTTTATATATATATATATACACTCCATGAGACCTTATTAGAAATTCATGCTTTGTGTTGACATATAAAATAAACTGATATGGGATTCTCACTTTTATTTGCTGAATGATGATAATATCTGTCTGCTCAGTAAGGATAAAATTTGGTTCGTTCTGCACAGATGTAAACACACGAAAGAGATTTGTATAAAATATCATGAACTTTAGAGTCACAAATGAATAGACCCGTTTTAAGTTTGAAGCTTTAAAATAGATCGTAAAACTGTTTTGATGGATGACAAGAACTTTTTAATAATTTCATGTCATCGTTGATTAAAACCTCGCTGAAAATTGCGAAAATATTTTGATGTTTGTGTACGTCTTCTGTCGCAGCCCTGATAAGAGTAGGTTTTTAATTCATCTGGCCGATGAGTTTCTGCTTTGAAATGAGAATAGATGAAAAATAAGCGATTTTCACGCTATGAGAATTTTAGTCGTTGTAGTTATGAGGAGACAAAACTATCACTCTGCCTTCTGTGAAAGGCTACATAAGGAATAAAAACGAATGAAATGCGCAACAGAATACAATTTTACGGGCGATCCTTTCACAGAAAAATTTTGCGATAACTTTGATAAGCCTGGCGGATAGAGCAGTGCCTTGATGTCTACTGTTGGAAACCGCCCTCTCAATACAAGTAGAGATTTATGTTTTACGTATCCAATATACGTGTTTCTCCCGTTTGAAGTTTCTGTTCTGTTTAACTTACGATTGCTATGTAAGGACCTCCACTAAATCTTCGATACTTAAGGTTTAAATGTTCATTTAAAATGAAACTGCGTTCATCAGGTTTTCTTTTTAGCTGTAAATAAAAGCTAAATTTTTAAATGTAATATTTCCAGTAAGCAAACTATTCTGGTGCATTTCAAATAGAAATTATATTGATTGGAATCTCAGCTTTTGCTCGCTTTCAGAAATCGTTTAAAATCATTTGATTTGACACATTTACAAACAAAAGGTAATTCTCGGTTTTAAAAATCTCCCAAAAATAAATATACTTTTCTGAAACTTTATTTGAGGAATATTAGTTGATTTAAAGTATAATTAATCTGATCTGAAAAAAATATTATTTAATTTAAGTTTAAAATAACAGAGGGAACTTTTGCATTAAACATAATTTTGGTTGTAAATATGTAACATTTATGAGGGTAATATACGGATATCTTTCCTTAGGTGTTTATAAATTGTACATTGTTCAATTATTAACGTTATCAACAAATTATTTTAAATTACAAAACTGTTCTCGGATTAAACGAAAATTACAATATAATACATATTACTTGTAATACATTTATTCTTGCCGTCAATTTTGAAGGCACGGGTACACGAGTTTATATATATGTGTGTATATCCAATAATTTTATTTCTAACTGCGTTATGTTTAGGTTTGTTTGTATATGCATGCAAATAGCAATATATTAGTTCGTTAAAAAATAATTTTATCGTTATGGCACGGATTTAATATTCCGTCCAAATATTATAATTTGTGGCATTTATTTGATAAAGACATAATTTTAAAGGAAAAAGAAAGTATTATGGAAATAATTCTTATCTTACTGGGAAAAATGTCTTATTCTAATCAATACCACCCACCGAAAAAAATAAGTTTTAATTATTTCATCCAAACTAAGGCGTTAAATATATTATGACCCATGGCATTACCGAAAGTGAATTAACACGCTTCAAAGTTACAGTTGATATTTTTGGCAAGAGCTTATGGAAACAATAAATATACACCTGATTGTAGCAACAGAAATTATTTCCAACAATGAAAACACCATCTTATATATGGTGAAAGAAATTTGCGACTTTAACGAATTCAGTGTTTTTTTCCAATTTTCTTTCGTTCAAATGATACGGACACTTTCTTAGAAGCTAAATTTTTAAAAGACCAAAAGAGAACAAATCCTTTCCTTAATAATCACGGATATATTTTACATGAAAAGGATAAAAGTTATATAGAAAAGTTACATAGAAACAGAAAATTACCATAAAAGGGATTATTTTTAATTTAAGATATTTGGTCATTTGATCTGATTTTTGGAAGTGGGCCGTGTCGATAACTTCTCAACCCCATCTTGTATAACAATTTCAACATTACTATAAACTTAATCAAACTTAACAATCTCAGACGTATTTCCCAACCAATTCGGCACATAATGTCACTTGAGTAGGATAAAGTGGGAAAAGTAAGGAAACAGGAAAGAAAGTCGGGAACAGAAAAAGATTGGAAACAGAGTGGGAGACTAAGCCCACATGTCTCCCGGATCATATGCTGGCATAAGTACTACCTTTTCTATATCCGATGCATAGCTTATGCGACCGCATTCCGCAAGGAATTCCTCCCGGAAATAAACAAAACAGACACACATATAAGCGTACACATACAATTATCCATACGTGTGTCTGCATATGCGTCTTTTTTTGTGTTCATTTTGTTTAGTTCTTTTTTCGTAACAGATTTAATGTTTAGTATAGAGCTTAGAAAAAGTTCGCAGTGTGAGATAGGCAAGAAGTAAGGTATGTAGCAACATCAGCACGTCAAAGGGCACTCCTTTAAAGGCAAGCAAGGACAAAAATATTTTAAGTCAAGTGATAGCGATTGCTGTATGAGTCGTACGATTTTTGAATCAAGCACGGGTAACGCGGGGCATGCTGCTAGTCAGCTATAAACCTCTACTACTTTCTTCTTTTATGCTGATCTTTTAAGTGTGCATGGCCCTCCATATCTTCCTGTCTCTTGTAGCACTTACTAAGTTTTGTCTTTTTGTTATTTCTCCCAAACCCTGTTTCACCATCCATTTACTCAAGCTTATTAAGTATGTTTCGCGCTGCTTTCCTCAGTCGCACTTTCCCTGAATATGTCCCTTGAGTATCGGATTTTCTAAGCCCTCCTTCCTCATTCCGTGTCTAGAAATTTCAACTGCCTCTTCCTGATGTTAAGTTTCCTTTTAGTTTCCATTTTTTCCAAAACCTCGTCCTTGCTCACATTTTCGTTTTTTTGCCCCCTCAGCATTTTTTTCTGGAACCACAACTGTGTTGCTTCAAATCTCTTCTTCATCTTTGAGGAGATTGTCCATCATTCGTAACCATATACTCCACACAAAGTCATAATTATTTATGTTAGAGCATGTTGCATGTGATGTGTAAAACCCGCATCGGAAACATCAGGAAACCTTAAAAGGCTAGGAACATCAATTTCAAATTCCAGTTTTATTTGGTGCCATGAAGCAAAGGACGAATTTTCATTTTAGTGTGACACCCTAAATTTTCTTTTTTTTTTTTTAATCGGTTTTGTTTTAAGATATAATTTCGCACAAATAAAGACGTAATAATTCCTGAAGAAGAGACAGTAATATTTTTCATCTAATCTTTTATTTTATAAATATTCTTATGGTAATTTAATAATAAGTGCTAATAATTTCGAAAAAAGACATTCGTAATTTATATAGTTTAAGCTATGAATATAACCTTTTCAGTTGATCTATCTTCTAGTCGTGCTTAATTGTGCGTTCCTTAAACAAGTTTTCCCAAATAAACGTAAAATGCTCATAAATGTCATGGTTCATATTCGACATTCGAGATTCCAGCAACCTATATAACAAGAATATGTACATCGTTATAGTCGTGATTCTGTTCAATTCTGCCTCTGCTAAGCAAATAAAACTACACAACACTCAAATCCCCATTGGCCTGATCTTTTCTATAAGCCGATATATGCCGTTCCATTCAAATTTCTCACTATCCTGCGATTTCCTTTATCTTTTATTTGAACTTTTCAACAAGAAAGAGTAATGTGAGTTCTTTTTCCGATATACCCTGCTGTGTCATATCTTTCCTATCCTGTTTTATGTCTGCGGAAGGGTCGGCTGAATGTTCACGTATATTATTTTATGTCTTAGTTATGAAGAGCTGACGGCGAAGAGGGATCCGAAAATTTCATAAACATCTGAGTTTTCCATATTTGATCAGATTTGGGGACGTGGTATCGGCTGGGGACTATTCGGCACTCCCTCGTACAAATGCGATCGACCGCTGAATATGTTTCTCATGAGAGATTACTACTATGAAATGTACTGGTGTTATTAAACAGACGAGCACAAGCACACGCTGATGTTTTAGTATATTCCTTTTTTTTAATGAATATATTGAATACACACCAGAAGAAAGATATGAAACAGACTGGATGAAACGTGTTAGAAATCTATGCAAAACAATGAATCAAGTTTCACAGTTTATCAGCATTTTGAAGGTTATTTAATGCCAGAAATCTTTTAGATAGTAATATTTTTTTTTAGAAATAATAATGATTTATTAATACAAGTCGTAATAATTAAAGTATATCTGGTGAGACAAGTGGATTTTAGCATTTCTCAAGGTTATTTGTGCATAAACTTATATAACAAACCCGACAAGAATTTCAACTCGGCTCTCAGATTTCAAATGCCGATCCTTTATCCATTATACTACACACGTATCTAAGATTGCAGCTACTGGCATTTCGAAGATCAACTATCTATGTACTGACCAGTCTCGACATTGCTTAACTTCGGTGATCGTACGAAAGCCGGCGTTTTAACTTGATATGGCCGTATGCCTATCAACGAATAGGTACAATTGTACTGATAATTACTTGTATAAAGAATGAATAAATTGTTTTGAATCCGATCCAATTTGATTAAATCCATTTATTGCCTCGGTCTATATAAAGAAAAGTTAAATGTAGTGATAACAATACACTCATCATTATTTTTATCTTATTTGTTCGCCAAATAATTAATGAACAGTTCTTATCGAATAGGTTTAACATTTTTCTTTTGTATTTTAAAATATCAAACAAACTAAATTCCAAAGTAAATTCTTTACATTCATTAATAATGAATCTGCGAAGATTACATCGACATGAATCCAAAACAATCGGAGTAAAGAGATTTATCAACTGTCTGTGACCTTTTCTTAACTTAAACCCTAATAATTATTACTTGTAAAATATTAATAGAATCCAGTCGATTTTACTTTCATACTATCAGTTCTAAAAATAATTGTTTTTAAACATGGTACATGACTAAAACCTGCATTAAGTTATGCAAATAAAGTAAATCTCAATAACTCAAAAAGATTTGAACCAATTTTTGTCAAATTTAAACTCGTCCAATTCTATCCTTAGTAAAAAAAATAAAACTAAATTTTCTGCCATTTTAATGGTTAGTATTTGAGATATTTGGAATTTAAAAATGGACTGACTGAAGTTAGTATGCAGATTAAACTAAGATTAATAACTCTGAATTGTAATAAAAACTATTTTTCTCCATATGTTGAAACATGGGTAAAGGGAAGGATCTAACAGCTGCGGAAAAACAAAAATAAATAGCAAATTTATTGAGAGATGGAATGTCCACATTGGAGATATGGAAGCTTTGTAGAGATCATCGAACTATAAAGAAATCTGTTGAAAATATAAGTTTTACAAATCGAAGCAAAAGAAAAAAAAGTTTTAAGAACTTGCTTCACCGAGATGAACGTAAATTAAAGTGACTTACAGCGAAACAACCATTTTTGAATAGCGCTCAGATCTTTCAAAAGGCTGGAGTTAAGGGAGACAAGAAGGACAAAATGTGAAAAATACTTTGTGAATTGGGATCTGTAAAAAAAAAAAAGGATCTCCTAGGTAACTTTCTCTCACTAAAGCAAATTTTTTAAAGAGTCAAAATTGGACCAATAAATACATGAAAATTGACTTTTTCTAAAGTAATTTTCACGGACAATTCTTGAGCGACATTTGATGAACCTGATGGATGGGTCAAACGATGAATTGTATCTAATTCCTCTGGCTAAAGGAAAGCAACAAGAAGGTAGGGTTTTGATATGTCGACCAATTCATACTCGTTGAATATTTAAACGGAACAGGTCTAACTATTACGATTTTATGAGCAATAATTTCTTTGCATGGTACAAGTCTCAGTCACGCAAGTTTCAAATTTGTATTTGCACGATAATGCTCCTTCTCATATATCTAAGTTTACCTGTGAATTCTTTGATCATAAAAGATTTGCCGGAGAGAAGATAATGGAATGGCTACCATTAAGTCCTGAACTGAATCCGATCGAAAATTTTTTGTCAATCGTGAAGATGAAATTACATGAAGGTGGCAAATGATATAACAACAAAGCAGGGAAGCAATTAATTCTATGTCGGAATTTGAACCTGCAGAAGTAAACATTAACAAAATCAATGGATAATAGATTATTAACATTTACTAAGAAGAAGGGTCATTATATAAAAATGTAAAGGATTCAAATAATTGCCATCTGCGTTTGCCATTTGTTCTATTATAGGTGTTAATCAATTTTTGATGATTTCATTACCATTTTATTGAAGCAAAATTTGGTTTAGCCTCATAACTTCATTCGGCAGCCTTGTAGAATACATTAGTAGTAGGTTCAATAACAATTAGTGATACTACCTAAAGTGTTAACTCGTGCTTTTTTTATGACATCGAAATTGATTGTTTAAAATTTGACAATTTTTCAAACCATTATTGAATTTTATATGATTTGCTTAATTTTTTCAGACTGGTTGTAAATGAAGAATGAACGCGATTCAGTTGTTGATCGAAACACTCTAAAACTGACAAAATCCTGATTACACCCAAGATTATACAAAACTTCCTCAATTCGTCTCTACACTAATGAAATATAAGTTTTAGTTTTCGCAATAAACATTTATCATTCAGTATAATTTCCTTCATTATATTGATTCTTTCGATACATGACTGACGAGATATTTCTTTCTGTACGAAACAGTTGCAGTAGATCAGTTGCTAGCCAAGGCTATAGAACCCGGGCTGCTATTTATCTGGAGGTATGGGGGAGAAGAAGATGATTCATACATTTCCCAAGGGTATTAGCACATAATAGATCCAAACTCGGCTCTCCGATTCATCAATCCGAGCCGCTATCTATCTATCTATCTATCTATCTATCTATCTATCTATCTATCTATCTATCTATCTGTGCTTATATTTGTCTCAATAGAGAGAATATATGGCTGTGATGCATGTTGTTGGTATAGCTATTTCGGATTTCGAATATTTGTAGCCCATTGTCAATAAGTTGTTGAGCACAATAATAATAATAATAATAATAATAATAATAATAATAATAATAATAATAATAACTAGCCGAAAGCTTGTCTTGCAAACATTTTATTAATAAATTCATTTATAAGTAATGGTGTACGAATGGAAGCCTTTGAAATTCATAACTTTTTCCATTTCACTAAAATAGACGTTAAACAGTTCTATGTTTCTTTCTTTCTTTCTTTCTTGCATTCATTTTCTCACTGAAACCAAGTGGCGTCTCGGATATGTCAGAAGCGAAATAGTCCATTATTTATGAGATATTGGAAGGATGTAACGACTTAACTAGCTAATGAAGTGAGAGGCAAGCAGAATTAAAATAGAGATAATAATAAACTTAAATACTTAATAGCTGAAAAGATTGTAGATATGACAAAATACAGAATGAATGAAAAAGAAAATGAAAAAAATATAGAAGAGCACAACAACAATGGCCAAGATGTGGAGGGAGGGTGGAATATGTAAGTCATTGTGGTGCTTATCTCATAAGAGATAATAGACAAGATCTAGAAAGTAAAGATAACAGTTCATGCTCAATGATATATGTGTCATAAACAATCAGTTAAATTGTATAACAAATTAAGTAAATATATATGGAAATTTAACTAAGGTGGAATCTTAAACTGCGGTTAACCCATAATAATAGGAGCCATAGTTATAATCGAGCCACAGACAGACAAGATCATTAACAAAATACCTAGCAATATCTGTTTAAAAAATTAAAATATTATCGAGCGGAACTGCTCATCGAGAGAGAATTATCTATGTAAAAACAATATAAACATTAATGTGTCAAGTATTACGTAACATCAGAATTTGTGCAAACAGAATATCTATATTAACTAACTTGCCTGACACTTTATTTGAGTAAAGACCAATAAAAATGTGAAGACCGCAACGATACTAGTTGTAATAGGTACTTACTTTCTGCCAAAGAAAGTGATCGAAAATTGAACAGCCAGGATTCTAGTAGGTTGGTGCAAAAATAATGACGTAATAATGTCGTCTTTTTTAACGTTAAAATACATCAAAAAACGACATTATGACGTCATTATTTTTGCACCAACCTAATAGATCATTTCATATTAATGCGGGGTTCTTTAGGTTTCTGTCTTTGGAATGACGCTATGTTTTATCTTCATCAACAAGGATCCCAATGTAATCAGTTCCCATCTAGATATTTATACTGATGAGACAACTATTTACCTCAATCTTGATAATACGTCCGATTGGTTCGAAAAGTAAAACTGGCAGCTGCTCTCAAAAATAACGTCCAATCAACTGTAAACCGGTGTAAAAATGTCTTGTAAATTCGAATGCTTACAAAACGTAACAGCTATGCTTTAATAATCAAAGCGAAACAATTTTCCTCTCCATCAGTATATAATGATTATTTAGTCAATAGTTAGGTCTGCTGATAGGAAAGTTGGTTCTCTCAGTAGTGACAAAACATTGTTTGTCAGAATCATTTATAAATCTACGCTTCCCCCGTGCATCAAATATTTCTGCTATATCTAGTCTCGTACTCCTGGTAAATATTTCGAGATTCTCTTCAAAATTCAAAGAAGGGTCTGTAATGTTACCAGTTCTGACCTACTACCTACTTTCCCAACACCGTGTTGTGGCTTTTGTCTTTCTTTTCTATAAATATTTTCATGGCAGTTTAAGAAGAAAGATTGACAATTAGGTCTCATCATTTTACTAGTGAAATAACTAGATGTAACGGTTCTATAATAATAATAATAATAATAATAATAATGACAACAACAGCAACAACAATAATAATAACAATAACAATAATAATAATAATAATAATAACAACAACAATAATAATAACAATAACAATAATAATAATATTAATAATAATAACAACAACAACAATAATAATAACAATAACAATAATAATAATATTAATAATAATAATAACAACAACAATAATAACCATAACAATAATAATAATATTAATAATAATAATAATAACAACAACAACAACAACAACAACAACAACAATAATAATAATAATAATAATAATAATAATAATAATAATAATAATAATAATAATAACAATAACAATAATAATAATAACAATAGGTACTTTTCTTGCACGTCTCCTCTGCGGAACTCATTCTGATTTATTGCTTCCCTGCCATCTAGAATATTCAAAAGTTTAATTGCAACATGAACCGTCATCATCGCCTTTCCTGAAACCTGTTCTTTTATTGCCCTTTCTAATCACCAACGTTTTCTTATTATTTCCTTTGCGACTTGCATTATCGCCATGCTTGGGGTGAAATCATTAACAAAAATTACAATGTGTGAATGGAGCAATAAAGTGCAGTTTCTATAGTCTGTACTGGTGACGGTCGTTTGCCTGTTCATGTTAGAACTTAATTCCAGTGATTGGCTCTTTTGCGTTAAATCCGCTCTATTTAGAAGTGTAATTTTAATTTATCAGGTGGCAGCCGGAGGAAATATCTGAAAAATAAAGTTACGAATCATTAATGTGTCTGAACACAAATCAGAAACTCTGCAAGAAAAATTGTGAGAAGTAAAATAATAATGAATATGTAATTTAGACAGACCACAACATTTAAATAGTAAGAAACGCTGTGAACAAGGAAAAGGATTTCTTAGATATGATGAAACATAGAATGAATTAAAAAGAAAACCAAAAATATAGAAGAGTACAACAACATAGTCCAAGAAATGGAGGAATGGTAAAATATGTAGGGAATCGTGGTGCTTATTTCAACTGATATATGAGGAACTTCCCAAAAGATACGATGAATTATTTTACAGAGAACATCAAAGATCGCGAACTCCCGAAATTGCCAAGGCCACGGGTGTGCGGGAATCGACAAAACTACTAGAGAATTCAAATGTGAGATGTTCCAGACATAACTGCACCTGTTCAATGATAAAAGGGCGTAATTCAAGATTAATGATCAATTTATGAAGGCAGTTGACAGCTTCAGAAAACGCCATTTAAGTACCACTGTAGAAACTGTACTAAACGATGGTCTTAACTTCGTAAATACCGTCAAGTGAATTCTATACTTGGATGTGACAGCGTCAACTCAAGATGCCGACACGAAACTTCAAAAGGAAAGACTCGGGCCGACGTTATGAAATATAAAGCAAAACTGACACAGAAGAAATTCAGTTTACCATAAATAAACCCTACTAAAGAGAACAAATATCAAAAACCTATAGAATAATTTCAGCATCACCATGCTGATATTAGAAAATGAACTCACTAATATTGGCGCAAAATTTTTAAAAACCATCAAATTGTTTGCGGACAAAAACCCTTATAATCGTAAGGAAATAATCACGAATCAGGTTCAAGTATCAGCGTCATTCGCATGCAATAAATACAGAAGTTGAATTAATGGTAGAATAAATGTTTGTATATGTGTAGTTAAATTCTTATAATCGGGCATATGAGTTTTGATTGACATATTCAACCGAGTCGTCCGTGCATTGAATACTGTTACCATATATGATCTGGTTCTCCTGCTATTCATCTCGAAGATCTTGACAAAATCCAAACAAGGATCTGTAATGTAATCAATCCTGACCAGGCATCTCGATTTCGGTTACTTTCTCACCTACGTGGCATGACTTTCATGGCAGCTGTTCTGACGAGCTTTTCTTCCCCTGAAAATAGTTCATCTTTTGCCCTTTTCTCAATTCTCCTTATTCTCACTCTTTTCTTTCATTTTAACTCCCTGTACCCACATGTACATTTTGTCTGATTGTGTATGTGTGTGTGTGTCTATGTGCGCGCGTGTGTTTCTGTCTGTATGCGCGTGTATGTGTATGCTCCATTTATTAAAAGCCCGTTAATATTGGTAAGTAGTAACGTTTTCTATCTAAAGAAATTAGTTGTTTTTAGAATAATTAGAAAATTATCTTTATTAAAAATGTTCATTCTCTTGGCACTGTCGGAAAATAAAGATAAAACCCCACAAACATTTATTCACAAATTAATGTTCTATCGTCTCGGGAAGACATTAATCTCGTTTCCTGGCTTTAATCTAAAAGCTTCTTCACTATATTTTTTGAATGTGAAAATCTTAAAATTTCTCTTCTGAGAAATTTTTTTGTGATGAGCTGTAATATTATACGTCCACTGACAATAATTATTGTTTGTTTTATGCAGGGAAATGGCGAAATGAAATCGTCAACAACTTTATTATTCGTAACGTTGAACAAAACCAATCATTTTTACTTGAGGTCAATGAAAAAAGTCATTCTTATATATTTTCGTAAATTATTCATTTTGAGGATCAAACCACGGAAATTGTTTAAAACAGGTTTTTCGATATTATATAATTAACCATATTATACATTAAATCATTAAAAAGTGAAAAAAGCGTAATAAAGTTGAAATCTAGATCAAGGACACTGCATTGACATTGGCAGGTTAAATTTTGCTTTGTTTGTGAAAAGAAGACTTAACATCACGGAACGAATTTTGAGTCAAAAGGTTTTTAAAACTATGTGAAATGTCATAAAATTAATGCTCTAGTTTTTTAAAAGTTTTATTTTACCATAAATATCAAGCTAAAAAATATTTTTATTCAACGAATTTTAATGCCTAATTTAAATTCCTTTCTTATCTAAAGCATATAACAGACAGAAAGAGAGAGAGAGCGAGAAATGGTATCTAAACAGAGAATATCTTCATTTGTGAATATAGACGTATGTGTTCATGCATTTTTATAGGTAGAGGTAAATGTGTAAAAATAGCCAATCACAAACACACACGCACAACCACACACAAATACACACACAAATACACACACAGTTATATATATATATATATAATATATATATATATATATATATATATATATATATATATATATATATATATATATATATATGTGTGTGTGTGTGTGTGTGTATTTGTGTATGTGATTGTGATTATCAGGGAAGATAAGAGATATTAAGAAGCAAAAGGTTTATATAAAAATACAAATTTATTTATTTATTCGAGTATAGAATCGTTCAACAGCCCATTACTTGAATCAGGACGAGGTTGCAAAGATAACTGTTCCTGCAACTGCTTTAAGATACTGTTATGATGTTAGTGTTCTTGACGCTTAAACTTGCAAAGATCAAAAGGTCTCTTTATGATTTATAGGCCCAGCAGAAGGTTTCTTTCTTTTTGTTAATGAGAACAGTTTTGTATGTTATGATTATGCTCGAAAGCGAATCGGTACCTTTCGCATTAATGCCTTTAATTTAGCACGACTCCAGTAACCCATGAGAGTCTTAGATGCACCACATGTGCTGCAGCAGTAACAATAGTAGATATTTCTAGGGTAAGATGTAGAAAATAAGGCAAGGGAGTGCTGAGGCAGGGTGAGACATTTAACAGATTGTTCTCGGAAAATTAACAGGGAAGAGGCAGAAGGGAGAGAGACGGTAAAATGAGCCAAGACATCGAATCTCGGACGATAGCAAAGCGAGGCTCACTGAAAGCACACAACTGACTGCTGTTTTCCCGTTTTTTTATTGACATGAGACTGTTGATCCGGAGTTGAACAATTTGCAGAGTTTCTGTATATGGCAAGCTATTCTGCTGCTAATTGGGAAACTAATTGACATCGAAATCGACCTACACGTTTCGGGGCGTCTTTTGCATCTGTACCGATATGAATTTGCCGCATAAGGTAGAATAATGCAAGCGAACACTCTTCAGGTTGTTTTTGAATGCTGTAACTTTGTCCTAGAATGTTTGTCACTCTAGGTTAGAAAACATTGTTTTAACGCATAACTGGGGGAGAAGGTGTCGATTTATAATTTTACCAAGGGTATCTGTGCGAATGTGAACGAAACGGACTCGGCCGGATTTCGAACTCGGCTCGCTGATTTTTCTTATCGAGTTGTATAGAGTCATCCCACTTTTATATAAATAGCTTACATTCTCAGCCAGCATCCTTAAGCTGTTATAACGTTTTATTGTCGTCTGTGTCCTTTTCGGTAAATGATAGCGGGTAAGCTTGTCTCTAATATAAGTTTGCCCAGCTTGTTCTGTTATTATGTGTGGGGTTCTATCTGATATTTTGCAAGGATTAACTAATCAGATATAGACATACAGGATGTTCGGAGTAAATTTGACAGAGTCTAATGTTTTTTTTTTTACTTTTTGTGATTAGTTTGGAATATATACAAACAGTTAAGGACATTGTGAAACCTAGTCATTGCAGTTTTAGAGGTGTCAATGTTAACGAAAATGGACGAGTGGTAGCCACCGGAATATTAGAAAACGGTAACCTGCATCATGATGACTAGCGCCGGGTATCCAAATGCCGCAATCATCACAGCTGCTCATTGATTTTGAAAACAGAGCAAACAGTAAGACGTGAAATGGAGAGCTGCAACGGAGACTGTGAAGCTGTAGCTTGCAGGAAAGAACACGGCATATATTTATTGCCTCCGTACACAAGAATTCATCCTCAACTGCATGAAAAAGTGATGGAAAACCCAGTCAAGGGAATGCAGGCTTAGGAGCAGAAAATAGGCGTTGCAATTTCCACCTTGAACCTGGCCTTGAATGAGGACCTCCGCTACAAGTCATACAAGAGGTGCAAAGGCCAACTTCTTTCAGAAAAGACTCGAGAAAACCGTCCAGCATGGGCAAAGAACTCCTGAACAAGGTATGACATCCTGTTGAACCAGAGACAATCTGGACCTCCTCTGATGAAAATAATTTTTGTCAGGACCAGCTGCGCAAAAGCTTGCCCACAATCCACATTCTTTCTTTGTTTCCTGAAGAACAACTTTCCCAATGTTTGATGGCTTTGCAATGTGTCTCCATTGAGAGTGATATCATGTCACCTCACATCTTTGAACTGGGTTGCAGGATCAATTTGAATGCCCATGTAGAGTTGCTGAACACTGGTCAAGCTAGGTTTGAGTGGCTAATGGAAGACCATATATGTGGCAGCCAGATTCTGCTACACGCAACAACTCCAGGAAGAGTTAGAAGTGGTTGTCAGATAATTTTATGACTTCAAGAACCCCAACGTCTGGACCCTTAGCTCCTCTGATTTAATACCTTGAACTATTTTGTGTAGGGCGCGGTTGAAGAAAACACCAGTAGCACTGCCTGTAACACCAAGGATCATCTCATCGACAGGATTAAGGAGGCGTTTGAGATTCTTCTCAGATTCCGGAGTTGGATCGAGAACATACTAGATGCTGAGTGTAGCTTTTTGGGTGAATTTTCTTTTGATTATTATGGCCTGTATGCCACTTTTCTATTTTTCAAATAAATTGATTTTTGGCTTAGATATTCACTTTGTTTTCCTTTAAAACTGTCGAATTTAGCTCGTACAACCTGTAGGAAAGCAATGGTCATTAAGCTTATACCGACAAGAATTTATTATATTAGAAAGTTTTACCCTCTTCCGTTATATATTTTGTGTCAAAATAAGCGAGAATTATTATATAACCTTATTTCTTGTTAAGGTCTAATTATCAGGGTTCTTTTAATTAAAGTTCGCCAAATGCAATTCACAAATAGCGGCTCAACCTAAAGAATTGCAGCATGAGGTGTGTGATATGAGCGTAAAATGAGGAAGCCACTATAACGGGAATATGGCCGTTAGATACCGAATGACCATTTACTTGAAGAGATTAACATTGAAGCGTTCAGCGATGCATCTTATTGTGACTCTGCTACCCAAAGTATTGTTTCTTGAGAAGATTATGACGTAGAATGTCTTTCTTACCAAAATTGTATGTAGTGATTAATGGTGGTTCAATTTTGTGGAGGTAGCAAGTAGAGTCATTCTTGTAAAATTTTGAGATGGTGGATAATGCAGTTTGTTGACTTCCTTCATATAACGAAGCACAAAAATTGATATTTCTCTATCAGAACTCTGGAATTTTTCAGTCTCATCAAAAGTCTACCGGGTAGGATAAAGATGCCTGTGGTTGTTTCTAAAAACATTAGTTCAGACATATATCCAAACCTGTCAAATGTGCTTAATCGCTTCCTTACTCAGAATTGCTTTTTAAGTCTATGAAAGATCTCAGCTGTATGACATTTTTTCAAGAATGTGGGTGGGACCTCATCCTCGTTGTAATATAGCCTCATCAGCCTGTTATATGATCCATTTGAAATTTTGGTAACATGTATTCAAATGATGTTAAAATACTACAGCGTTAAAAAAAGAACGCAAGGGTTCTTCAGCCTTATGTCTAGCCTATTAAGACCGGAAGTTGTTTGATCGATAAAAAAATACAGTGATTATCCCTCTCAGATACATGCTCATGTTGATTTGCTTATAACTGATCGTAAATCGTATAGGAGAGAAGTAAAATACAGACCATTTTAGCACAAGTTTTATTCACCGTCGCAATAACTGAACATCGTTTTTGAAAATACTTAATTGATTTCTTGTTTAGTTCTTGGGCCCAACTTATTACTCCAATAAAGTCTTTGCGGAGTAAAACAGATTTTTTTTATGTCCAATTACTTAAAACATGTTTAGCTGAGACCTCGGACATATTTTGGAGACTATGAAGAGGCAAGCAATTTTAATTTTATGGGAAAAGCTAAAATTGGCTCAACATTTCTCTACACCTAATTTCGAGCAAATTAATAAGATATGATTGCAGTTAGGAAATCTTCTATCCACAAGATTGTGATGCTTTCTTCTGAACAAGTCAAATACAAAGACAGATTTTTAATATAAAATTAATCTCTCTCTCTCTCCCTATATATATATATATATATATATATATATATATATATATATATATATATATATATATATATATATATATATATATATATATATATATATATATATATATATGAAACAGCGAAACAGTCTGTCTGTGGATGACGTTATATTGGCGCCTGAAATAAAAATTAATTCCAGTTGAGCTCTCTAGGGAGTAGGTATGGGTTTGTAAAACAGTGACTATTATAGCTCATATAGCGAGACTCTTCGCATAGCGAATTGAGTCACTCGGCGTGTTTCTATAAATAAGCTAAAAATACGCCTACATCCGACGGCTTAGTGGTAGAATCTCCGACTGACACCAATTCAGTCGGGTTTCGATCCTAGCTAGAGGCAACCGGATGTCTAGCCACACTGATGAGCTGTAAAATAGTCTGTCTATGGATGACGTTATATATATATATATATATATATATATATATATATATATGGGGTGTAATGGTTAGAAAGCTTGTCTTGCTAGATCGATTGAGTTCGATCCTCACTGGGTACTCCATACTTTCGGCCGGGCTTAGAAAATCACTATATATACCAAATGAGAGGGTGGGAAGGGAAGAGATAACAATAACAAATGAAGTGAAAAAAAATTGCAATTTGAGTTCTGTTTAAAAAATTGTCACTGATACATTAGGTTTCTAAGTCCCAAAAATTCACTCACTAGTGTCCCCAAGGATAAAAGCGTTCGTTTATTGATTCACAGCGTTGTGATTTCAATCCAAAATAAAAATTATCAAGGTGAATTACGTAAAACTGATATATTCAAAGGCAGGGTCCGAGGAATAAGAACAATATACCCTTTCATGTATTAAATAAACGGTTCAATTTGCAATTTCAGCAAAATAACACCAGAAAAAGGGCCAAAACGCCGTTAATGTGACCGTAAAGATGTGGAAAACAGTCCGAACAATGTCGACAGTGAATTCTTTTCTAAAGAATTAACGGATATTATTTTATAATCCGAAAATAAACGGATCGTCTATTAAGATAACGTTTGAGGTAATAAAAATATGTCTGATTCTTTAGAAATTGCTTTGTTTACGTAAACACGTACTAGATAAGGAACAGCGCAGAACTGCGTTTCGAGAAAAACCTAAAAGAGTGAGTGAGTTTTAAAGGTAAAATAAAATATTGCTTAATTGTGGAGGTATTCATAGCCGGGTATTAAAATTACACATGATCAGGTGGTGGTTATATCTGTAAAGGGTGCACCAATTTCAAATCCTGTTGGAAGGCACATATTGGGTAGGTGCATAATTATCAAGCGTTTTTGTAGGCAAGCTTTTTGCTAATAAAAATTGTTATTCTGTTTACTTTTTTAATATCAATATTATTTTATTTTCAGTTTACAAATATGCATGTCGATAATAATACGCTCTGGAATAATCATTTAAAAATGCTATTGTCGAATTGTTACGTTCCTTTTTTCATAATAAATATTGGTTAAAAAACGCCTGATAATTATGCACCAACCCAGTAGTTACGATGGTTCGCATAGGGATGTCTTCTTTTGTAGGCTATAACTTCTAGGTATTAGGTTGGTGCAAAAATAATGTCGTTTACTCACATAGTAACATATGTTAGAAAACGACATTATTTTTGCACCAACCTAATATTTTATGGTGGAACTGAATAAATTTAAAAAAGACAGACATGTCTTTTCTATGGATCCTTAAATTACAGATAAATTTTTAACATGACAGTATCTTTATATTTCTCATTTTCTTTAAAACTTGCCCGTTGTATGGTATCAGTTAATACCAGTTTTATTCAACTTTTATTGTCTGTTCATTCTTTCGTTTGAATCAGAATATCTGATTTCGAGCACTGCTGGATCCAGAGATGGAACTCACTTCTGCCAGTTAAACCATTGCAACATGTGTCCAAGAGATCTCGTGCTCATCAAATCAAAAACACTGGTTCAGTGGAATTGATATGTAAGCGATACAAATGCGAAGCACTTCATACTGCTTACCCAGATGGATTGAATAAAGTTATCGGTTAGGAATTTCCAGGTTATTGATTACGATGATCGACAGCTGAGAAAGGCCAGAGAGTACTAGAGCCGAGATATTGTGATTATAAAAACCAAAATGCGCATGACCATTCTCACTGCAATAATAAAAATGACAATTTTTCATTTTAAAAATTCCGAAAAAAAATCACTTGTTATCATGTATTCATGTTTGTAAAGTTTTGTTGCTATTATTCTCTTTGATTATGTATTTCTTCTTTTACAAACGATTCGAAAGAGTCGATTTCATTTTTCTTGCCTCATATGAAAAAACAAATAGTTATTTATATATTCAGATTTAGCAAAAAACTCTTAGTGAAGAATGAAGTCGCTACAACGTAGTAAACATCTATGAAAAAAGTTTGCTATTACTCTGCACAGGAAGACACGTTTGCTAGATTTGGGGTTGTGATATCGTAAATATATCAGAAGCAAAATACTGCAAATTATTTTTACACTACAGCTCAGCCAATGTAAAACTCGAAAGACACTCAAGGTAGAGGTTTAATGAATGAAATATGGAGAGGTCGAAGATTATGAGGATAAGGAGGAAAGATAACGCTTGTATCCTGACCTGAATTAGTTACATTTGTAGAGTTCAGGGAAGCAACCAGGTGGGAGTTTCTTCTACAAAATAACAGTTCTTAGGAAGGTCCAGTGCGTCCTAGACGTAATGGTTTGATCTGGTGGAGCTAAAGATTACAATGTAAATAGTGATAAATTAATGATATATTTTCTGCGGGAGTGAGGCTGAAAAGTAGGAACTAAGTCATCACCCACAGGACTGTATAAAGGATTTTGAACGCTTGCAAGACGGGAAAGTGTGGATTGAGCAGCTAGTGAAGTAATACGCTGATTTCCGTCTGATCTGATCCTTGCAAGCAACATCATAGGGGATGGATTCAATTACTTTCTTTAGATATAGACTAAGTGTTTTTAGTAATGGCTCCTATATATAAAGTTTTTACTCTCAATAAATTAAGTATTAGTTATAAACACTGGCCAATGAAATATTTGATTCTAACAACAAATATGAGTTTGGAATCCATAAAATTTTATAAAAACGATCAAAAACTTAATGATTATAACCAGAAAGACGTGTCCTCTAGTCTGAATAGCAAAGAATATATTAACTGACATTTTAGAGAATAAATGGAAGAAGGTCAGAAATAACTAATGAATATTTGCCTGTCTTTGATACTGAGTCATATAGCTGAAGAGGTTTGGAAAATTGTACTTCTCTAATTCTTCAGATGAGAAACATTGTCTGCCTTGAAAACTAGTGGTCAAAATCCTTGATTGAGATCAATCATCAACCAGAAGAGCTGGTGCGAAATATTCAGTTTGCCTTGGTACGGTAAAGTATAGCTTGGTCTAATATAATACAGCACTTCAAATCAATTTTAAAGAAAGGATGTAATACAAGTATGTGTCTACTAACCGGACATATTCAAAACTAAACAGAGAAGAGATTCTTGGAGAATTATCATTTCCTATTTATAATCGTTTCACACCAAGCAAGGCCAAAATACTACGAGGAAATAGGGAGTTACAGGGAGTGAGGTAGAATGAGAAGACTTTAACGAGTAGAAGTGAGGTAAATGACAATAAAGAAATAGGATACATGAAGAAAGAAAATGGTGATTGACGATGCATTTCATTTTTGGAAGATTGTACCTAGCAGGGAAGCAAGAAATCGGAAAAGATCTCCGCATGTGAGAAGTACGAGAAAATAAACTATACGAATAAAACTGACGGTTTCGTCTAGTTAGTTCAGCTGTAAAACGTTGAGGTCCATTTGAGTATCTAGTAGCATCTTAAAATTAACGCAACCAGTCAGTAAGAACAGCTCATTCGAGAATTTTTACCAGGATTCATTATTAGAGGCCACAATCTTAACGATATAAACTCTGTGGAGGACACAGTGTTCATAACAGACACAGAAACTAAACTCCTACAAAATCTAGGAATCAAAGAAAGCAAGAAAAATGAACTGATCATTAATAACAAGACGACAGTAAGTGTGGACATCACTGAAAGAAACAATTCAATATGCAAATTACAATTTGGAGATACCAAAAGCAAGAGTTTTAACAGAGGACGGCAAGTGCTCACCTAAATCAGAGAGATAGTGGAAGATGCCATCCAAAAGCTAAGTAAAACATTAAGAAACAACAAAATTTTGTCTATATTTCTGAGATGAGGTATTATGTACATTATTTACATTACTCGGACTATTGTCCTCATCTTTGTCCCCATATTTATCACAACGTTTCAGCCGTTGCACGATTCGGCCTTCTTCAGTTGGTTGGAACGTCGAACTGAACCCTTTATTTCGCTCACTGAGGTAGACTGTTCTAGTTCGACGTGCTATGTTTGATGGGTGTCAGCTATCAAAAATATCCTGTTAATATTCCCTCTGAAAGTTCTCCACTGCCTTAACCGGGTATTGAACTCACACTCTTTGGGACACATGGCATAGTGGATAAAGGCGTTGGTCAGATCCAGTGATAAGACCCAAAGAGTTTGAGTTCAATACCCGGTTAAGGCAGTGGAGAACTTTACCATTTCATAGAAACTGATATTAAACACTTCTCTGTTTCCTTCTTTTGCTATATCTTTCTTTGTTTTTTTTTTTTTTTTTTTGTTTTTTTCTTGTTTTGTATCTTTCCTTCGTTTTCTTACTGAAAATAAGTAGTGTATTTGATACGACATTTCTTTCTTTCCGTGCAAATAGTCCATTATTTATGAGATATTGGCAGGGTGCAACTAAGGGTGGAACAAACTGAATTATAATATGATATTTAACCAAAAAATATCATCGTTCAATTACTATTTCATTCGAAATATATTTACAATATCATGGCAAACAGATAATAATTTTTACAATTTTATTCTTCATTGACGATCTTAAAATCCAGTAACCTTCCCTGAAGGTCTTTTTTTTCATAAAATTGTAAATAAATTTCCAATGCATATATGAAAGAGAAAACTTATTCAAAGATACAAATGTAGTTGTAAAGACCAACCATATTTTTTCTTCGACCTGTTTCCATAATTGACTTGATTCTTTTTGAGAAGAGTTAATCGAACCAGAAGATCATATAACATTGAAGACATGCTGCTTTCCCACAAGCCGTATGTCTTTTCTCTTTCTCCAAGAAAGAAAAGATGTCGTTGGTTGTAGGCGTAGAAATGATTCCAGCAGGGTCTTGGCTCGTGACTGCTATATTGACGTAATTCACGCGAGATTTCATACATTGCGCAGCACTGGAAATTCTCTGAAATTTTTCATGCAATATTTATATTTTTTTAATTCTATCAATTATTCATTTTTCTTTTATATTTGAAGGTTAAAGTGGAGATGTAAACACAATATTTTATATATCGGTACACTCCTACGCAAAGAGACGGATTCGGAAGAAGATTCCATTAGAAAGTTAGGGTTCTTTACACACACACACACACACTCTCTCTCTCTCTCTCTCTCTCTATATATATATATATATATATATATATATATATATATATATATATATATGCATTATATATATATATATACATATATATATATATGCATTGTATATATATATGCATTATATATATATATATACATATATATATATATATATGCATTATATATATATATATGCATTATATATATATATGCATTATATATATATGCATTATATATATATGAATTATATATATGCATTATATATATATGCATTATATATATGCATTATATATATGCATATATATATATATATATGCATTATATATATATGCATTATATATATATGCGTTATATATATATATATATGCATTATATATATATGCATTATATATATATATATGCGTTATATATATATGCATTATATATATATATATGCATTATATATATACATGCATTATATATATATATGCATTATATATATATATGTTTTATATATATATATGCATTATATATATATATATATATATATATATATATATATATATATATATATATATATATAATTTATATACAGTACCTTTCAAAGATAATCGAACAGCAAAACCAATTCCTTCTATGTGTGAAACAACTTAGGTCATACTACCTTTTGTTTGAACCCACACATTATTCAAGTGAGAAAAGCTAATAGAACACGTGGCAGGTGTGTCTTGTTGCTGAAGTGTTGCCTTTTAGACTGATTGTTTAAACACTAAATAACTCTGATTTTAGCCTTGAAAAGACCATATTTATTGTTAAAATGCTAAACCAACATGAAGACGAGAGAGCTGTCTCTCGTAGTAAAGAATGCCATTTTGAAGCTGATAAAAGAAGGAAATTCGATCAGAGTCATTGGAAAAACATTTAGAATAGCCAACACAATATTGAAATATCTTGAAAAAGAATGAAAATAGTGTACTGAACAATAGATCGGCCAAGGAAAACAACAGCAGTTGATGAGGAAAACACCACAAATAAACGTTCAGTTAAATTACCAATATCTCCACTCTTCAATGGTGGAGGTTTCACAAATCAGGGAACAGCAGCAATAATATGGGAAGGCCAGACTAGAATTTCCAATGATGTACAGAGTTTTATGGACTGATGAGACAAACATTAGTCTCTCTCAAAGTGATGGAAAGACCAAAGTGTTATGATCTAAAGCATACAAGCTTATTTGTCAAGCATGATGGAGGCAGTGTCTTGGCTTGCTCTTTCATGGCTACTTATGAGACAAGCTCAATCATATTTATTGGTGATGCAATTCATCATACTAGTAGCAGAATGAATTCAGACGTCTACAAAAAAGTTATGTCTGCCAATTTACAGAGAAGTGCATCAAAACTAATCGGGTGGAAGTTTATCATGCAGCTGGACAATAAGCGGAAATATAATGCCATCGCAATTAAGGATATTATCAGGGGGGAAAGTGGACAGTTTTAGACAGGCCAAGTCAATCATAGAACCATAACCTCGTAGAGCAAGCTTTTCATCTCTTTATGTTGAGACTGAAGGAATAAACACCTTCCCTCAAACAAAGAAGAACTTAAAGTGACTGCGTTAAATGAGCGGAGAAGCATAAAAAAAATGAAGAATGCTACAATCTGGTGACATTAAAGTGTCGAAGGCTTGATTCAGTTTTTGTTAGCAAGTGTCATGCAACTAAATATTAAGTGTTATTTAAGACTCTGTTTCTTTTATTTTGCTCACCTAAAATGGGCTGATCTGATACAAATGGTATATATATATATATATATATTTATATATATATATATATATATATATATATATATATATATATATATTTTATAGCATTCATTTCTATATATATATATATATATATATATATATATATATGTATATTAATGAACTGATAAAAATTTTCAAGCGGAAAGATTTGTTATTTATAGCTAACAAATATATTATCTTAAAATGTTATCTTTCTAAAATATATAAACTATTAAAATTGTTAAATATATCTCCCAAGCATGAAACGTTACATGACTTTTTCAGAACATAATTTACATAATTCTATTCAATTATAACAATTTTAAAGTCTGACTTAATCATCACAGCCACAATCATATTGAAAGTAAAGACGGAGATAACAGGCTAGATATTATCATGTTCATCCATGTGTAGAATATTTTAAATGTAACAAATAAACATCGAAAACTTCAGGCAATAAAAATATGCAAATTAAATAAACGCAAATTGAATACACGCACGGTGTGTATGCTTGTGTAAAGGGCTTGAGTGTGGAGCTCTTATTAAGTTGTATGTAAAATTTCTTCTAAACATGTTGAGATTCAAAGTGAACAAAATCATCAAGTAATATAATATTTATCAGTGTATTTATTTAAATATTTCCTGTCTCATCTGTTTTGGGAAATGAAGAAAAGTTAGTAAATTTATACGTGATTATTTCATCTAGTCGTTTTAATAATCTGCCCAAATAAAGTATTTATCTTCATTTAGACACAATTAGTTCCCGAGCAAAATGAACCGTTTAATAAGTTCCTTTATCCTTACTTTTATTAGATTGCAGTCATATTTCTTCAAGCCTTTCATGTGAGATAGCATTGTCTATTAAGTGATCGTCTAGCTTCAACTTGTTCTTGAAATAGACTTTTTTTGTCTTTTTCATTCTGTTGCTTATCATATTTCCAAGATGTATTCCCCTTTCACTGTTATAATAAATGCATAAAATTTTGAACATGAAAAGATATTGAGCAAAAATCGATTTATATAATACCAGGAGTAGTCAATAAATCATAGATATCATTGAACGTCTAAAAAAATATCAGAGGAGCAAATTAATTAAACAATTCATTGGCGTCTATTATAGTTGTGAATTATTTATCTCCGCTTCATTGAAAATCAGTATATTGTTTCAAGACTTTTATTTCCATGCATTTCACTATTAAAACTTTCTAACAAAGGCCGTCACTGACGGTACGGGTACACTATTTTTAGTCATGAAATCAACTAGATTCTGACATCGTATGTATTAGGTTGGTGCAAAAATAATATCGTTTTCTCACATATGTTACTATGTGAGAAAACGACATTATTTTTGCACCAACCTATTAGTTGATTAAAGGCGCTTAAATTGCACGTTTATAATCCTTTTTTTCTCTCTATTGGAAATCAGGACAAACATATTCATTGATCCGTTCAGAATTTTGAAAGATAACTATGATTAGGATAGTTTCGAGAAATGGAATTCCTGTGAACGAGGATTTCTGTCGCTTGTGGAAAATACTTTTGGTTCTTGCATGTCTTTCTTTTTCTTTCTTTTTCTTTCTTTTTTCTTTCTTTCTTACAAGACTCTATAACAATACCCACTTTTACTACACACACAGAGAGTGAATTAGGTGAACTGAATAAATGTGCGGAAGAATCGTGTTGAAACCGATCATATATGAAAATTATATATATATATATATATATATATATATATATATATATATATATATATATATATATATATATATATATATATATATATATAATTAAAAACGGGCTAGCTAACCGGTTTCAAACCTCGCTCAACAGAGCTAAATCGAGGTTAATAAACTAAATTATTTAAAAAGAAAAAAATAGATAAAGTGTATTGTGGGAAAAATCATTTTTACACACACACACACACACACACACACACACACACATATATATATATATATATATATATATATATATATATATATATGTTGTGGATTCCGTGTTGAAATCCGGGACCAAACGCCAGCACTGAATATATGAAAATAATGTATTAATTTAATAATAGAAACTGGTAATGCAGGTTAGTAGTTCAAGGAATACGGGTTAGTAGCAAAATGTATATACAGTTTTGGTATTGAAGTACGCTGTATGACGTCTTACTGAGTCTACGTGCTCGCTCACGGTGATTCTTGATCGCTACGTTCGTTCTGTCTGTTATCTTCAACCTCTGTTGCGTCTTCACGTAGGCGTAGTATATGTATATACTGGGTGAGTCCATTTGTGTAAAAAGGGAAGGACCCTTCAATAATATATATATA
>OZ010573.1:85259266-85289266 GCA_963932145.1 Acanthosepion lycidas | reverse complement strand
TAATTTTATATATTACTAAACTATTCTGTAAATATGACAACCGATCCTTACTGAAGGATGGAAATGCGGATCTTGTAAGAAACACAGTACGCAAGCGTTGTAGCACGAAGCAACACAAGCCGAAAATCTGTAACTGAGAAAATGGCACTTTCTCCCTAACCTTGGCAACTACAACCACTGGTTCTTTAAACCGTCTAATTTTACTATCAATAATGCATTTAATAACATTTGTAGGATAACCATTACCTTCAGGAATTTATTGGATCCTTGCAAGTTCTAGTTTTAACAAGCTAGGAGAACAAATCATCAAAGCTCGATGAACCAGGGTAGAAATTGGAACTTGCGTGCTTTAGGCAAAAAAGCAGCTTGTATAAGCGGTGGACAACATTAGGTAGCATTTACTGGAAAATCTCGACGGTACTGATATATATATATATATATATGAATATGAAACCCTTAAAATACCATACGTAATAATACCAAGGATTTGGTTTTCAGATCTAAAAGGCTAAAAACTATTAAATAAAGACAATTACCTATGGTATTGTAAGTGTTCGATATTTATTATTTGATAAATTTTGCTCTGTCTCGAACATAGAGATCTCCTTCGATCATTATCCTCTTGGAAATTCCATACGGATTACCATTGTAACTTTATATATATTTATAGATAGTGCAGAGCATTAGAAGCGGGTTCATGCAAGGATATCCAGATAGAAATAATTAGGAAGATTCGAAATCATCATAATTAAGTAATTCATCGAGTGTAGAAGAAACTTCAATAGAATGCAGAAAAAAAATAGACGTCCGTTTCGTCCTATATTTGTGATTCATCAGCAGTGCGCATCCACTACCGAGAATTGAATATATACATACACACACACACACATTATATATATATATATATATATATATATATATATATATATATATATATATATATATATATATATATATATATACAAGCATAGGATTGGTGTATACGGAGTAAATTCCAATAACTAAAAAATATTATTCTTAAAAGAGTGCTTAATACAGAGTAGAGTAAATATAACTTATTTGAAAATTGTAACATAAATATGTTATAAAATCACTACAAAATAGACATTTTGTTTCAACACATCTTGAGTCTTATCAAGTGATGGTGTTAAATTCACCAAACTCACTTGATAAGACACCATAAGTGTGGAAACAAGATGGCTATTTTTGTAGTGATTTTTATAACTATATATATATATATATATATATATATATATATATATATATATATATCTATGTGATTGTTTGTGTGTACATGTGGGTCGAGGTGTGTGTCGTGGGTTGTAATTGACAGTTGTGCATTTTAGACAGACAAACATATGCGCGTAAATTGTGATTCTCTATCATTCATCTATATTTATATTTGTGTACGCTTTTCTTATCTAAACCTTCTCCTAAAACAAGGCCCAAGAGTCACAAAAGATAGATTGTGAATGGTGTTGTTGTATAGCAGTAATAGGACTATGTAATTTCAAATTATATAGATATAGTTGGCATTTGAATTCAAGAATTTAATTATCCTCTCGAAAGCGGTTGGCAAAACGTTGCTATCTGAATGTAATTTTCTTCATTTGATGGCGATCTTTGCTTAATTAGCGCCAAGCAATTTTTATAACACCTGAATCTCCATCAAGATTATTAAATATTAATACACTAAAAAGCAACAGACTGTGAAATAAATAATAATAATACAGATAGTACAGTTCAATTCATTACTAAAATCAAAAGGAATAGTGAGGTTTAAAAGAGGCTTTCTGTTATTTTGTCTCTAACCAAAGCTATCAAGTAAATATGATGTCAGATTTAATCAGTAATGTGTAATAATAGAAATGATACTTATTTTATTCAGTGATATACTAATGGGAAAATGATTATCTATCATTAATATTTATTATTATTATTATTATTATTATTATTATTATTATTATTATTTCCTTTGATTTCTGGTGAATACATATTTCTTTCCGTGTCCCAACCAGAGACGTAATGTCAGAAATGGTATCATGACATTTTCCACTGAGCAATTTGAAAGAAAGAAAACAAAAAAAAAATACAAACGTCAGATAACTTTTTACATAACTGAAGCCCTTCGTAATGTGTTAGCCATACTTGTGAGTATTATTTTTTTTCTTTAAGTTATGGACTACCAGTAATTCATTCAATAATATATCGGAAACTTTTACAATCAATCCGAGGACTCCAATTACAAGTGTAATTGTTGATGTCTTCATGTGCCACATTTTTGACATTTTAATTTCAAAGTCCTTGTAATTTGATAGTTTTTGAAGATTTTCAAAAATACAATCTGCAGGGAATTCCAGGTCAATAAGAAGGCGCATAAAATTGATACAACTCTTATGGTTGTAACTAGGCTTGGGTTGTCCCTTACCAATTTCTTGAACCTTCGTTTCTGTAAAAATTGCAAATTTTTCAATGCAGATTGTGGCCTACACTGTCATACCGTTGTTTTATATTCAGTGCAACTTGATACAAGATGGTGAATTGTTTCTGGATATTTATCACAGAATCTGCATTTTGGGCGAACACAATTTTTCAAAATGTGTATTTGGTAATTTCTAGTTAGTAAATATTGGTCCAGTTCAGGAAGAATTAAAGTTTCAGTTTTAGTTTGTAACCCTGAATTACGTAACCAGTGATGTGTACGGGGTTTGTTTAGATCGATTTGTTTGATACGAGCAGAGTATTGACCAAGAGGAGGCTTAACTTTCTATTAGGTTGGGGCAACAATAATGACGTAATAATGTCGTTTTTTGAAGTATTTTTAACGTCAAAAAACGGCATTACTACGTCATTATTTTTGCACCAACCTAATATCTTTTCAACGTTTCGTACATTGCATCTGCTTTTGTTTTCTGTTTTTAGGTTTTTTGCTGCTGCAGTAGATGTGTTATGGTTTATTTTCACTTTTTCGCCCACTTGAAATTTCATGTTTAATTTGTTGGCTTCTCTTATTACTAAATAAAGTTTCTTATTACTTTTATGTTATTTGACACAGATCATCAACTAGTCTTCTGTAGTTTCCAGAGATCTTTGACAACCGATTATTGTGTTTTGTAATGTAAGAGAGTTCTGAACTAATCCTCTGCCTCATTTGGATTACAATTATTATTATTATTATTGTTTCTATTTTCTTTGATTTTTGGCGTTTACACATTTCTTTCCGGATCCTGACCAGGGATCTACGGTTAGAAATGGCATCATGGCACTTTCCACTGACAAAAAAATAAAAATTACATAGATAAAGCCCTTCGTAAAGTGTACGCTGTACTTGTCAGAACAATTTTTTGTATCTCTTTGAGGCATGAACTTCCAGGAATCCTTTCAGTTAGTCTACTGGAATCTTTTCCAACAAATCCTAGGGCTCCATCTACAACAGGGATTGTTGATGTTCCCATATACCACATAAATAATAATAATAATAATAATAATTATTATTATTATTACTTTCTTGCAAGCAAGCACTATATGATGTTGGCTACTGGTAAGAAGTTTATTTTCAAGACAACTGTTAAGATTTAAGAAAATACCCCGATCATTTGATCTTTTCATTAACAAATTATATCAGTTATTTGGCGAAATAAATTTTCTGTCTCTAGTGCTCATGCGTTTTGTCATCTTACCATTTCCAAAGCACACTCTAATGTCTTCAAGTTTTACCCATGTTTTTGTATAACATCCCATTGCTTCCACGATCACTGGTATTTTTCTTTGTGATCCCTTCTCCAACTTTCCAAATTACATACTTGAAATCATTGTAGTAATCAATGTTCCTCTTTTTTCCTTTCAAATAACATGTAAAATTATTATTACTGAATCAAAACCAGAACACCAGCAAAATGAAACTGGGTGAAAATATGGAAATTGTAATATTAACGGTTTCCTTATAATTAAACATTCTTCATTTATTGGCCGAGCCGCCGGTAAATAGTCATTTACAATTTATAAATTCTTTCTTTTAATAATGTTTCAGGAAAATATGTTTCTCAAAACTATAAAATATTATCGTTTTGTCTAGTATTGATGGAGGTTTTCATTGAAGAGTCTTGGTTTTGGGAATACAGATATTTTCTTGTCTACGATTAAAAGAAATATATTGGCTTGGAATGTCTTTCAGATTCAAAAGCGAACAGGATTCCATATTATTCAAATATATGTTAGAGATTCCTTTTCGTACTTGCACTATACGCTTGTATGATTGAATCCCAGTCAATTATACAGTAATCAATGAATCGATATCTCCAACTAATTATGCTTATTTTATGTATTTATTGTTGTTTTTTTTTGGGGGTTTTTTTGTTTTTTTGGTGGAGTCAAAATACATTCGTTTATAGCCAACTTACGGCAAACATTTTTTTTTATTATTTAAAAGAGAAGATTAAAATAAACAGTAATGCCTATAGAAACAGCAGCTTTAATACGAAGATTTTCGCTGCTGTTTCTCGTTGTGAACCACAACTAAATAAGTGGGATTAATTGTAATTTGTTTTCGGAGGAACGAAAACACAGAGAACGCAAAAAGGTCGAGAAGGACGTTTCCAGTGTCAGTGAGACAAGAGGAAGAGGAAGTGGTTAGACAAGATAGACATTTCAAAAAGGGATAACTATTTCTTCATTTCGAAACACCGTTAATATTTAATCATGTTTGGCATCAGTCTGATGCCAGAGTGTACATTTTAATGCACAAAAATATACCCGTTGAATGGACTTGTGAATAAGTATGTGAGTGTATAGCCCTATAACAATAAAAGATAAGAGAATATATATATATATATATATATATATATATATATATATATATATATATATATATATATATATATATATATATATATATTGTGAGAAAGAGAGAGATAGTGGGAGGAGAGAGGGGGAGAGAAAGAGCAGGGGAATTCCATATATATAGATATTTAGCCTAAATCTTACTAGTCTGATATCTATTAGTACGTACGGAATGATAAGTTAAGTGTTCGCCAACGTAGAAAGAAAATTACAAGACTTAGTTTAGTCAGACATATGGTTAAACTCAGTAGGAGAAAATTAGGAAATAAATCTTATGTTACTTTCTAGCTCGACCACATCTATCTATCTATCTATCTGGCTGTTTGTCTATCTCTATTTATTCCATATTGCTTATTTAACTTTGAAATGAATTATATCTATCTATCTATCTATCTATCTATCTATCTATCTATATATATATATATATATATATCAGTCTGTCTATGTCTATGACTTTTTAAAATTCACTTTTTCACTTTTTCACTTTTTCACTCTGAATCTATCTATCTATCTATCAGTCTGTCTGTCTGCTATCTATATGGTTATTTTTTCATAGCATATTTTTCACTCTGTTATTATCTATGTATGTATGTATCTATATCTATATCTATATATATATATATATATATATATATATATATATATATATACACACACACATTCGTACCTTGATTCACGTCATTTGCTTGTCTTGTAAATTTGCTTATGAGTCTATATTTCTCACATTGTAATTGTTCTTTTCGTGCATTGAAAATTGCAGTTACTCTTTTTGTTATCTGAAAATGTAGAAATAAACATGGATTATATTAAAAAAAAAGAAATATATTTTTCAGGACAAGGATCTCTTTTAGATTTCCGAATCCAATTGCATACCGTTAGTTACATTCAGTATAGTACTTGACTTAAGAACGGACCATAGAAACTGTACCTAAGAGTATCAAAATGAACATCCCAACAGCAGTGGTAAGCAAGAATTACATCACTTTCGAAAATTGTTCAAGTAGATGTAGAATCTCTTTTTCCAATATATATTACGATCTTGAATAAGTTATCCTTGATTTTTCATGAAAAATAATGTTTTATTTACAAAAATTAGTAAGAAACATTTCACTAAAACAATTGTCCATCGCTAGCCACTAATTTTCGCATTTTTCTGGCAGCATTTGAATTCAACGTCAGAAAAAAAAACGACACTTTTTTTTTTAGGCTAACCACGAGTGAACCTTTTTTTTTAATCTTTCTAAGAATGAAAGTGCTGCTCAGCCAGGCCATGTGCCACTAACTGGAACAGGTGATAAGCGGACGAGGCATTATCAAATGAATACGGCGGGTTGGGCAGGACTTCCCATTTAAGCGTTTCTACGTAGGTTTTCACCCATTTTGCAAGATGTAGCCTAGCGTTGCCATATTGCAAAATTCCTTTGTCGTGTCTCTGCTCGTAAAGCAGCAGTTTTTTCTTCCATGCTCGGCTTAAACGCATCAATTGTAATCAATAACAACCCCCTGTGATGGTTTCGGTCGGTTTGAGCAGCTCATAATGAGCTACACCCAGTTGATCACACCAAATAAAGAGCAGAAGATTCGAACCTTGGATATTCGGCTTTGTCGCTGATGCTTATACATGACCGGGTTTACTGCACAATCTTCTACGCTTAGGGTTATCAAAGTATATCCACTTTTCATCGCCGGCCATGATACACTGCAAAAAGCCTTTTCTTTTTCTGCTGTTGAAGCCACTGTTCACACGCGACAAAACGACGTTCGACATCTCTCGTCTTCAACTCGTACGGCACACAATGTTTTCTAACGTTTCGAAACTGTTGCGTGATCAACTACTAATGATTATGCAAGTTCAGATTACGCCTGACATGAATCTTCATGAATTAATGCCTCTAATTGTTTGTCTTCAATCTTTTTCGGTGCGCTAGAAAATTCTTTTTCTTCAACAACAAAATCATTATTTTTGACAGAGCATGGTCACCGTAATTCTCAACAAGAATTCTCTTTGCTTGAGCTACAAATTTCTTTTGAATAAAGTAGTGCAGTAAAATTCCCCGCAAATACACTTTTTGGCAGAAATCTGACATGTTTTAAAAAAATAAAAAGCAAAGTTGTTTACACTTAGGCGAAATTGCATTCACTGAATTTTGAAGCTTGCTTATAGTACTTCCTTACAAATGCGTTAATGTCTGAAACTATACGCATGCAAATCTGGGAACGTCATCTGTTGGAAAACAGCGACAACTCATTGAAGGCCCTAATAACAAATGGGCTTGTTTTCAATAAATGGTATTGGTTTCAATAAAAGAACATGTTTTTCAGTAAATGGGGTTGATTTCAATAGATAGGCTTAATTTTCAAGAAATGGAAATGCTTTTCAATAAATGGGTTTGTGTTTCAATATATCGGCTTATTTTTCAATAAATGGGGTACTTTTCAATAAATATGGCTGTTTTTTTTTTCAATAAATAGGGATGCTTTTCAATAAATGGACTTGTTTGTCAATAAATGTGTTTGTTTTTCAATAAATGGGCTTGGTTTCAATAAATGAGATTACTTTTCAATACATGGGCTTGCTTTTCAATAAATGTGTTTAATTTTCTTTACATGACCTTGGTTTCAATAAACGGGTTTGGTTTCAGTAAATGGACTTGATTTTCTTGATTTTCAATAAATGAGCTTGCATTTCAACCGTCTTTGCTATGGCTGCAAGAACGGATGTGTTATCACAGTACGTGGCACTCACATATTGTCTTCTATTAGGTTGGTGCAAAAATAATGTCGTTTTTGACGTATTTTTTAACGCAAAAAACTGACATTATTTTTGCACCAACCTAATACATTACCGTTTAGAATGTTAGGGAATCAGGTCAATACTGTTTTTTTCCAAATGGTGTTTCTATTAAATGTCAAAATAAGAAGAAAAAAAACATCATAATTACCATGGAGCAATATTATTCCTTATTTCCATAAGTGGAAGCGGGGGTGGCAATCATTTTGGACTGCACCAATTTTTAGAATTATATATTAGGTTGGTGCAAAAATAATGACGTAATAATGTCGTTTTTTTACGTATTTTTTAACGTCGATAAACGACATTATTACGTCATTATTTTTGCACCAACCTAATATAACTATGAATATAACAGATCGAAAGTTGTAAGAAAATTCCCGAATTATTCAAAACTAAATACAGAATCAACAATTTATGGTAAATTCAGTAAGTTCTAAGAAATATTCGCATTACATTAGAAAATATGCAGTGGGGTTAATAATAATTTCCACAACTATATATATATATATATATATATATATATATATATATATATAATTTAAATTTGAAATGTAAACTCTAATGTTTCAAAAAATGTGGTTCTGACTTCGTTTAGTTCTTGATAATGACCAATATAAATTTTTACTTGGGGTTAACCAGAAAGAAACAGGATTTTCTATATGCGGTGTCAGGTCATTGGCGATCATTATTTTTGAATCTACATATCCCTTTTGGCAGTTTTTCTCTCTTTGCCGAGTCTTCCGATCTCCGTTCCTCAAAATTGTCTGGCTCTTACTTTCTCCTTATCTGAATTTCGGCTATCTCTTCCTTATTTTGTTTGGCATTTAGAGCATTTAACTCTTTTTGTATATCATTTTCCTTAAGACTTCCTCCATGTTTATTCTCCCAATTCATAGAATTCTCATTCTCCTTCTCAAGAACAACATTTCTGTTTTCTACGCTTTACTTCTCATCCGTGGGTTTATCTTGCAGCATCCATTTCCATTACGTGGTAGTCAAGCCCTTTTTTCTATGTTTCTAAAGAAATTCCTCCCTTACTCAGCCCTTTGCTAAGCTTTTAGATTGCCTCTTTCGCTTGTCCAATGCCTGCTCAGATTTCGGTGCCGCATTTTCCATTCCCTGTAAAAATACTTTCCCTATATATAAATTTCTTTACTTGCTTGATGTTGACTTCTCCAATTTGTAACCTGCATCTTGTGATTTTCCTCTTGCTGTTAACCATATTGTCTGTCTTCTTACAGTTGGTGATTTGTCTTTTGTATAGCTTTCTTTTTTATACCTTGTCTTGTAAGTCCCGTAGTATTCTTTCCGTATTAACAGTGTCATATCCGGATCTTATATAGTTACGATTACTCCAACCGATAAAAGATCCTGATAGGAACCCGAGACCTACGTAGGATAACATCGCTATAGAAATTGAATTAGTCTAGGAAGAAAATACATCGTTTTCTTACGCCCCTTTCTTATTTGTGTAGCTACTCAATTCATTTTCTATCCTATCCAGGCGGATTGCTCCCAGTATAAAATCTGGGTTTATTGTCACATAATTTCCGAATAAACCTAGTTTTCTTAGCAGTTCTAATAGATTTTTGCTTAATGCTTTTGCGTAATCTATAAAATATAAGTGCAAACCCTTTTGCATTTGCTCTCTTTAATATCATTCTAATCACTAATATTGTCGTCTTGTTTCAGTGTACTTGACAAAGTACTGCTGTTCCCATTCTATTTCCGGTTTAAATCTGATTCACGTTCTTTCAAAGCTAAAATAGGAATTGATAATATAAATGCACCAAAAGTAATACCTCCTACTTATTTCCATGAGAAAGGCAACAGATACAAGTAGGACAATAATAAATTTAGGTGGAGACAATTCTAGAATACAAAACAATTTACTGCATATTCAGTACGAATGGCTATGGATTTGCTAGATTGTATAACAAGAGATTACAAGATTTACTCGTTATCTTGGTTGCTCAAATATATCGCTTAGGTGAATGCTGAAATGCGTTTTCACAACCTTACTGAGATTACATCCACTATGTCATCTCTATAAGTGTTTAAGTATTGTCGATGAATGTCAGAAGTCTCAAGTCTCCCTGGAATCCTATTTTACAACGTTCTCTCTATACAAGACTCAATAACCACTCGTGATAGAGCGTTACAAATTAGGAGGCACAGTTCAAATGGATATGTAGGGAAGAAAATGGCTAACCCTGACTTGAACAGGTTAAGATTATAGTGATCGGGAAGCATCTTCAAAATGAGAAGTAGCTGCTTGAATGGAACTTACATTTCACCAATGAAATACGGAGGGAATGAGTGTAGTTCGTTAAAATATGTGTGGTATGTTTCTTAGCTACGAAACTGAGAACTGGGGGAAGTAAGGGATATTGTTCGCCGGAACAAGACATGGTAATGCCGATAAAGCAGTGAGTGGCTTGAATCATTTGTATGTAGGAAAGGGTTCTTAGGGTGGAAATAATTCATCAAGAACGCCTGATTTTAAACATGATCTGGCTCTTGTAACCCTAGAGGATAAGAGGATGTGTCAGATAGAGACTGGACGGGTACAGGGCCACAGCCATTTTCCCAGCATCTTTAACGATGGGTCTTAAGTTTCACGAGGTCTGTGTTGAACTTACGTCCCAATAAGCACTCAAGGCACCGGTCTCCGTGAGATATCATCCACTCATCAAAATAAGCGAAAATTCAAGGCTAGCTCAGTAATAATGGAACATTCCTAGTTTGGTCCTCGTAGACCCATGCAATAAAATCGGGGATTACTTTCTAAGTTACCCTCATATTTCGACTAAAGGAATGAAGCAGTGCCTAGATTTACGTTATATATTTTAGTATTATCCTTTCGTGGTGAAATAATATTTCTTGCACTCCAATAAATCAGTCCTATTTATATGTTTACCTGTCGCCTCATAATGTATAGTTTTCTTTTCAAACAATGCAGTTTTCCATTTCACTGAAATGTGTAGTCACTGTTTTCTTTCTTATTATTTCATTTCAACCAAAGCAAAGTAATAAAGCCACTGCGACATACAAGATTACAGAGTTGAGATAACATGAGAAAACACTATTAAGGAACTAGAACATGAATTGAGAAAACAGAATGTATCGATTGATAATGCATTTAAATTGTTGAAGGTCAAAGTTGACTGTGAAGCAAGAGTTTCAATTCCAGTCGGGTTTGCTATTTTCTCTTAAGCGCGAATAACCCGGAGAAAGGCAGGAATGCACCTCTTATCCCACCAGCTATGTGTTAATTAATAGGACTTATATCAGTGATTCATTATCATCATTAAAAAATTATTTTTTTCAATAATTTTAGACCCAAGCAACGCATCAAAGACAGTAAGGCCAAGTGGTTACTGAGTGTTAGAAAATATGAGAAAAAAAAAAAGAAGAAATTAAGAAGACAGATAATAACGATTGATATTGCAATTAAATTTTTGAATATCAAAGATGACTCGGAAGCAAGAAGCCGGAAGAGATTTCCATAAGCGAGAAGTGCGAGAGAAGAAACCGCTAGCATGGTACTTACTGTTAGATCTAGATATTTCAGCTCTAAATTGATGAGACCGTGCCGCCAATCTAGTACTGCGCTTAAATTCATGAAATCTAGTTACCATAGAGGAGACTTCACCTGAAACATTACCATGAAAGTACTTATAGAAAAAGCACAGCGAAGCTATGTTACGGCGGGGAGAAAGTGAGTGAAGCTGTCATGACTATTAACTTTGCAGATTCTTCTTTGTATTTTATGAAAAATCTTGAAATATACAGCAGAAGTACCAGATAATATGAGCCAGCAATATTCAAGACAAGGAGAAAGGGTAGACTTAAAAATATGCAAGATAAATTGTGGCTAGAAAAATTGTCTGGAAGGACATAGTGAAACAAATTTCCTAGCTGAAGACCTAGCAAATGATGCAATATAATATTTCCACTTCATGTCAGCGAAAAACGTTACCCCACGAAGGTTAAATGAGTCATTCTCCTGGAGGCTAAAATCAGCCACGCTATTCTCTGATGATTGTGGTCTGCCAAAAGGTAAGGCAGAGTGAACTAGATAATTTTATCTCTACCCACCAAGATGCACTTGGGCGTCCAAATTAAATATTCTCTTGCGCTGAATTTGTCCATGTGAAGAGGCGAATAATTTTATCATTTCTCAATTACAACAGTATCACTATTGCTCTATGAGAACTAAATTATATCCCCATGAAATCTTCATAAATTTCTTTGATTACGCACGAGTGAATGTTACTAGAAGAAAAACCCTCCAATAATTTAATATAAATAAAAAATAGACATTGGCTGCATATGGATCCCTTTTTTATCTAGAAGTAGCTTTGAAAATACTTGAACTTAGAGGAGGTGCTTCAAGTTCTCGGTTCAAAACATTTCCGAAAATCTCATCAAATAAGCATGCATCAGCTTAACTCTGGAATCCCTTCTTTGTAGTGCCAACAAATCTTAACCGACTCCACCTACGAGCGATATGTAATACCCAATCAACATTTTTTCATGTTTTGATTTCTATATCACCTCGAATGAGAAAAAAATATTTATTTCTAAATGATTCCGAGGTGAAACAAAATTTAGTTTTTAACATTTCAGCAAGACCACCATTTGTAGTGTATTTCACACCGGATCAGGACAGAATAAAATTTGAACACCAGACCATCAAAGGTCTCAGGTGCATCGTTTACCTGAGGCTGCTCTGTGCAGAATCAAATTCCCTAACCTGTCTTTCAAAAATCGAAATAAAAATAATATATACAATATACCTCAATTATGGGTACTTATTTAACCAGTGGAGAGTCCTCCTCAGATCGTACACAATAAAGTAAGTACCACCACTTTTTGACAAGAGAAATTGATGTATAGGAGTTGAATTAAATGTAATGCTAAATATGGTACATTTTAAGTCTCGTGCAGTTATTTACCCTCGTGAAGTCTCGTGTAGTCATTGTTAGGCAACACTTCTTTATTTCATTGGGATAAGGCAAATTGATCAGTTTCATCGAACAAACTAATCTACTCTATATTTTGGTAGGGAATCCTCAGCTCCATCCTTCACTCTCTTGTCGTTTAGAATAATTTTAATATGGTCGCAGCCTAGGAGCCGGTTTTCCCAAGCTGTATATCGCTTTCAGTATAGAACCACTGTTGATTTATTCCCGAATCGGCTCTAAATTCTAAACATCAAGAAGGCTTGAGCAATTTTATTTCGTAGTCCCATGTACACATATGACTTTCATTTAAAATATGGCATGCTGTTACATTTTCTTCGAGTAGGCGGTTAATCCCTTTGTACTAGTTTCAGTTAAGCACATAACCTCTTCTCCTTTTTCTTGTTGTTGTTCTTCTTGTTGTTGTTATTTTCTTCTTCCTCGTGCTATGTACCTTCAGGACGTTGGTGATCTTGTTCCTCCAAAATGTCCTGTCATTTGTAATTTTTATCTTTTTGCTATCTTTTCTAAACCCTCTTTTGCCATCCATTCTGATATCCATTTACGCATGCACATTTGTTAGGTGTTGTGGATTCCGGGATGAAATTCGGTACCAATAAATAACAAACACCAGCAACGAATATATGAAAATAATGTATTATCGTAATAATACAAACTGGTTAGTAGTTCCAGGAATACGGGTTAGTAGCAAAATATCTATACAGTCTTTGATATTGAAGTATCGCTATATGACTTCTGATTGAGTCTATGTGCTCGCTCACGGTGACTCTTGCTCGCTACGTTCGTTCGGTCTGTCTGTTACCTTCACCTTACGCTTCCGGTTACCTAAAACCTTTCACTACCTTCTATTGTCTTGTCTGGTCTTCACGTAGCAGTAGTATATGTACATACTGGGTGAGTTCATTTGTGTAAAAAGGGGAGGACCCCTCAACAGTAGGTTATGAGCTATTTTCCTCTCTCACCTCTGACTTCAATAAGTCCTGCGAGTGTAAAGGTTTTCACGCCTCATACCTCTATCTGCCCTAGACATTTCAATTGTCACTTTCTGATGTCAAATATAAGTGTCTTTTTTCTTACTATTTTCTCTAAAACTTCATTGTTGTTCACATGTTCATTACACTTTTCTCTGTCTATAACAAAATCTTTCTGTTTCTTAATATTTTGCTTAGCTTTTGAAACGCATTTTTCGCTATCCCAATGCGGCTTCAGATTTCAGTGTCGCGATTTCCGTCCTCTTTTAAAACACTTAATAGATTTTTAAATTGCTGTACTTGCTTGATTTTGTAATCTTCCATTTGGAATTTCGAGGTTAAGCTATTCCCTGTTCTGAGAATCCTACATTTTGTCTTGCAATTGATATTTAGTTCTTTCTTCTCGATTTCTTTTACTAGCTTCTGTAGGAGTTTTTGCAGTTTCTTTTTGTAAACAGCCACGTTAGAATCGACTTGGTGTCCTTTTTTGCTCGAGTGGGCTTCAACATATATTCCGATATAAACTTTAACTCAATACAAACGCAGTGTATAAATGAAAAACGCACATATTTTTCACGGCTAATATTAATACTTCACATTTTCTAACCAACCCTAACGCTTTCATTGATGCCGTTGAAGATTTCCAGGTGAAAGTTTAATTGACGACGTGTCAAGTGACGAACTTATTGTTCCATCTTTTGTAATTATTATTCATAATGAATGATTTTATTTTAGTACGTTATTCAGATAAATCCGATATATAGAAAGAGGAAGATTGTGTTACGCCGGTCTTTCAAGTGGAATATTTACAGCTTTGATAGTTGAACATCTTTAGAAAGTATGTAACTATCTGAGCCACATGAGTTGTGGTGTAATGATTGACGATTCGGAATGAGAACATGGTAATCGAATTCTAGACGAGTTCCTTATATTTACTTAGCCACAAACACCCTTGAGAAGCGTATGAATCCATCTAACTTCTCCCCTCGCCAACTATGAGTTGTATAACAGAACAGCCTGGGTTTATTCGCCTTGGTAGGCAACATACTGCAGAAAGAAATGGCAACATATTGCAGGAAAAATCTTCTACTTCGTCAGTCATGTATCTTTCTGTCATGGGTCCTTGCCTATAACTACAGAATGAACTCTTCCTAACACTATGTATATTACGCCTCTCAAGAGAGACAAAGAGAGAGAGAGAGAGAGAGAGTCGAATCAAGCCGAGAAGCTCGGCTTGACGGTCGAACTCTCTACCTCTGAGCAGAGAGGAACCCGGACGAGGCTCCGCCGAAGGGCAGAGTCTCGTTCGAGGAGGTTGACCAACCCGATTCCGTTTATACAGGTTTTACGGGCAATTTTTGGCCCAGTCTACGGGCTCGGGAAAGCCACGTTAAAATCGGCCTTGTGCCATATGCAACCCTCGTGTGGGGGGGGGGCTACATACCGAATCGAGTCGAGCCGATAGTAGTTCACTTCAAACCAGACTGACACCTTCCACATATTGTATTATTATTTCGTGTAATATACCGTCGTTATTTCTACTCTTGTGTTCGTGTTGTTCTTCCTTGGTTCTAACCTGGACCGTGACACTTTCGATACATGATAACCCAATCACGTGTGTCACTTAAATGTCTGACTGAAAGGATCAAATTAATGGAGTCCTACTCATGAGAAAACTATTTCAAGTAATTGATTGATTCGTCTCCTACGCAGGTTATTTAAAGCCAGAAACATTTTTTTTAGCTTGAATGGATTTATTTTGGAGATAATAATGATTTAGTCACACAAATCTTACTAATTAACTCACAGCTGTTGGGTAGATGTGGATTTATACCTATTCCAAGGGTATTTGCGCGTAGATGAATATAACGAACTCGACTGGAACTTGTATTCGGCTCTGCGATTAACAATTCCGAGATATTATCCATTGTACCGCCCACACATCCAAGCCTACAACACTTGGTGTTGTCAAGTGGTCACCCATCTAAGTACTTTCAAGGTTCGTCATCGCTTAACTTCGGTGATCGTACGGGAAGTGATGCTTCAACATGATATGGTCGTCAGCCTCAACTCCAGTGAGAAAAAATATCTCGGCAATGATCCTAGACAAATGTCAAGATTTCTAATCTCTAGTAATGACTCAACGTGGCAATGTTGTTCTTATTTGGACATTTGCCGTCATGCTGTAAATTTAGTGTGTATAATAAAAAGCTGCATCTAAGATGTGAAACTATAATTCTATCGGTTATTCTATGAAATTATCAAAAGGTAATGTTTCATTTTGGAAAAGGAATAAAATTGTTTTAATTTTTATATGATTATCAGTAACAAAATATCGTATGACGTATTTGTTGTGTCCTTGTTTAAATAAATGAAAAAAAAAGTTTTCCTTGATAAAGAGAATTCTAATTTTCTTAAATTGCCTTCTTTCGCAGCATAAGCATTTGGGGATGAAGTTTCGCAATGATCTCTTAAAAAAAAGGCATCTTAAACAATATTTACGAGTATTTCAAAAGCTAGGCAGAATATTACGAGGCAGGATGGTTTCATTGGTAACAAAGAAAAGCGTGCTGAACTGCTACGTGATTTCAGTACTCCTTTAAGGCTGCGGATGTTGGACGGTCTCCTCAAAGATGAAGAGACTTGATGCAGCAGAGGCGTGGTACTACAGAAGGATGCTAAGGATATTATAGATCGAACATGTGATCAACGATGAGGTTCTAGAGAGGAAGCAAACAAAAAAGAAACTCAGACTTAACTTTGGGAAGAGGCAGCTGAAATTTCTGAGACACGTAATGAGAAAGGAGGGCTTGGAAAATCTGATACTCATAGGGTGGATAGCACGAAAGAGAGACAAAGGAAAGCAATGCGTGACATACTGAACGGGCTAACGCAAGTGGATTGCAGAACAGGATCCGGAAGAAGTAACAAAAAGTCAAAGCTTGAGAGCTACAAGGGACAGAAGAAAATGGAGAACCATGATCCCCTACGTCCTATACGAACACGGCACAAAAAAGAAGAAGATAATGAAAAGGTGACAATAAAACCTCTTTGATTATCTCTTTCACGGTATCTGGGCTTGTATGTCGAATAGATTGTCCCACACATTATCTCATTTGGGGATGGTTTGAGTATTTATTAGGGCAAATATTTCCTCTTCATTCGTGCAAGCTTATTTGTAATTGCTTTCTCTAATTTCAACGAATAAAGTGTTACGGATACAGATATTTGATTGGGAGATGGTGGTTCCTAAACGATGCAGCGCGCCTCATAGGTGGGCCAGGAAAGTACAGTAGATGAAAGGGAATGATTGAAAATCAATCAAAGATTTAGAAACAATTTCAACAAATTCGTATACCAAAATATTATTATGGATTACTTGTAATGGGCTGCATGTGTCCAACTATAAATATTTATAAATAATTATTGAACCATTTTATCATTCTGATACTTTTGCATTACAGCAAATATTAAGAACTTTGTAATTAGGGTCCGATAATTGGAGGAGAGAGTTATCAATGATAATGTTTTGACTTCGAATCCGCGGTTATCTCACATTAATCCGCACTCTACTTTTTATTTTTAATGTACTTTTTATCATATAAAATTTTGTGAGACGTGAGCAAAATTTCCTTCCAAAAATGCGTCCAAGACAAAGAGATTTTAGGAACCATGATCAAAGATCATTTTAACAAACAACACGATTGTGGGCTTCAAAAGTTTAATTTCTGCATGAAATATAATGAACTTTTAAACTTGAAAATATTTTGACCCAAACTGAGACAGCAATTTTGAAATAATTTCATCGGTAATTATATCGCGTTATATATTATCAAAATTTTGATCTAGAAGACGGGATTTGCTGATGAGATTTATTATGTTAATGTCATTACTGCACAAGACCAGATGCATATGATTAAGTTATCTTGAGCCAATATTAAAAAAAAAATCAGTATACTGGCAATTAGTTGAGTGTGATCTCTAGTGGTAATAACTATGGAATCCAAAATGGAAATCATTAGGTAAAACTAGAATAGAACTGATAATGGATGAATGCAAAAATTTATAATAACCTTTTGAAAGAAAATAGTGTTTTTACAAAACAGCAAAAAACAAGTCTTGCTTTTGTATCAAGCTGTGAAAATTATATTTTGTTTTTACGAAATATTGTTGCGTTCTTACAAAATCTTTTAGAAATGCTCTTGCAAAGAAAATTAGGGTTGCGTTCATAAAATCAACATTCAGTAATTGGGTTTGTTTAAACTCAGATACCTCTGGAAAGCACACAGCAGTCTTAAACGATAAGCAGGAATGGCGACATTTATAAATGTAAAACACTTAAACTTTAAGCAGTCCGATGAAGATTAAAATTGCTTCTGTAACAATGGGAAGTGAAACTAACTGTATAACAATTGCTTTACGGCAGGTGTCGCGTTATATGTCATACTTAAAATTTAAAAAAAAACCCTGAAATAACAGGGGATGCCAATTATTTTCTGTATCCAATTATAAGACGTAAACACAAGACTTCAGTTAAACGGATTTGGATAGGTATACATTTTTTGTAAAAGTTTAACTTGTGATAATAAACGAAGTATTATTTTGCCGAAAATTCAGTTGATAAACTTTAAAGTCAGTTAAAAATTAACAATGAAGTAAGATACAGACATTTATACAATGACAGATCTGTTTCGATGTTGTTTAAATTCACTGATCAGACAGGTTTTACGCCCATAAAGCGTTGAAACACCACCTTCCGTGGATCACAAATTGAGCAATGTCGAGCCTGGTCACTACCTAGATGGGTGACCGATTGAGAAATACTAAATGCTGTAAGCTTGGATGTACGAGTAGTATAATGGCCCGGAATGGTTAATCGGAGAGCCGAGTTCAAATTTCACTTCAGCTCGTTATATTCACTTACGCGCCAATATCCATGAGAAATTTATGACCCACATTTTCTCCAACAGTTACGAGACAACAAATGAAATCACTAAACAATTATTGTTTTAAAAAAGGACTAACAATAGTCACTGGAAAGGGTTGATAAGCCGTAGAAAACGAATCAATCAAGTAAATATCGATGAGTTCAGCGTTATCTTCCCGTCGGAAAACAGCTTCTACTTTCTTTTTTCTTTAAAATATCTTATCCAAAATATTTTCTCAAAATTGTTAACGTTAGTACGCCAAATGAGTAGGAGTTGTGGTTTGAATATAATCAAGCTTAAAGAAAGATGAATTACGTATTTTTATATACGGTATATTATTAATTTGTCATTCGAGAGTTTTTGCCGTAAGTGGCAATCAGTCTACGAAAGATTGTTCCACAGAAAAGCAATCTCAAAGGTATAAAGATTAAATATAATTATTTATATACTTTTCAAGAGATTACACTTAGAGACTATAGTTCAGTCTATCGCATATAAAATGTAGCAAATTGAATCGGTATATTATTTACCCATACTTTTCATGATAATGTAAGATGCATTGGGAATAGATGCTAATCAATGACCTCAACCATAAAACCTACACTTATTTGAGATTTATTATCTTAATGAAATTAACTCATTTTGACGTTTATATCTCTCGTCTCTTAAAATTCTATTTTTAAGAAAATTCTCAAGTTTCTTAAGCAAAAAATAAATAAAGATGAATAAAATATGGCAAGCCTTCTCAAACTGTTCTTTTAATAAATTCAAAGTATACGTGTGATTTAATCATATTTTGCTTCTTATGTACCTTCTTTGTTGGGTAGATTGGTAAGGATTTCTTTATTCGCGAATCCTTATATGTTGTTTGCATATATTCATTTGTTCTATCTTTTTTAAGGTCATTTGCTAATTCTTTTTATCAAGAATTCGCGAATATGGTGATATTTAAAAGCTTGGATTATCAGTACCAATTATTGGCACTGCCCGTCTGCAAGAAATTGGCACTACTACACTCTTCATACAAAAAAAAATAAAATAAATAAAAAAATATAACTTTTACATATTAAGAGACAAAAAAATTTCGTTGGAAACAAAGAAACGAGTATATTGAAATGTGTTATCTGTCCTGCTATATGCCAGCGAATGCTGGAAAATTTCCTCAAATATAAAGAGACTTGAAGGGGGTTCTACAGAAAGACGCTGAGGATACCGTGGGCCAAACACCTGAGCAAAAAATATGTTCTGGAGAAAATTGAAACAAAAAGGAAACTTATACTTAACATCAAGAAGAGGCAGTAGAAATTTCTGCAGCACGTAATGAGGAAGGAGGGCTCAGAAAATCTGATACTCACAGGACAATAGAGATCAACGCGTAACATACTTGATCGGTTTGAGCAAATGGAGAGCGAAACAGGATTTGGGATAAATAACAAAAAGACTATAATTCCTAAGAACTACAATGGTCAGGAGGACATGGAGGTCCATGATCGGCATATATTAGGGAAGAAGATAGCGTATTGCAGTAAGTAGCTCCCCCTGTACGTTTAGGTGCCGCGTAAATAAATAGATTCTGAAAATAAAAATGTGTTGGGATTAATTTCAAGTGTTTACGAAAAGAATTTGCATGCAATATTCGTAGATTTCAGTGCGTTAGGTCTTATACGTTTAAAGCAAGTAAGTACAATTTCCATGTTTAATGTATGTTCCTTTACTTAGCAGGGCTTAATTTTAAATAACTTGAAAAAGATCGCTTAGAATTTTTTTTAAATCGGTATCGCACCATGTAAGACAGTAAAAACAGTAAAGCAAATGGGGTTACAGGGTGTGAAAGAATTAGGAAAAGAAACTTTAATAAAGAGCGGGAAAATGTAAGAACAATCAGGAAGGCAGTAGATAGCGATTGACATTGTATTTAAATTTTTGCAGAGTAAAATTCGCAGAAAAGTATGGAGCCGGAAGAAAGTTCCACAAGCGAGAAATAACTGAAAAAAAAAAAAAAAAAAAAAACTGCGCTTAAATTTGAAAAATGTCGACGTATCATTGAGAAGATCTTGTAATTTTCGACGAATAGATCAAACGTAGGATTTCTGTTAATTTTAGTCTTCTTTTATCTGTTTTGCCTTAAGCAATACAGTAAAGCTACTAAAACACATGGGGTTATTGGGTGTGGAAGAATTATGAACAGAAACATTAGTAATGTGCGGTAAGTGGAAGAGTAATCAGGAGGACAGTAGATAGCGATTGACATTTCTTTTAAAACTTTTGCAGTTTAAATTTGGCCGGAAAGCATGGCCCCGGAAGGGAATTCCACAAGCAAGAAGTGCATGAAATGAAAATATTATTAGGTTGGTGCAAAAATAATGACATAATAATGTCGTTTTTTGACGTATTTTCTAAAGTCAAAAAACGACATTATTACGTCATTATTTTTGCACCAACCCAATTAACATAGAATTTACGGTTACATCTAGCAAGCTCAACTCTAAATTGATGAGATCTTGACCCCAGTCTAATACAGCGTTTAATTTTTTTTTTTTTAAAGTCTAGGTACCATAGCAAAGAGCACATCCGAGCAATTACCGTGAAAGTATTTATAGAAAAGTATTTATAGAAAATACAACACTACGGCGGTGGGAAAGAGACTGAAGCCAAGCCGCCAGGTCAGGCCTGATAATATTGTTCAAAACAGTAACTCAGAAATATATATGAACCAACCACGAACGTCATGCCTTCCCTTCCATTTATTCCACGTAAGTGATACCAGATACAAGGAGGGTAGAGCAAAATTTAGAACACTATTTTCCCTGGAAGGAAAAAATTAATACCAATCGGAAAATCAGCATGTGCGGAAGAGTCTGTATTAGAACACGCATTGCTTTTTTTGCTCTGTTTGATCTCCCTATACGTTAAGTAAGCGTCGATCAAACGTATGATCTCTGTTAATTTGACAGCTGGTCTACCGCAGAAATAAATGGAAACCTACTGCGGGAAAAAATCTGCCTCGTTAGCCGTGTATCAAAAGATACATGATCACATAAGCGTGTATCATGGCACGTAAGTGGTTGAAGCGTAGATACCTGTCAGTGGAGGACACCTTTTTCGCAAGATGGAATCGAAAAACACAACTTTGCTTCATACGAATTTACATACAACATGCCATTTTAATGAACAATTGCTATTTGTAACAAGACAGAATCAAATGGTTTATTTAAAGTAAGGCTTAACCTCTACTGCCACACCACCGATGCCCAACTTCGATGTCTTGAGCCAAAAACAAATTATGAATCATTTCTTTCGAAGCGACACATGTAGAATTGTACAAGCTTTGCATTAATAAAATATATTGATCACATTTCATCGTCGATCTTCGGACACACATCACAAATCAGCCACGTAATTCACGACTTTCAACTGTATTTAGTAGCTGGTCTATTCCTAGATTTGAATTCTTCATTAGTTGGTCAATGTATTTTCGGGCTGGTCGGCCACTGAAACGTTTAGTATAAGAATTTCAAATTATAATTTGTGGATAATGTCCTGCTTGCTGTGCCAAGAGTGTCCTGTGGGCCATAGCATTCTCTCAGAAATGGCGGTTGCTATTTTTGGCAGATCACCAGAATGATTTCCATTGGTGATATGGTGATGGCATTTTATATTTTTTTGCAGCTACAAACATTATTGTGTATATTGTCTAGCATCATACTGCAGGCAGCAGAAAAATTCCATGAGCCAACAACAGTTGCTCCAAAAAAACTCAACTTTAATTTTACTTTGCAGCGATGACATCCAAAGTTTTCATCTTTTCAAGTGCAGCACTTGCATTCGCAGGCCCGAAGCTACAGAAAGTCATTTCTGAAGCTGTTTGTGCCATGTCTTCAGAACGCCCACCTCCTGATTGAATGACATGAACTTAGTTTTGCCCACCTTAATTTGACGCCTATTTTGCTTCGCAGCTGTTTCCATTCTTGAGTTTGATCAAAGAAGTTAGAGATAAAATCCAAGAGCTGAGTAATTATTTAAGTTGAGTAAAAATTAAACTAGATGCTCATTAAATAATTGATACCTAACTCTGTTCGTCTAATTAAGGCATTTAGAAACATGTTGCGATACGCGAACTAAATTGTGCTTTCCTGTAATCTAATCCTCAAAGGCTGATATTGCGTAAGCAAAATATCTTGCCAGAAAGCTACATGCGAAACAACGCTTGACGCCTATGATAAAATCACAAGATTTTTTTTTATTTTATCATTAATGTTTATTATATTTTACCTTACTCTGTTATTAATTATATGACCCTAGAAGATTCTACAATGCCAAATCAAAAACTAAAGTCAGTTATATATGAATACACAGTTTTCGAGGAGGAGTAGTTCATAGAAAAAGTATACTGATAATTACGAGTTCAAATCCATAGGAAGGATGTTGGCCGTGATTATATGCAAAATTGAGAACACCAAATATCTATCTATCTATCTATCTATCTATCTATCTATCTATCTATCTATCTATCTGTTTCTGATCAGTCATATCTACCTATCTACCGTATATGTCAGCGTCCAAATTGACCTTTTAACCTTAAAAAATCCCTCCCAAAATAGGGGACCATCTCATAATCCAGCTATAAAATGTGAACATTGAATCCTGTAATATCTGGTAAATTGTTATCATGGGAGATTTTGACGGTATGCTAGACCCTCCCTTGGTAACTCTCAACACAAATATTTTCTACTGAAACACCATAGTTCCCATTATTATAATAAAATAACGAAAGTGTAGTGTATTGGAAATACTTTTACCTTATATAAAATGTGGTATGATTGCGCGACAACAATAAAACGTATATTAGTCAAGAGATAAATCCTGAACCACCTTCGCAAACGAGTTCATTTGATATTTCGTTTCCTTTTTTCTAGGACGTTGAACAAAAAACACAATTGGATGTGTGTCTCAACAAGCCGTTTAAAGACCGCATTTGAGAACAGTGGAATGAGTGGATGGTTAGCGGGAAAATGTAATTCAGGCTATCGCAATAGGCTAGCGAAAACACAGCATCCACTCATTAGACATTGAAGATTGTGGTAGTCAATTGACAATATCTCCCCACCGTTTTGTCATTAGAATTTGAGTGAAAAGAAAGTATTAGGTTGGGGCAAAAATAATGCCGTAATAATGTCGTTTTTTGACGTATTTTTAACGTCAAAAAACGACATTATTACGTCATTATTTTTGCACCAACCTAATATATGCTTACTGCATTTATTTAATAAAGTAATTCATTTTTTTAAAATACGATTCGGAGTGGGGGTGATCATCTACCGCGAATATCGTCCGAAACCCACATTTTCAACTAGAAAATTGTGGCGTCATCTGATACGCCGAATCGCCTTGTATGCCAGCCTATACGGTATAATTCTGCCTATATTTCTTTTTTTGTGCTGTATGTCTTTGATTTACTTCTTTTTTTTTTTTGCTCCCAGCAATATTTTCCTTATTTTTTTTCCTCCATTAGTATCGGGTTTGGATTTGTTCTTCAAACATGTCAAATACTAATTTGCCCCGATTCTCTTGCTCAATTTTTCATCTGAGTATTCTATTATTCTTAGAACATTAGTATTTCTCGCATGTTCTTCCTATAGTATTTTCAACAACTTTTGATAGATCCACATCCGGGTTACCTTGTCACTTTTTTCTTCTTGTGGTCAGCTGTCAACGCTGGATACGAAAATAAATATTCCATTCCAAACCAATAGGCTTTGCTTCGTTTTCAATGCTATTTTGTATCCTTTCGCTATTTCTGTAACCCTTCGAGGTTATTTTCGTTGTCTTCAGAAGTAGTTGAATTCTTCTTCTTCTTCTTCTTCTTCTTCTTCTTCTTCTTCTTCTTCTTCCCCCCCCTCGTTTGCGATCATGATTTATTGTTCTTTTAGCTCTTAGTAGATTTTTGCTATCTCTCCTTTTGGAACGCAACTTTCGCTATACCTTCGGATCTCCTTGTAGCACGTTCCGTCCTCTGTTAAGATATTTACTAGATATTTAAAATTTCTCTTCCTGCTGGATTTTGGTATCTCCAATTTGTAATTTTCATAATGGACGGTTCCATTTGTTGACGGCTATACGTTATGCATTCTTGTAAATGATGTTTAGTTATATCTTCTCAATTTCCTTCACTGCATACGGCAGGGTAGCTTAAGTTTCCTTTCTTTAAGCTATCAACACATCTGTTTTTAAGATTGTGGTCACCAATAATGAATCCTTGTAGGATTTCTAATTCTCTCAGAATCGATTCCATGTATAGGTCTGGTGAGAAGACACATGCTTGTCTGTGTAAGGCAAGGATATGTCTTCTCATCGGACAATGTGTCTTCATACTATTTTTATTGAATTCATTTTATATCCATATGCAGCTGGTTTTCTTTAAGGTCTGGATTCTATTCTAATATCCTTTCCAAATACTGTCAACTACATTACTTATTTAGTATGGATGTCTCCGAAGCATAATTTATAACAATAATTGTTTTTGTTCGAAAATACTATGAATTTTCTGAAATATGTGTATCAGGTTTTTTATGGAAAATTTATTTTTCCTATGGGAAAAGCTGATTGTAGAATATAAAACTGGATAAAGTTTCGTAAAGTAAAAATCTATATACGTAAACACTCTATAAATTTGAATATATATATTGAATCGCCAAAAAAAAAATCATTAAAAAAAGAACATGATTAAAAAAAAAAAAAACAATGAATTGTCCGAAGTCTCCAAATAACATTCTCTATGACTGGTTGCCACTCCAGGCAAGAGAGATCATTCTACCCTGCCATTTAACCCATAGTCTGAGAAAGATCGATCAATGCTTTTTTTGCGTCCTGGTTATGAGAATAAACTACATAAGGCAACAAGGCCTCTGATTGATTGTTTTTGAGGAACCTTGTAAACACCTCTTAATTGCAAATGTTCTCAGTTTTACTCTGTCACAAGGAATCGTGCATTTTTGCATGTGTATTAGCAGAACTAAACAGCATTAATCGGTCCTGTGATTTCACATTCGGCATCGATAACAATTACATTAACCGCATATCACACGTGTGATACATTTCGTCCTTCATACTTCATCAGACAAAAGTGATGTTTGCTTTGATGCAACTAGATATGCAATGAAGGAGACGGGAAGCTGATAGTTCGATATTTAAATTCAATTATTATTTTAATATTGGTCTGGTGTAATCTAGCCGATTACATTTACTTTATTTCTTTTTTTTTTGTTCATATATCCGTCACTTTTGTTATTAAATATCCCAGATTGTGATAACAGAAGATCTGCCAAGATAAGTGGGACGTTGTAAAAACTGAATTTACTGTGGATGATCTAACTAACGACTAAAGAACTTTTTATAAAATTTCGTCTTAGTAAATTGATTTGCCTTTTAACTAGAGTGGCGTTTATAAATCAGAATTAGGGCCAGACACATTATGGTGAGCAAGTAATGCATTTAGTGAGTTGTTTTGTAGAAAACCTGTTTTGTGATTATATATTCTTTTGTTTATATTCCTTAAGGTTTCTCCTGTGTGTCAATTATTTCGTTTTGTATTAAGTCTTTTTTTTATATATTTTCCAAGTAGGTTTAACGAATTTTATGTTAATTTTTTTTAGAAATTATTTTCAATTGGAGTTGTGATAGATTTGGCGGTAGAACCCAAAATATGTTAAAAAATAAAGCTTAAATTTAAGATTATCAGCATCTCCTCTCCTTCATTCGCATGTATAGACGCAGTAACGTAAATATTCGATGAAGGGACGAAACGCGTCAACCGATCATTTTTTATACTGATACATACACACATATATATATATATATATATATATATAAAATGTCATCCACAGCTCATCAAGCTAGGATCGAAACCCGACTGAATTGGTATCAGGCGGATATTCTACCACTAAACTGTCGGCGCACGGTTGGGATGAAGGTGGATTTATGGCGTATTTATTTTAGGAAACACACCCAGTGACCGACAGTGACGACTCAATTCGGCTTGCGAAGAGTCTCGCTATATTAGTGTTTAAGCCTTTTTATTATATATATATATATATATATATATATATATATATATATATATATATATATATATATATATATATATATATATAAAAAGACTTATTAGTGTTTAAGCCTTTTTATTATATATATATATATATATATATATATATATATATATATATATATAAAAATAAAAAGACTTAAACACTAATATTCCATTTTAAAGCTTTTTATAATTCGTAGGTCTGATGAAGTGGATCATATTTACGATTCTAATGGAATAAATTATGACCAGGGAATATTAGTGTTTAAGCCTTTTTATTATATCCTTACTCTGTCCTGGACATTGAGTTCTACCTGGATTCTATCCTCTAGGAATTTTTTTTTCAAAAAATATACATATATGTGTATGCATCTATATATATATTTATATATTTTGCATATGTATGTGTATATTTACCACTAATATTATCTATCTATCTATCTATATATATATATATATATAAAATGTCATCCACAGCTCATCAAGCTAGGATCGAAACCCGACTGAATTGGTATCAGGCGGATATTCTACCACTAAACTGTCGGCGCACGGTTGGGATGAAAGTGGATTTATGGCGTATTTATTTTAGGAAACACACCCAGTGACCGACAGTGACGACTCAATTCGGCTTGCGAAGAGTCTCGCTATATTAGTGTTTAAGCCTTTTTATATATATATATATATATATATATATATATATATATATATATATATATATATATATATATATATATATAAAAAGACTTATTAGTGTTTAAGCCTTTTTATTATATATATATATATATATATATATATATATATATATATATATATATATATAAAAAGACTTAAACACTAATATTCCATTTTAAAGCTTTTTATAATTCGTAGGTCTGATGAAGTGGATCATATTTACGATTCTAATGGAATAAATTATGACCAGGGAATATTAGTGTTTAAGCCTTTTTATTATATCCTTACTCTGTCCTGGACATTGAGTTCTACCTGGATTCTATCCTCTAGGAATTTTTTTTTCAAAAAATATACATATATGTGTATGCATCTATATATATATTTATATATTTTGCATATGTATGTGTATATTTACCACTAATATTATCTATCTATCTATCTATCTATCTATCTATCTATATATATATATATATATATATATATATATATATATATATATCTTTGTGTGTGTGTGTCTAAGTGTCTGTGTTAAAATATCAAAATAAATGATTTTATTTGGCAGATTAGTGTATTCATTTTTCCATATATCCTTTGACATATTCATTGTATTAATAATATAGTAAATTTTCCTCTTCCTTTGCCTATATTTGGCTACCGATATGGTAGTATATGACTAATGCACCTTTTATATTCATCTAATCTTATCTTGAATTATCTATTTATTCTTAGATACTACGCTCCATTTTACGTCTTATAAATGATATGTTAGATGTGAAGATTTCGGAATTTGTTCAGAAGCAGACAAATATCAAGTTTGCAATAAAGCAACAATTATTAAAAGAATAAAATGAAAATAAAATATGGCAATGTTTTCTTTTATTATTTTTTTTTCATCCGGCCAGACGTTTCTGTGGTTAATTTATTTATGATCTGAAAGTGGAAATTTTGAGTAAATAACTAATTTTGAGTAATATTATTTAATTTGAGTCATTTTTGCCACATTGTAATTAATTTATTGTTTGATTGTTTCAGTCCCATTTGTGATTGGTTAAAGCCAACATTTCCTCAGGAATATATATTTCTACTAAATTCATGGATGTGTTATTAGTAAGGCAAAACTATTGTTAATAGACAGACACACACATAATATCTTGTTGAATCCATCATAAAAATTCAGGATGTACAATTAGTAAATACTAAACTCTTTACATACCTCGGCCTATGGATCAGTTATAACAAATGTAATATTGGAGAAAAGGAAATTAAATACATCATATGATACTCTAAATGTAGTTTCGCCCAAAAGCACAAATAGCTACACAACCAAAACTCAATTAATTTTCTTATACAGCCTCATCAGATCGACATATTCATATGGATGCCATACATAGCGCCAAACCCATTAAACATATCGAAACTGTCAGCTATATACACCTGGTTTATAAGACCAATGGTTAAAAATGTCTTTGAGTGAGTGAAGCCTGTGGTTCTTGACAGAAAACCATTCTTTTTTAACATTATGGACTGGTACTGCAGAATACCAATCAAGAATATCAAATAGCAGAAACCTCATCACTTGAGGACTACCAACAGCAGCAACAAATAAAATGGATAGCAAATTAACTAGAAGAGAGGAAATCTTGTACTCGAATTACTTCAAATAAAATGTTATGACGAAACACCCATTAGTACTTGAAATAGCGATAACAACAACAAGAAAAACCTATTTTCCAGAAAAACCTGGTTTAAGAGAAAGGTTTTATAAATTTCAATCGACTGTAATAGAGGCTTCTCTTTCAAAGAATAGAAATATTTTCCCTGCATACAAACGGGTAATATCAACAATATTGCCGTTACCACATATAATATGTTCCTGTAAATTAATTAGTCATTGTGCGCAGATATTTCGAAATAACTGACGCAGGATCAGAACGATAAAAGATGTAAATTCACGCAACTTCCAAAATGAAATGAAAATAAAAATCACATAACTGCATGTCGAACCCGGTTTATATTTTCATTGACAACAACCATCTCGCCATCGTTAATTTGAAAAGTAGATATTCATGAAATTATTAAGATGTTTGGAAATTAATTACATATTTCACATCTATGAGTTATGAATCAACCAATCAGGTAGAACAAAGGTTGAATAGTAGACAGCAGCGTCCCGAATCTTTTTATCATCTCTTCTAGTTTATTGGTTGTAATGCATTTCAGAGGAAAATTTGCAATGAAGGAGTTTAGTTCCTTCTCGAGATTTCTCCGGGAAACTGGATACATTTTTCATCATCAGTCGCAGTCATTTATCTTTCAGCGTCAAACTTTCATATTTGCATCGCATAATATCAGCTGATGTGAAATGTTGTTTGAATGTCGACTGAAAGAGAAAGACATAGTGATTATCAAAAAATAAGAAAAAAGCGGGCCTCCATCCTCAGAAACATTTTCTTTGTGTCTCGGGGAATACGAATGTTGTCGTTCATTACAAGCATTTGAAATTATGTAGAGGCTTATTGCCAGAGGGCATTACACCATAAATGTTTGACTTTTTTAAACAGGAGAACTTTGTATTCTTCAGCATGTCTGACAAAACAAAACAAAAGACAAAATAAAATCGTTAGGATGTAGGGTTCTTCAACAACCTTCATACAAAAGTTAGGGTTAATTGTTATTCACTTGTTTCGATCTCTACAATATTTCTTAACTGACAAAATATTTAGAA
>OZ010573.1:85224266-85256766 GCA_963932145.1 Acanthosepion lycidas | reverse complement strand
TTCGTAACCGGATATTATTTAAATATATAACACATAAATTAATTCCAAACTATAAATTTTCCTTAAGAAAAAAAATCTAAAATATCGTTTACTCACATTCATTTATTAGACATAGAATTGTGTTGCATGGCGTCGTCAATAGTTTAGCTGACTTTTCGACTAAATTGATAAATATTTGAAGAAAAAAAAAAACCAAAAAACAGTGAAATTTTGCTCTTGTATATAAATATTTTTTACAAAATAAAATGCCTGTATTTGCTGTAATAAAGTCCCTCAAAGGACGAAAATATGTATTCTTTGTCTTCATTCATATTATCCTTTTACAGATATACTCAAATTATATATATATATATATATGTGTGTGTGTGTGTCAAATTTTAAATAGGCATACACACACACATATATATATATATGTATGTATGTATTTTAAGACATTTTTACGTTTATACATTCTTTATATTTATACATACAAATGTTCTGCTTATAATAAACAGTATTAGCAACATTTACCGACACGAATGTGCTAGAATGCGACAGGAATCGAAACTGTATCCTATACGGAACCGTCATTATGTGCTTTTACCGAGTGAGCCACAGAGGAGCGTTTCGATTAGCAAGGTCGATTTTACTGTTTTTAAAATCCAATTCTCCATGATTTTCACTCATACATTCATAACTGCTCGATGAGTATCCAAATGTAAACAAACGACGTCACACATTATGAAGTGGAAAAAGTCCAACAATTATTTTAAGATATTTTTATGTTTATAGTTTTTTTGTGTGTTTTTATTTTCATCGATATATATATATATATATATATATATATATATATATATATATATATATATATATATATATATATATACAGGTTTATTATTAAAAAATAATAAACACGTTCGAAACAACAATTTTCTCACGCCCCCAAAATATATATATATATATATATATATATATATATATATATATATATATATATATATATATATATATATATTCAAATAGTTTTATTAATAAAATAATAAACCCGTTAGAAACAACAATTTATATATATATATATATATATATATATATATATATATATATATATATATATACGTGTGTGTGTATGCACGTGCGTATGTGTGTGTATGATTTATGCATGTATACATTATATTATACAGTAAGAATTCATTGATACATGTTTTAATGTTTGTCTTTGTTAGAAATAAAGAAAAGATATTGAACTCTCATATATGGCAGTGATCGCTGAACATTTCTTCACAGATGAAGGAAAGACTTGAAGTAAAAAATAAGAAATGTTGTTCTACACAAGGATGGTGGCAATAGAATGGACCGGACATTTGACCAACAACAAAATTTTAGAGAAAATTAGAAACAAAAAAGACATATTTTATACCAGTAAGAGTCAGTTAAACTTTAAAGGGCCCAAAAAGAGGAAATGGAGATTCGAAAATTTGATATCATAGGACAGATTGGGGTCCAGATTGACTGAGGAAACCAATACATAACTAAACAAATGAACTTGAGTATATTGAGTATATTCGTAGAGATAACAAACAGACAAAATGTGTTATAAATTGCAAAAAATAAGAAATTGTGGGGAGCAATGACAGCTTGGCAACATCTTGAAGATATGCGGCAACTAGAAGAAGAATGTTTGTGTGCTTAAATTATAATTGCAATTTTTAAAAGATTTAGAATATGTTTTTATATAATGAAATCAAAAGTTTGGATAAAGGGTCCAAAGTACATGTTTTATTTTACACCGTTTTTATTCGAACACTTAGCAATTATTAAGAAGTGAATATTGTTACTAGGGTAGAAATTATTTGGATAGATCTTGACATTCTTTAACACTGATTTTCAAATTCAAGTACGTAGGTATAAAGCGTATAAAGGACATTATTTGCAGAACGTTTTCACAGTGTCCGACTTCACCGAAAAATAAATATAAAATGTATAATATCCGTATGATTTCTTTGGATTTCGCATTTCCTTTCGGGTCCCAATCAGAGACCTAAAGTCAGAAAAAGTTTCATGACATTTTCTACTGATCATTTTTGTCACCCCTGTGACAGAGAGAGAGAGAGAGAGAGAGAGAGAGAGAGAGAGCGAGAGAGAGAGAGAGAGTGTGTGTGTCTGGGAAACACACACACACAAACAAACAAACAAAAATATATATATATATATATATATATATATATATATATATATATATATATATATATATATATAAAGAAATATAGTCTTACGGTGTGCTATATTTATGGAATAAAGTGCTCAATATCAGAGATAGAGGGTGTGTAAATATAAAAGTGAACATAGAAGTCAACACTTAGAGGCGACAGTCTGTTTCATGCCATATGCAATCGTCAGGCCACATATGCTGTTATTTTTCTCGGCTATTTATATATATACGGGTTAGTGGTGCATTGTGGGTATTCTATTATGGCGGTTATTTTACCGGAAGTCGTTTGTTTATGTATTTGGGTCAAATTATATTGCTTGTTTTTATTTTTATTATGTTCACTTATATATATATATATATATATATATATATATATATATATATATATATTAGTGAAATTGGAGTAGATTTGAATAGCGAAAGTAAATCAGAGCATTTTGTTTGCTTATGGGGAAATCTGATCTAGGCCAGAAGTTGTACCCATTCAATCTGGGTCATCAGGAGACAATGGAAATGTTCGAAATAATTTTTATCGATTAAAAATTGAAATAGAACTGAGTAAGCTAGAAGGAACTTTGGAATTCACATGATTTTATTTGATACTTTCAATAAATTCATTTAATTTATTATATATTATGAAAAAGTTTAAAGTGGTTATACAGAAGAATGCCGTGAATACCACAGTGAAATTGGCTAGTGAATTTTAAGACAAATTGAAAAAAAGGACACTTAGAATCAGAAAGAGTAGAACTTTCTAGAAAAATTCTAGAAATAGAGAATTTCACAGGACATATTAAAGGCAAAAGGTAGACAAGAAGATTGAGTAACATAGCACGATTGTGTAAATCGATAACAAATGAGGGAGTGGGAAATAACACATTGCTAAGAACTTCAAGGTTAGGAAGTTACTGAGAGCCATCATCATCTAGATCCTCATTGAACACGACGTTTACAAGAAGAACAAGAAGTATATGGAATCTATAGTAGAAGTTTGGCTGAACTATCGGTATTTTATGGCGGCTGCTGAACAACGGAATTGCAAGCTGATCAACATTTTGTTGCCTGCAATGTGCGCTGTGATGTGCAAAAAATGACATTTTTTCACATGTTAATATACGAGTACATTGCTGGAAATTTTAATTGATGCACAGTAATCGGAAATCTAAAATTCGATTACTAATCTCTGTTTATACATTACTATGTTCTCGTCTGGAGTGCTATCACCCAATAAAGTTATTTAATGAAGAGATGCTTACGACATTTGCTCAAGACGTTATTTATTAGAGACTTCATTTAACAAAAAAAAAAATGCTTCCATTTTCACTATTAGCGCTCCCACACAGTAGCAAACGTTACTTTTTAAATCGTCATATGATTTGCAATGACAACTGTGTTTGCAAACTATTATAACCACTGCAAATACATCCATACTCACAAAACCTAACCACGTAGACATACAACTATGTGATAACGTTGGAATTTGGATTAAACCAAATTTTGTGAATAGGAGTGGAACAGACGAACTTTAGCTTATCCGGAGAGAAGTGCTTGACCTTTCACGGAAAAGAAAAAATAGAGAGAGCTTTAAGCAATGCATTTTTATTTACTGATAATTACAAGATTGTACTTGCAACATGAAGATTTCGTTATTTACAGACATGAGTAAGGGGAATATCTAATAACAGTTATGAAAATATGACATAAATACAAGCAATATATATATATATATATATATATATATATATATATATATATATATATATATATGTGTGTGTGTGTGTGTGTGTGTGTGCATGCCTGTGTGTGCGTGCGTGTGTGTGTGTGTCGAGAAAGATGAGTTCGTCTGGGCGAATTAATTTATTTTTATAGTGTTCTGTGTTATAATATGCCATTATTTGTATCATAATCCTTTCATATTTACGAATATATTTCTGTATATTTGAATCGAATGAGGCAAGAAATGCACTGAGACAGTGAAAATCATTTTATTTCACATGGACATTCCATCTCTTTCCGAGATCATCATCAGGGGTGTAATTGAAAGATGGAATGTATTTGGAAATTATTATTTATGTAAGTGCTCTAGGATTCCCACATACATACCGACCGTACTCTGCAACTCAAGGGATAAGATATAATAATAAAATTCTGATTCTTAAAGACATGGTAATTCTGTCTGTTAAAAATATTTTGGCAAATGTATTTAACAATCAAAATATTAGGACTTGAAAATAAGAATTACAAAAATATGGTATTTGAAAAAAACAAAACACTAGCCCATTAATACCGGGAACAAAAATCGGTATATATAGATTGTCTATGGAAGATTGACACAGTCACAAATCGAATTCAAGACTACAACTATAAGTTTTGCACCATTATCTTGAATTGACCAATGATTGCATGTTAAATATATTTATTAGCATGAATTCAACCAGAAATGCATTCAGCTATCAAGTTAAGCGAAAAATTTCAGACAAATCTACAACAATAGCAACAATATGAAATAGGGGAAAATACTAAAAGTAAAGACAAAAAAAAAACAAAACCAAACCAATAATCTATCAAACCTGAAAAGCAAACAGAGAAAAGCAAAATATATGAACGATGCCCATCACGAGCACATGTCGCTGATGTTGACAAAGATCAGACCCATTAGTTGCTGCAGGGCTCTGGGTTGAAAGAAGAAACTGAAGAATTTAACCTATCCTCTTAAGATCAAAACTTGCCAAAAACATCCAAATAAGCCAGATCTGAAGTGTCTTTTACACTAAATCCGAGGAAAGTGTTGCGCATCTAATATATATTAACTTTTTTCCCAAATTATTTTAAATGTAGAGACATGATGTGGATGGAAATTCACCGTATTGGAAGATATTCCAATGTTATAACCATTCAGAATAATAATACGAATAGAAACCGCTATGAGTGCCAGACGATGCACATGTTACAGTAATCTGAGATTCATTCACACTTACAATATAAAAACCAATTGACTAGGTATAATATTAATTATCTTTCATATTTTTAGTATCTATTTACATATCTTTCATAGGAGTAAGACATTCTCGAATACGATCACTTACCAAGAAAATATGAACAGAATAACATTACCCTATCCACGAAAAATTAAAAGCTTATCTACTTATATAAACACTTATATGCTTATAAACACATACTAGCTTAAAAGCCGAACTCCGTGCCTACACTTAAGCTAGCAATTTCGGAGGACTAATTGGGAATCCTGTCTAAAAATAAAGGTAACTCTGGTTCAGCTTGATAATTTTCAAGAAATAACTTTGAATTCCTTAATTCACTCCATGGCAGTCCAAAATCTTACTCTGGTTCAGGCTTTAAGTTTAATTCCGGCCAAAAGACCGATTTAGGCCAAAAGTTCGATTTGGGCCGACATTCCTATTCAGACCGAAAATTGAGTTCTTCAAATCACAAACATCATGGAGCTTCAATTATGTTGAGTTTTCCAAATCATGTACTCTGTGAAACTTCAAAACCTTACGTCACGAAATTTCTTACTTTATTTCTGATACCTTGGCATTTTAAAGAAATAAAATTGATTTCCTCAAATCGCAACGTCTTGGAGATATTTCAAACTTTCAAAAATTAATTCGCAAAGATTTTTTGTTTCTTTAGCTCAATATAAATTAAACATTTTAATATAACTCATTTTTTCTTGTCATTTTAAACTTTGAATTTTTAACAGCTTCCTCTTAATCCAAACAAAAAGTCCGATACCTGATGTTCAAGCACCAGATGAAAGGTGGAATTCAATCCCGAGATCATCCTGATTTCAAAAAGTTATATCTCTATGTAGAGCAAGTCTGGCCTGTTTTGAAGGGTTCAGACACAGGAACGATCGTAGAGAATTTACCTTTTTTTTATTTAGATTAGATTGAAGAAGATATAGATAGATAGAAGAAGATAGAAGATAGATTTGAATCTTTAACATTTCCTTCTTCATCCGGACATAAATCACAATGTTGGATGAAACACCAGATGAAGTACAGATTATCAATCAGAGGATCATCCCAATACTAAAAAGGTATAATATATCTAAGTTCTGGCATAATATGTCAAATGTAGAGCAAATGTGGCCTGAGTTAGAGGAATTTCAGGCATACGGACGGACAGACAGAATTTGCCGTTACTTATTTAGATAAACGACCAGTCCTTACTATCTCCTAAACAAGTAAATAAGTCGTCGTCTCCAGTACCAGGTGGGCACGAATTTGGTTTATCCGGTGCCTCCACGATGATTGAATCACACATGGCTCACGAGGCCAAGTCTGGAATGGAAGAGTCTCAGGTATTGATCGCATGGTAGGCCGGGTAATGGAGCTGCCAGGCTATGTCCTGCCTTCTATTTACTTCCTCTTCAGTTTTTCTCCTCTCCTCAAAAGTGAAACAACCGAAAAGAATAGCTCTCCGATAGGATAGACGATCAGTTGTTTATGTTTCCAAAGTGATAGTGTTGATTCAGGCTTGAAATAGGGAAGACGTTATTTGGTTTTGGAATCTGCATTTTTGGTATCCGCGAAATCGTTTGCCGTTGATGAACTCGCTGTAAAAGATGGCCCGTGGGAATCTTGAAAGGTCCATTCAGGTGACATGACCTGACCACCAGCAGTGTTGTTTGAGGACTGCGGCTTCATTACTCGGCATTTCTAAGCGATTGAGGACTTCGTTGTTGTTGATTCGGTGCTGCAAATTGAGGACCTGCCGGTGTTTGACTTGTTTGAAACGTTAAAATTTTCCTGTTTATTCGATGAAGGGACCATGTCTCGCAATCGTGGAGGACGTTGGGATGACAATTGCACGGAATACCATGAGATTTTACAGAGGGAGAGTCCATAGTTGTTGAATACATGCTTGCTGAGTCTTCTGAAGGCCCAATGAGCAGATCTGCCGCGGTGATCGGTGATCTTTGGCATGCTTCAAATTGTGAAAGTCGTTGACAAATTCCAGAGGCAACTCCCCTATGTTGTTTATAATTTCCGGTATTTCTTGTCCATGAAAACTCTGCGCAATTATCTTCGTTTTGTCCGCATTCCCTTACATTCCAAAGCGATAGTAAGCTTCGGAGTCGAGAGTAGAACCGCGCTGAAGGTTAGCAACGGAGGAGGTAGCGGTTGAATTTTTGTCTGCCTGCTGGTGCTCCTTGATGCTGCTTTTCGATGTTCGTGTTTAGGATCTCAAGTGCGTTCGATTGAAGTCACCGCCGTCCAGGTAATAGCAGGTTTTAATACCAGGGGAGTCGCGTGGTATCTCATTGATCATTGCCACCAGGTAGATGGAGAAGAGGTTTGAAACCAGAACGCTGTCATTTTTCAGGCCTTGGAGATTGGAAATGATTCGGAGAGTGAATTCTACGAGCCGACTCGTCTTTCTATGCCATCCTGGATGACTATGATGAGGTCGACGAAAGGAATGGTTCAACCAAAATGATGGAGTACAAGGCACATCACTGGTCGGGGACCTTAACAAAAGATACTGAATAGCCTCTTCTAGATTTCCGCGAATCTTTTACAGCGAGCTCGTCAACGCAGATTCGAAGACTAACTGACGTCTTCCCTCATTCAAACTAGAATAAGAGATGAATTCCATGTAAAATCGATATAGAATTAAAGTATAAACAATTTTGTATTTATGTATCCCTTAATATTTTCTTTTCTCTTGCTGACTATGATGAACAGGAACAAAGCAGCAGAACCAGGTGACGTTGTAATATACATAGTAGTTGCCGGATGTCACGAATTTAAACACCATGAAAGACGCACGGAATTTTATTGAGCATCGACATCAGGTATATGGAGAACAGGGTTGGAACCAGGAAGCAGCCTTTTTTTACAGGCCTCCAGGGATGGGAAATGGGTTCGGGGAGATTATTCTGCGAGCAACCAAAGTGATGAAGTACAGACCACATCGCTGGAAATATATATAATCTCAAAAATTTAAAAAAACATTTCGTTATTAAATAAACCAACAAATATTGACGTTTTGAAAACCTAAACAAGACTTAATGCATTTATCATGAAAATTATTTTCCTTTTATTACACGTTAAATGTCTATTTTAAAAGTAGACAATGACACAGACAATTCAAACATCAACATTAATCTCTTCATCGTCCGTCAAAAGACAGTATTTTACAGTCGTACTTTAATGCTAATCATAAACGGACATACACATTTAGATTATTTACACGTGGACTATTGTTCGCGTCTTAGTTGTTATCACGTTTTATTAGTTTGGTGCAAAAATAATGACGTTTTCTCACATATTTTACTGTGTTAGAAAACGACATTCCTTTTGCACCGACCTAATAGTTTCGTGTAACATCTAGGCTTAATATTAAAAAAAAAATCAGTATATACCGGCGTGACTACCATGCTATCTCATGTAGTAATCTTTATGTACAGTGTCCCTTCAGAACACAAATGATCATAGCTCTCCACAATTTCCTGTCCTTTATACACTTCATAAATGTTATCCTTTTATTATTTCTCTTAAACCTTGATCGTCCGTCCATTTACTTTCCTCACTGGATAGATTATGCGTTGTTTTCCTCTGTGCCTCTTTTCTTCTGTCTGTCCTACGAGTATCAAGTTTTCCAAGATCTCTGTCGTCATTATCTCTCGAAGAAATGTCAAATGTCTCATCCTGATGTCAATTATAGGTGTCCTTTTTACTTCCATTTTCCCTAAAACGTGTTTGATCCATGGTTTCCTCAGCATCCTTTTGTTGAACAACATTTATATTGCTTCAAGTCTCATCCTTGGAGAGACTGTCCAGCATTCATTACCATACAGGTGGACAGATATCACATAACAGTTCTGTTTTCTTTTCTTCGTTTCTAACATTGTTTTTTCTTAATACACAGCTTAGCTTTTGGAAGGCATTATTGGCTATCCCAATGCGCCTTCAGATTTTCGTATCGCACTTTTGTCAGCTGACAAGATACTTTCCTGATATTAACATTAATTTTTACTTATCTTTAATATGTAATTTGCATATTTGGTTCGTTATTTTTCTAACAGCCATGCATTCTGTCTAATTGCAGTTGGTTTTCATTTCTTACTTCTTTAGGTAATCGTGTAAATAGTATTTTGACTTTCTGTAGTGGGAATTCACTCCTAGCCTGTAGTTGCAATCTTTATATTGGTTGGTGCAAGAGTAATGACGTAATAATGCCGTTTTTTGTCGTTAAAAATACGTCAAAAAACGACATTATTACGTCATTATTTTTGCACCAACCTAATATGATAGAAATTATACCACGACTTATTTAGAGATTGTATATGTTATATGGCCGGTTTTTTTTTTCAACTTCAAATATACAATTCGTTAAAATATAAAAAAATTACAGTATTTTGTGCATAATACGAGACATTTTGAACGAAAATTAAGAGGACGAGGGGCGTATTTTACAAATAAACATGTTTTCAGAAAGGTTTATTCCGTTGAGAAAGCTTCTTGTTTGAAAGAGCAAGATTATATTTTGATTTTTTTTTTTCTGGTTTTCTCTCATCATTCTTGATGAAAATTAATTTTATTTTCATAGGTTATTAATATATAAAGAAATCATATCAAACACAAAGTTATAATAGATTAATTAACACCTTAAAATGTATTAGCGGCTATGTTTAGTTTGCGCCTTTCCTCGAAAATAAGTTTTGAAACGGATATTAAAAGAAACACATACGGTTCATTCTTATGCTTTAATGCCATTAAATAAAATACAATATCATAGTGAAATTTATGTACGTCATTCTTAATGGATATCACGGTAGAAGCTTTCAAATCATATACATTGAGATGTCTCTACTACGGCGTGATATTATACGCATGTAATTTATTCCCTGATTTTAGCTTCAGAAAAACGGATTGTATTATACTCAAATCGTAAGAAAAAGCTTTATAGGCTCTCTGAAGACTATTGCGATCATATTCATTACTGGAAACGTAAGACGAAACTTTTGAAATATTGGCATTAACAACACTGCTAAAATATCACATTTAAAAAAAAAATATAATACTCAAAGAATTAAGGCTAAAGCAAATGATTAATCCCTTCGGATTCTATTATACTCAGGGATCTAATTTATTTTCTTCTTTTAGCGTCAGAAACATGGAGTCGTATTATATTCAAGTCGTATTACAGACAAGAAAATACGGTACTTACAACATATTTTAATTTTGACACCAGCCATCGAGAAATGGATGTATACGTATACACTCAACAAATGTTTACTATATAACGTGAAGACATGCAAAAGATTAATATCGAAAAGAAAAATGTAAAGCGACCATTTTTTTCTTATTAAAGTAAATCATTGATAAATTTCAAATATTAAAAAACAAAAGAGTTTAAATCTTCTGTCGCAGTTCTCGTTTGCGGAACTGTTTTCTGTTTTCTTGCTTTCTAATCAAATATTTAAATGCATTGTCAATCATTATCTTCTGTCATCTTAATTCCTGTTTTTTTTTATTCTTCGCTCTCCTTAATAATGTTTTCTTCATCTAACATTCTTTCACATTCAATAACCCCTTATGACTTAGTGGCTTTATTGGCCTGTTTAGGTGAAATGATGAAAAAAAGTAAAATATATATATTATCATAATGACCTTAAGAAATTTAAATTTAAATTGTATTACATCTAACAAAATATTATCGTAAAACTGTAACATATTTTCACGTATATGCATTTTGAAATGTTTAAATGTGTAATTTGCGTAAAATAGACTATATCTTATATTGGATGCAATAAAAAATAGATATTTAAATAGGTACCTCCACTCTTTTCGCTGAAAACCAGCATTGCCTGATGAAAAAGGCCTCAAACTTAATAAAAATAAAGATTTATTGTCAAAATGCTCATGTTATTATTAAATATTTTTTTATTATTTTATTACACGTTTCAATCTTTTCTAGCACGTTCTAAATTTTTGTTAAATATCTTGTGATTTTGCGTTAACGATCGACGCAAAATTTACAATTAGTGTTTTCGCGCTTTTGTCCCAGTGTAAAACACATTGATTTAGAATTTCGTTCAAAAATACAATAATTGTCTTATTTCAATGGAACTTTCAGGACTTATTCCCAAATGAATAAAAATCATATGTTGCCCTCATTTACGTAATTTCAGGAAATTTCGAGAAATTATATTTTCTTTTCATTTTTTTTTTTTTTTTTTGTTAGTTAAATGTAAGACTCCTTGGGGAATGTAAATAAACCAATTTTTTGGCAAACAGGACCACCAGTTACCGAAAGCTTTCTCTGAACCATAAACTAAAAAAGGGAATAAAACTATGATATTAATTAATTAAAAGCTTTTAATTGTTTTTATAAATAAGATATATTAAGGAGACTATTGTTTTAAGAAAAAACATTGTTTTCAATGAATAATGAATTTTTACAAGAATTGTAATTTTGATAAAAATGTAAGGATAAATAAATATATAAGTTACTGAATTTCAATAAAATTAGGTAGTTGCTGAAAATATTATGTTAATTTTTAAAATTTACTTGGTATTTAAAAAACAAAAACAAAGCGTCCACTTAGATTTCGTAAATTTCTACACATTTTCGCACATATTCTACACGCAAAATAATTGGGTGTTTTTATATAATTTACAATTTTAAACTTTTCTACTTTCTACCTAGACTTCCCGAATTTAGGCGGAGTGCTAGATTAGCAGCTCAGTCCTAACATTTTAGAAGGTGAAATAGCTAGATGTAACCGTAAGTTCCAGGATAACTGGTCTTCCGTGGCACTTTTTGCGTGTAGAACTCTCTTCCAGTCGCTTGCTTTCCAGTCAACTTTGATTTCAAAAAATTAAAAACAATGTCAGTCGTTAACTTCTGTCTTTTTTAATAACTGTTCTTTTAGTTTCCACTTTCCTTAATAATGTTTTCCTTTCTCTCATACTCTTTCACCCTCAGTAAATCCTTGCATCTTAGTGGCTTTATTGCCTTACCCTGGGTGAAATGATTAAAAATATCAACAATAGTTCAACATGTCTTCATGCAACGATAATTCAACTTGTATTACATCTAACTTCTTTATACTTCCTTTTTTATGCTATCGTTTAAGAAACAGAGACATTTTTGGCTTACTACATTTTTAAAGCTTCGGGATCAGCGCCAGTTAAAGATTTGTTTATTAACATCCTTTAAAAAATCTTATTTTTATACTTCGCTGCACAATAACTTTACAAGTATTACAATAAAAGAACTGTCTGTTTGTGGTTGAATTATAAAGGCGGGCCTTACTAGAAAGAACTTGTTTCATGCAAGACTAGGTGAACAGGAAACATGAAGATGGCAGTCAAATCGGTTCGTCTTCCCACGAAGGGTCAAATGACGGCTGACAGGAGATATTTAGACAGTGCAAGTATTTCGAGACGTCCTCATTTGTTAGGCATTTCAGATATCCTTTGTAGAAGAAAAACAAACGAAGTAGCGTCAGATATAATTCTATAGTAAAAAAAAAAGGAGTCATGTCGCTGTGATTAGGTTTCAGTCACCTTGTAGTTTTCGACATACCTTTCTGTTGGTTACGTCAATCACTTGACAAGTATACAGTAATAAATATGTAAATACGGGCAAAGTAAACGTGATTAATTTGCATCAGGACAAGAAAAATCCCACGTATCTACGCACATGTAAATTCTTGCGTGGATATACATCAGGCAAGTAAATGATATTAGGTTGGTGCAAACATAATGACGTAACAATGTCGTTTTTTGACGTATTTTTAACGTCAAAAAACGACATTATTACGTCATTATTTTTACACCAACCTAATAGATAGATATTAGTTTGGTGCAAAAATAATGAAGTAATAATGTCGTTTTTTGACGTTAAAAATACGTCAAAAAACGACATTAATACGTCATTATTTTTCCACCAACCTAATAGATATATATATATATATATATAGATAGATAGATAGATAGATAGAACTTCGTGACGAAAGAAAACAAATAAAACACATCTATTACTACATAAAACAAAAATCCTTTAACATAATCGCCAGGGTCAATACAACGAAAAATAATAATAATAATTTCAACAAATAAATGCCGTTTATGAAATAGATCACACGCATAGAGAATGCACTTCTAATAACAGAAATATTCGAATAGAACTAACACAAATGACCATAATATATTGCCGTAAACACAGCTTTATTAACTCACAAAACGTCTTCAATGATGTATTTAATAATCAAATTGTTCAAAACATATTGGAGAATTTATGATTGAATTCTTCCCGGAAACCACAAAATGTCGTCACACAAAGGGTTTATATAATCCAGGTAATCTGCTATCGAGTAAGGGTGTAAATTTGAAAGTGAGGAAGATTTTGATCAATTTAATTGCTAAACATTTTCCTAAATACTATAGATGACATAAGATGATTAAATTGAGTTAGTGTTTCATGCATATTGTTATATAGGAATAATGTGTCTCTGCCGACACTTGAGTTTGAACATAAATCGCCTGTGAGCAAACACAGGTGATCCCATTATTGAATTAAGTAAACCACGAGACCATAGAGGAAACGCATATATGGAAAGTAGCGTATGTCTACCTGATCGTTATTTCTATGCTATCATCTTTTACTATTTGGATCACCATTTCTATTCTATCCTCTATTAAAATACGGACAGTTATTCTCTATACTATTTAGCTATGCAAATTACTATACGAGCGAGTATTATCGAGTAAGTACTATTAGTGCGAGTAATATTCGAAGGCGTCTGACACGAGTATTTTCAACGGAGCAATTGTATCTGCGATTACGAAGTCTCTACTATAACGAGCTTTACTAAAGTGACAACTACTATTCATTGGCAATACAAAATTGGCAACGAGTGTTCGATTAAATTACAAAACATATCCTGCTTCATTTGGAGAGGAAACCAAATGATAAGATGTTGAATTCTAGTAATGCTAATGTAAATTGCAGTTTCAACTCCTTTAGTATCTGTAGATGTCGAGAAAACAGTCTTTGTATGACGCAAATATTACCTACCGAGCAAATGTGAATGCCTATAACTCACTTTATATAGAGCCACTGAAAGACCACCATTTTGAAATCATGAACCCCTTTTTAAATGGAGGAGATATGAAAACAGTATAATACTTTCGAGGTACAGGAACAAAAGGATAAATATGTCTGAATAAATGGTATAAGTAGAAAGTTTATCAAGAAGGACTTTACTTATACGGAGATCGCTAAAATTTTTGCTTGTAAAACAAATTAAATATAGTTATCATTCGGGATCGGAGATAATTATTGAATAAAATGGAGTGGTTTCGAAATATAAGCATATGTATAAATTTCTGTTTTATCATCTGACTAATGAATTATTTGTATATGTGGAAGTTTACACAGAAAAAGTAAAGTTGATTTTCTAATGCAATTATCTGAACATCGCTGTGTAGGTAATAAAGTGACAATTTTTTAGTGGTTTTTCACCCCAAGCAAGGCAATAAAGCCACTAAGGCACAAAGAGATGCAAGGTGTGGAAGAACTAGAAACAGAAATATTACTAAAGAGCGGGAACAAAAAGAGTAATCCGGAGGAAAATAGATAGCGATTGACGTTGCATTTAATTCTTTGAAGATTATAGTTGGTTGGAAAGCATGGAACCGGAAGGGCTATCGACAAGGGAGAAATTCTAGAAAAGAAACTGTTAGCGCAGAACTTACGGTTACATCTAACCAGCTCAAATGTAAATTGATGAGATCTCGACGTGAGTCTGGTACTACGCTTAAATTCGTAAAGTATAGGTACCATAGCGGAAAGATCATCTGAACAATTACTATGAAATTATTTATATAACAGGCACAGAGCGGTAAGCTTACAGAACGCAAAAAGGGTAAAAATTCAAAACATTTCAGAAGCTTTATTTTCCACTCTGCTAATGACGTAATTCTCGATGATATTTATGTATTCACTAACGATTTTAACAGTTTATATTAATAGTTATAGCATAATATACCATCCTTTACGCAAATAAAAATTACATTGTTACAAAAAACAGAAATTGCAAACTTGGGCTGAAGCTTTATTTTTCGATTTACTCATGATGCAATTAGATAATACATATGCATTTTTAATGCATTTGGCAGTTTATAACTATAGTATAGTAAATTATCAATAGTCAACCTCAAATTAAGAAATCATCAACTAATTGATCGAATAAGCATTACTGGTAAATTATCAATACTTTTATAAAAAAAACGAACTTAAAAGCAATCTTATCGGACGGCATTTAAGGTTGTTCACGCGTAGGGCTCTTCGTTGAGCTTTCGGCTTGTTCAGGCGTTTGAGAGTCCCAAAGACTTTGTCTATTCCTAGTATTGGAAGCCCTCCTAAATGCCGTTTGGTCTGGCTTTTCATTCGCCAGGACTTTCTTTTCCTTGTTGCAGCCCTGGCCATTTTGATTGCAATCTGGGCTTCTCTTGGCGGAGATTTCTTTTTGCGAGACATAATGCTACCGTATACAAAAAAAAAAAAAAAAAAAAAAAACTACAAAAGAACCAAATTTTATAAAAGTTATTAGCGTACAAAAAAAATTGCTTCACAAAAATCACTTTAAAAAAATCGCCGAAAATAATCGTATTGATGAAAAATTGGGAATCCAGAATTTCAGAATTGCGCATCCAGATCCGGCCCGGAATGTTTTTCATTTACTCACGGAGTAGGCCCGATTCCAAAATGGAAACATATGCTGGGCTACGGACTCGAGTAAAGTTGAAAAAGTGTGATACACTGACACAGTGACATTCGCATTTATTTATATAGAAGATACGATGTAAAAGTTATTTGAATGAAGGCATTGTAGCCAAAAATAATCGATATATATATATATATATATATATATATATTTCGATTATAGGTGCAATTTAATTTATAATTACATGAATCATCCATACAAAAAACAAATATAGACGTTAATTATTTAAATGGCGATAATATCTTAGAGTATCTTTTTGAAATTGTTTTCGAAGATGTATTCTCGCCATTTAAATCATTAACCTCTATATTTGTTTTTTGTATGAATGATTCCTGTAATTATATATATATATATATATATATATATATATATATATATATATATATATATATATATAACAAACCCACTATGGAAAAGCACGTATGGGATAATGGAAAATCGTTAATAGATCTACATAGTGAATAAAGTAGAATAAAACCGAATTCTAATTCAAATGAGTTTCTTTGAAGAACAATATGAAAAAGAACTGGTTAGATGATTCATTTTTAACGGCTTATCAACATTTGTAGGTTATTTAATGCCTGAAAATATGTTTGTAAGAATGCTTTGGCGATAATAATTTACTGTTACATGTCCTACTATTTAACCCATAGCTGGGTGAAGAAGATTTGGAATCATACATTTTTCCAATGATATTTGCGTGTAAGTGAATCTAACAAATCCGGTTGTCCGATTTCCAATTCAGAGCCTTTATCCATTACAATACCAACACATCCAGACTTCCAGCACGGTCACCCATCTGATTACTGACTGTTTCGACGTGGCTTAACTTCGGTATTCGGACGAGAACCCGAAAGTCTATGTATAAGCATAAATGAGAATATTCAAAAACAAAAGAAAGAATTTTATGGTTGATATTTAATGATTTGCTGTTCCATCAAAAGGAATCGACCAAGAAATTTGATAGGAAATGATGGAACACTGAAGTTTGTTAAAGTCCCACCTATTACGAAATATAGCAGTAACTGAAACATTCCCCGACATTTCACGTTTTTCTACATCCTGTGTGGAGGTTTCTCAACAAGGAAGAATCTGTTGTGTCTTAAGATGCACCTGCCCAAACCACATACCTTAATATAACACGTCCTGGGTATGACGATAAACTACATCCGCGTCCTGGGTATGACAGTAAACTATATCTGCGTCCTGGTTATGGCGATAGACTACATCCGCGTCCTGGTTATGGCGATAAACTACATCCAACAGCAAGGCCTCAGATAATGTTTTCGGAAAAATAATGTTGCCAGCTATAAGTTTTTGAAACAATAATGTTGCCAGCTATGCGTTTTTGAAACAATAATGTTGCCAGCTATACGTTTTTGAAACAATAATGTTGCCAGCTATACGTTTTTGAACAGGACGTTTTTGGAACCATAATGTTGCCAGTTATAAGTTTTTGAACAGGACGTTTTTGGAACCATAATGTTGCCAGCTATAAGTTTTTGAACAGGACGTTTTTGGAACCATAATGTTGCCAGCTATAAGTTTTTGAAACAATAATGTTGCCAGCTATAAGTTTTTGAAACAATAATGTTGCCAGCTATACGTTTTTATTCCATACAAAATAGGCATTTAAAATTCATATAAACTGGATTTGGCATTAAATAACCCACAGTGGTTGATATACCGTAAAACCCAAACAAACAAACTTAATATAACCAAACCAATGCAGCGAGAGTTGAAAACTTGAGTGTATAACTGAATTAGAATTAATTTGCAAGTTCTTTGATATTACTGTCAAAAGGAAAGCCAGAACATGTCTGATGAAGAATTTGTTAAATTATATATCCCTCAATAATATTTCCTGACAGGGAAAGCATGCAAACTACTGATTACAACTTTTAATGTTTATATGAATAAATTTATTTCGTATAATTTTCGTTTTCCGTTCATAAATATAAAAAAAAGTCGTTCGTAATGTTTCACGATTTATTTTTATTATTCCTAAGTAATCAGGTCTGTATCTCTCTTGGTACAAGGTCAATGTGACTACGAAAACTTGTATTACAGTCCAGAAAGACCAGTCACTATATGAGAAACAGTGATTTACTAAACGTAGCTTAGTTGTGGAACAAGACGAAATTATGGGGAATTGAATGAATTGAACTCCCTATTCATTCATAATTGACACTACTACGGAAATATATTGTCCAATATGTAAAACGCAGTAAAAATTGAGTAAATTAATATTCGACTATTTCTTCTTCTCGCTACTCTATGTACCAATAGAAACAGACAATGAAATAAACAAAAATAAAATCGAATCTGACCAGCAAAAAAAAAAAAAGAAAAAAAGAAAAAAAAGAAGCATAACCTATTTGATATCCGTGGAAAGTTACTTTTCTCCTCAGTCCCAAATGGAAAAAAAATATGATTAATACAGGAACAATCAGGAAACGTAAAAATGTGAAACATTTGGTTGTTGAGCGGTCGTAAATCAACCCAGGTATTACAATGATTTCTCCGACGTGAAGGACGCAAGTTTGAACCCTACCGTAAGGCACATTTACTATATTAATACACTAGAATGCACAGTCCGGTAGCCGAAAATAATCAATTAAAAATTTAAAAACACGGATATCGTCTCAAACACGTGTATAAACTAAATATTAAGTTTAAAGTAATCAGTTGTATGAATAGGATAACATATTTAGCTCTCAATTTTTCATTTGTAAATGTGCTAGCTTAAAAGCCTCATTCAATTCAGAATGTTAAGCTAGCGGCTGTGGAGAGCTACTTGGAACCCCGGCTCAGCATAGAAAACAGCAGTGATAATTTTGAAGAAATAACTTTGAATTCCTCAATTCACTCCATGGAACTTCAAAACATCACTTTAACTCTTATTCGTGCCTAAAAGACCGATTTGGATCGAAAGTTTGATTTGAACCGAAATTCCAATTCAGCCAGAAAATCGAGTTCTTCAAATCAAAAATTCCGTGAAACTTCAATTGAGTTGAGTTCTTCAAATCACAAACTCTGCGGAACTTCAAAACCTCAAAGTCAAGAAATCTCTCATTTTAATTCTGATTCCTTGGCATTTTGAAGAAATAAAATTGATTTCCTTAATTCACAAAGTTTTCGAGATATTTTAAATTGAATTCGAAATAACAAAATTAAATCTACAAAGTTTTTCTGTTACTTTAAACTCAATATAAATTTAAAAAAAAATAATATAAAATATTTTTTCAGTTATTTTAAAATTTGAAGTTTTAACGGTTCTATCTTTATCTGGACACAAATCCCAATGCTGGATTTTCAAGCACCAAATGTAGGTTTTAAATCCTGAGATCACCCTGATTCCAAAATTGTATGATATATCTATGTAGACCATGTGTGCCCCGAATCTGAGGGGTTTCAGACACACGAACACAGGAACAGAATTTACCGTTTATTTATTTTGATTACTGAATTTGTATTCAGTTTCTCTTGTTTTCATGCACAGGAAAATAGTTGGTTTAAGACTTGGCAGAAATTGTCTGCAGCTGTTTTCGTCGATTTCATTCGATTCCACTCGTTTATATTATTACTCCGTATCAAAACATACGTGTTACTTAGTGGGAAAAATATAATAAATTCAAACTGACCACCTATTTGCGTTTTGGCAATTTGCCAATTGATTAAAACTTTATAAAATAGGAAATAATAAGGTTCACATATTCTAATAATTTAATAAATGTTAATAAATTAATGAATAAATATCGGTTTCAGATTTATTTCTTTGTAAATTGGTAAATGATAAATATCGCAATGCATTAGTTCAAACTGTACTATTTTTTAGAATGTTGTAAACACAAAATTAGTCTTGTAAAGAAACAATCTCATATGTAAATACTGTTTAATATTATTGTTGTAAAATCTTGAGAATAAAAAAAAATGTACAAATTCAATTTCATCTTATGATTAGGTTAATTCGGGTTCTAATCATCGATTTTTAAAACAATAAGTAGTAGTGAAGAGTGAAGGGAGTTATAAAAAAAAACAAAAACAGAAAACTCGTCCTTTTGAAATTACGTTTTATTTCTTGCAACTTTGTCCATATTTACGTCAGAAATGATCAAAGAAATCTACTGTTTTAGACACACACCAACATATATTTAAGTTTCATTTGCCGAGCTAAAATATATCTCATTTGATGTAGATTTTTTTCACGAAATACTTATATGTACTTGGTAAATTCGTATTGTTTGATGTTGTACAAAATGAGGGTATTAGTATAATTTATCAGCCAGCCATAATTTACCGATTATTTAGTGATTTTAGCCTTCCAGTAGTACACCGAGTACTAATATTAGCTTAGCGTAGTCATTAATACACTAACGATGAATGCGAATATAGAAAGACGATATACGCGGCCGTAACAAACAAAATATTTAATAAGGCAAACGATATTACATACACATATTAAAAGGATTTAGACATACGCCAAAATAAATGATTGTTCATACTGTCCAAGGGAAGAGAATGTTTACAGAACGAGAACAAAGAAATAACATACAAGTCATATGGCCTTTGACCGTCCATAGCTTGGTGAATCTAATTTACATTTTTTCTCCAACTTAGTTTCTGCACATGTTGACCAGTTTCCACGGGTGTGGACGCCCTTGTAACCATGAAGGTAAAGGACCGTTCCTAAATAAAAAAAAAAAAAACAACGGAAATAAAAAGAAAAAATGTACAGAAGAGTTCTCTCTAAGGGGGCTGAACTCCCGTGTGCTCAAACCAAGAGAAAACAACTGTGGTTTGCCTACAAGAGTATTAATGGCCATATAGATCTTATATTGGCAGGAATATTGTTTGTTAACATAGCACATTATTGCGACATTATATATATATATATATATATATATATATATATATATATATATATATATATATATATATATGTATGTGGGGGGTATGTCTATATATTTGTGTGTGTTTTAAATAACAAGCATATAAATTTACTTATATTAATCTTCCAGTATTTTGAAACCAACATGTCTACAGATATGCAGATGCGTAAATCATATGTGTGCAGGCATATGTATTTTATTTTCTACGCATTTCTTTACGTTAAGACCGTTTTTGTCTTTAACTTCTCGTCATTTTAACCTCATATATAAGTGCGTATGCGTACCATATATACATTTTTATTTCTTCCGTTACACACACACACACACACACACGCACACACACACACACACACCCAGCAATTGCCTTAACACATAGAAACACATATACGGATAGTGGCTCGAGCGTGCTTAACAAGCAGTCTAATTGATTGCGGTCGCATCGGGCTCAGACAAATATTTACTGGATACGCTTATAAAATGAAGTCTTAACACCAACAGTGATAAACACATTGCTTAGCTTATAGAAAACACTGTTAATGGTATCTGCATGATAAGGCAGGTTAACGTGCCTTAAATACTAATGTTTATTAGGGATGTGCGATCTCAGGGTAAAGGTGAATTCAAAGAGCTTGAGTTAAAATTAACGTCGGAGAGAAACTTACAGAATTCTTACAGAGGAAAAAGTTTAAAAGTGTCTTACATCGCTTCGAATATAAAAATGGTGGCTATGTAAACCGTTGCTGTGGCTGGTTTATGAAATCTCTAAAACACTTGACATTTGTGATTCAAATATGTCACAGGGTTCCGAGTTTAGAGTAAGAGGTACATCAGCATTACTTCCCAGTGACCCTGCCTTCCTGTTCAGCAAACTTTTGATCTCTTTTCAACAATCGATTCTATTTCTCGGCTTCAGCATCAAGTAAAAATACACTACTGATAAAAAAGTTAAAATAATTCAGTCAGTCAGTTTTCTGCCATGCGTGATACACACTTAGGCGATCATCTAGCTTTCGGTACCTGACTGAAGAGGCAGATTTTTCCCGCAGTAGGTTGCCATTGCTTTCTCCGGTAGACCACTTACCATCCAAGACTATAGAACCCGGTAATTACTGTCAGTAAAATGTCACATTTATGCTTTCCAATCATACAAGGGGCACCTTAATACTGAAATTATTCTCTGAATTCCAAAGTAATCCCATATGCAAAATTTTGCTCTGTTGAGGATATAAAAAAAATAAATTTTCCCAGTGATGATTTACAATGATATAATATATTTACAAAATTAAAAAAAAAGTCTTATTAAAAGAAATCTCCATAATCCTAACCGTGTCAGAAATATCAGTTAACTAAACAAAAGCGTGTGCTGTTGAAAGAAAGTGGGGAAAAAATTAAAATTATCTAATGCATTTTTATTTTCTAACTAAATTAAAAACAATTCAAGACTAATATAAAAGAAATACTAAGTATTTAGTTCTCTTATTCCAAAAAACAAAAAAACACTCCTAAATTTTAAATTTAGAAATCTCTATAAAGTTTGTTGCGTACTATGTATGAATAATTAATGTATTTGGATCGAAAATAGTTGGTGTATATTTTCTAACCGTTTAAAGATTTGCTCGTCAAGTCTTTCGACTTGAAGTAAAGTCACGGTGAGTTTCATCAGGTCTTTAAAGTCACTTAAAAAATCTACTATACTTAATTTCTGAAATGTTTGAATTTGGTACATGATTTATTAAAAATTTGTTGTTAAATATATTTTCGAAACAAAAATTATTATATAAATTTTTAACTATAGATATTAAGTAATAAGTAAATGCATTTAAAATATTTAATCAAAAAATATTTTTTATGTTTAAAGTATTGATTAAATAATTAATTTGCCTATCATTTCGATGTAAATATAAACGTCTGCTTTGTTACATATTTTTGTAATGAGATGTGGGAGAAGAAAATTAAAAAAAATAAAGGAAAGTAGAAGAAAAGAGATAAGCAAATGTTGGATGCTTCATTCCCCTGTTGGTGTAGACTCAAAATTAAAATCAGATTTGTTTTGATTTGGTGTTGGCTCAGCTCCCTTTTAAGGTGATGACTGTGTATATATTTCATCGCGCGAACATTAAATTTGACTTTTCCGTTATTCTCTTGAGGAAAGACTCTTATGTGGAAATATAACAAGAATTGTCGTAGATGGGTTTTTTTTCAGTCAAATTATTGACGACAGAAGAGAATTGAAAGCAGTTTTATGCCTTAGACGTAATAGAAGTTTTCAGGAAAAACAGATGAATTCGCCAATAAGAGAAATCTTATTCTCATTCTTAAAAGGCCAAACGGGATTCGGCGAGATTTCGATTCTTGCCGTCTAACGCCATAGAAAATTTTTAAAAGGAAACGAACTGTATTTTAAAGATAATATATTTGGTCCAATAATCACCTTATTTAAGGTTATCCTGAATTTAGATTAACATTTTTAGGTAGATCTATTCTTTTCAGAGCCACATTTTACGATTACTATGCTACGATGGAAAGTAATGTAAAACTGAAATTAAAAAGCGTGTAAAAATCTTTTTAATGCTCAAAAATTGAACAGACGTTGTTTAATATTCTATAAAAATGTGTATAATTGCTGTAAATTCTGTGGATGTGGAAGTATTGAATTACTTTTTACATTTATTTCGAAAGAGCTAACACAATTATAACTCTAGAACAAACCTTTAAATTAAAATATATATTTAGCAATACATTCTTAAACTAAGGAATTATTTTGTCAATAATAAATTTTTGCAATATACATAATGTTAATTTATTGTTAGTGTTGAAAATGTATATTTCTTTCATTGTCGTTGTTTTTACACATAAAATTTTATTTGTAGTTTTTTTTTCATATCATAAAAATTATCGAGTCATCTATTCCATTTTTTCTCATTTATTTTTAACTGTTTTATTTTCTTCATTGTTGCCACCATGTAAACTAACAAGTAAACACATATAATTATAAGGGTACAATTCTCCTTTGCTTCTTGTCGCCTGTGTTTTCCCTGCATTCACAATCACTAACTGTGAGACTTTTGTTAAATTGTGTTCAGTTTCGGAATTACTTATAGATCACTGACTGTGGATCATGCTCACTAGAAGTAATTTGCGGGAATGGTTCATTGCACACTATACAACCATATATAATCCTCTTTTCAATGTTTATAGTTAATATCGATATATGGTGCAAACGAATGTTTTATTCTTGGTTCATTTAGTACTTTTTCTTTTATTTTTTTGTGCCCATTCAAGAACAGGTGTTACCGATATCTGCCTATGTGTTTTATATTGTTTACATAGAATCAGTGAACGAATTCTTTTCGAAGCATAACTGATTACGTTATTCTGCATTACAACCTTAAATAAAAAAGAAATGAATTCTTTTATTTTGACAAAGAAAAAAAAAACGAATTAATATTGTGAGAAAATGAGAGAACCATTTATCAAGTGACGCCATCGTTCGTTTCCTGCTGATTCATGGAGTGATTAAATCTCAGCAAGGCTGATTACAAATGGCCGTGTCTCCGTTGACATCTGCTAGCTGCTTGATCAATTGGCCAAGAAGAAATCGCCACCTCGATAAGTGACACGGAACAGAAAAATACAGGGCTTGAAGATTTCGGGAAGATGTTATCCAATAATTTTTAGTCGGCTGATAATACGCGTATGTGGCGTGAAACACAAAGATCAAACAAAAATTGATATGCTTCAATAAATTTTCTTTCTTGTTCACATAGCATAAAAAAGAAAAAAACAAGAAACAAATGCAGGATTTAACGTAGTCGTTGGGGCTGAGGTCTGGCGATTACAAGGTTTTTTTTTTCTTTTCTATAACAAGATGGTAGATTAAGATCATTGTTCAATGTTTTATAATTATCAGCAATCCTCTTTGGGGCTTCTGCTACATCGCCTTGAAACACCGGATCCTCTACGATCACCGACATTAGGCAACGTCGATCCTGGTCAGCAACTAGGTGGGTGACTGCTTGGGAATACTGGGTGCTGTAAGCTTGAATGTACGGTTGGTGTAATGAATAATGGCTCGGAATTTTTAATCGGAGAGTCACATTCCAATTCCAGTTGCTTACGCTCAAATGCCTTGGGAGAGGTAATTAATCTATCTCTTCTGCACCAAGCTATGCCTTAATTTGTAATATTTGTATCACTAAAACATTGTCATCTCCCCCACTAAAATTCTTACAATCTAAAATATTTTATGGCTTTAAATAACCGGCAATGGTTCGATAAACTGTAGAAAATGTATGTATCAACCAATCAGATACTCTTTAATAAGCGTACGAAGAATTACATCGGCTTTTTCTTTCTTGAAAGTGATTCTCAAGATGTTTTCATTTTAGTCATAAAAAATGAAGTACTTTCAAATGTTTTAACTGGTTACAATATTTTTAGTTTACTTGTTTTCTTCAAGACACAAAAGACTACACAGAATAAATAATGGATTGGACGAAAAATTAGTAGCGAATTCAGTAGGTGTCGTTTAAACGCGTGCCTAAAATTTTTCATATACAAGGTGACCAGTAAAAATGCAACAAATTTATTTTTTGAGAAAATACACTAACATTAATTGTTCCATCTCAGTGGTCCTCTAAAAGCCAAGATCTGAATGTTATCGATTAATGTATCTGGAGTATACTCCAAACTCACTTGCAGAACTGTTTACCTGAACTCGTCGATATTGACTCAGTGATGTGGAATTTAACTGAAACTTGGAACGAAATTCCTTTTGACACTATCTGCAAAGATACTGTCACCCGGTTGCCAGACTTACAACTTTATGTTGAACATTCAGGCAAACATTTCGAACATCTAGGATGATTGTGCAAGAATCATGATATCTAAATGAAATTCTTTCTGAATTTACCGTCTTTTTAATGGGTAACCTGGATATATACATATTCTGAAAGATGTCATTTCAATGCGAGGATTCGTATATGGATTGTGATTTGTTTATGTTAAAAATGAAAATGGATGAAAATAAGACGCATTTGATTTACTTGAGTCTCTTTTATTTCCACGTAAGAAAAAAAAACGATGAATAAACAGAAAATAATATTTTATGGAAATGTAACCATAGGTGTCCCAGTTGCTCGTAATATGTTTGCAAAGATGGTGGCGAAGATTTGACAAATGCTCGTCATACATTAGCTAAGATGTTATTGACTAAGATGTTCGCTAAGATATAAGATATTAGGTTAGATGTTGCCGTAGCCGAGATAACTAATCGTAAGATGTTGCTAAGATATTGTCTGAGATATAAGATAATTGCTAAGATGCTGTCATAGCTGAGAAAACGGCTTTACTTGAGTGTTCTTTCATTTCCACGTAAGAGAAAAAACGATTAAAAAACAAGAAAGAATATAGGTGCCATTTATAGATATGTTGTCATAGCTGAGGAAATTGCTTGTATGATGTTAGCTAAGATATTGACTAAGATGGTTGTTAAGATATAAGATGTTGATTAAGATGTTCCCATAGGTTTGACAATTGATCGCAAGATGTTAGCTAAGATGTTTACTAAGATATTGGCTAAGATTTTGGCCAACATATAAGATATTTGCTAAGATCTTTCCATACCTAAGCCAATTGCTCGTAAGATGCTATCTCAGATGATGATTAAGATGTTGACTAAGTTATGGCCTATGATTTAAGATGCTAGCTAAGATGTTCCTCTAACTGAGATAACTGTCCGTATGATTTTGGCTAAGATATTGACTAAGATGCTTGTTAAGATATTGCCATAGCTTTGACAATTGCTAATAAGATGTTAGCTAAGATATTGGCTAAGATATAGATGCTGTTTAAGATGTTGCCGTAGCTGAGAAAATGGCTCTTAGGATGTTAGTTCAGATGTTGACTGGGAGATTAAATAACAGGTTGGCTAATATGTAAGATGTTACCTAAGATAGCATAACTACAACAAATCCTCGTAAGACGTAAGCTAAGATGTTGGCTAATGTATAAGATGTTGACTAAGATGTTGCTATTGCTGCGATAATTGCTCGTATGATGTTAGCTATGATTTTGTCTAAGATATAAGATGTTGGCTAAGATGTCTAAGATATAAGATGTTGGCTAAGATGTTGTCTAAGATATAAGATATTGGTTAAGATGTTGTTATAGCTGAGACAATTGTTTATAAGATGTTAGGTAGGATGTTAGCTAAGATCAAAAGTGGAATTTTTGAACGGAAAGACGGAGAAAATTTAGTTATGCCTGCAGTCTTTGACAATGACCTAATCAAAACTAATCCAGGTCTCATTATTCGAGATATTACATAGAAAATCTGTAAATTTCATATGAATATTTTTAGATATTTGAAAACTCTTGGATATGTGAATCATTCTGATCTTTGTATGTCTCATGATTTGATGGAGAAAAAAAATGAATGAAACTAATTTCCATCTGTGATTCCCTGCTCAAGGGCAACAACAACCAAGCTTTTTTGAAAAGAACGGCGATAAAAAAATGGCCTGTTTACAACAGTGAGGAGCGAAATAAATCCTTGACAACTAAAAAATTCGATCTGCATCCGAAGAAGTCGTTGCTTTTGGATTTGGTAAAGTTGTGAGAGCAGTCTTTATTACGAGTCTCTCCGCAAAATCAGACGTTGAAATCGTGTAAGTACTGGCCGGGGGCGGGAATAAAGGCATGTATGAAAAGCCTCCGTAATTGATCAATGATATTGTCTCCTATCCGGACATCGCCAGACCTCTCGTACATTTCCTGATCCGGCAAGAAATCGTATTGATGTGATCTGATCACCTTCCCCAAGTCGTATTCAACTGATGTTAAACTTTCAGATTACTACAAAATCCCTTCAAAATTATCCTAGTAGAAGAACTTCATTTCATCACTTAGAAGGATGACACGTTCTGTGAAAATAGAATCATGAAGGTTCTTCGAAAATGGCAAAATGTTGTGGATCTAAATAACATATATGGTTCAATAAATCAATGAACAGAAATCTCAATGCTGTCTTTAAACATGTAATGTACTTTTGTTCCAACTCAGTTAATTTAAATTTTCTTAGTCAATGCTCTACGAGACTTTCAAAATATCTATCAGATTTATTCCGGAAAAAGAAAATAAGTATTTCCAGTATTGTTTTGATCTGACATTTTCACAGAATAATTTTGAGAACTATTAACTACATTGGCAGGGAAGGAGATTATGATGGAAAATTGTTGATTAGAAAAATAAATGACTTAAATTATTAATGTGACTAAGTATGCTGTAATATTTGACTGAACGAGTTTAGATTTTTTTTCAAGAAACTTGTTACTAAATGATACCTATTTTTTTAAAATAAAATAATTTAAATATGTGCGTACGATTAGGTTCCCGGAAGATATTAAGTCTTAGTTTAAATAATAAATAAATTTATTTCCTTTTTATACGTTTCGGTATTAAATAGGTTAGACGTTAAAATATATGGATTTTAAGAGGTTTTCGTTTGCAGTTAAAATTTTATCCAAACTTCCATAAGTTATAAAACTTCTAGTAAATTTCTTAACTCTAAAATGCTATAACATATATGATTGTGAATGTTTTATAAAACTATTTATAAATAAAGGAGATTGCTTAATCATAAATCATTTCAAATGCAGTTTTTTAAATTTAAGCTGAGTTTAATATAAACAAGGAAACCTGGAACATTTCTTAGAAAATGATATGAAGAATATTAGGTCTAGATTTAGATCCTGCCATGCTCATGGCGGCAGTGCTGTCTACACTAATGCTGATTAGTTGAAACCTGTCCTATTTCTACTCATTGCTGGTCTAAGGCTGTGGTGTCTTGCTTGAGCTTTCTGTGCCGTGTTTCCTGCGCCATTTTTGTGTCATGCTTCGCTTTCCTTGATTACAGCATCCTTATAGTGTTTACCAAATAGTAATTCTATTATTATAGCATTCGAATTTTAAGCAAAAAAATGTGTACAGTTAAATTTATTCTGCACTCAATTAAAATATATAAAAAAACATTAAAATAATTTTTAAAATTTTATCAGTATTTACACAGGCAAAACATCTTACCCTCAATCATTCTTGACGAACAATAAAACTGCTTCTGTAACGTATTTTTGAAAAATCTTCCTTCAGCCATCCATAACAGACTATAAAATTTTCTTGAACCATACCTAAAACATTATAAAATTCTCCTTCAAGCATATATGAAGAAAATAAAACTTACTCTCATCCATACTTGGCCAACTATAAAATATTTTTACAGCACAATTTTTTTCTAAATGACCTACAAGATTCTGAGAGACCGTTAAACACAATCAATCAATCCATCACAATATTTTTTAGAAAGTGTGAAATGTGTGCTGTTCTGCATTTGGTATGTGGTCACGGTAGGATAAATTCAATTTTTTCTAAAACCCTTATGTTGGAATATGTCTCACAATTTGGATAAAGACGCTCTTGTTTTCCATTTTGCCCAGTTTGAAGTTACTCAACACCTTCCACACACGAGGTCAGGTTGTGATACAACGTCGGTGTAATGTGGGGAACCCGAGCGCGTACACCAGGGCTAGGAACAACAATACCCGAGTCCACGAAACCCTCAGTTGCGCTGGCCTCGGTGCCAGCACCGATCAATCTCTCTAGTGCAATGAGAGGGCGCGGCCCAGGTATAGGTGGTTGTTGGTTTCAGAATAGGAGATATTGACAAGATATTTTAAAGCTTTCAAAAGACTCCCATTGCCTTGCCATGTGTACACTTGACAACTATTCCTGCACTGTATTTGTATTGTTATTACACTTATATTTGCATTGTTCGGAATGTTGTCCTCATATTTACTGACATATTCACGACGTTTCAGCTGTTGTATACTACAGCCTTCTTCAGGTGATAAACGTTAGAATTTAGAACCGAATCCTTTATTTAGTCCACGAGGGTATATTGTTCGAGTTCCATGTGTCATAACTTTTCTGGCTATCTCAGTTTCAGTTTATCCCCTGTAGTAACTCAACTCTCCAAGTTTCTGTTCATCTCTGCTGTGGCCAGATATTGAACTCACAACACTTTGAGTCACTACCTCATCTCAGAAATATAGACAGATTCTACAGTCTGTTTTCCAAGCGATATTTTTCTGCTTCCGACTCCAGGGCCAAATTGTATAGACTTGGAAGTAAATGCAAAATATAGCTTGTTATTATTTCGATAATGTATAACATGCTTGATTTGTTGTTAAATCAAATATTTTTTACTAACGTTAATTATATACATATATATATGAGCAGGTGCACACAACCAAAACTAATATGAAATGTATATAAACATAAGACATATATATATATATATATATATATATATATATATTATAACTTTTTATTAACTAATATAAGTATTAACAACAACAACAACAACAATAATAATTTTAATAATAATAATAAATAATAATAATAATAATAAGCTAACAAGTCCGAATTGGATTTTCAAGTGGGTGAAGAAATGCAAGTAAAATATAATATATCTACTGCAGCTGCATAAAACCTAAAAAAAAGAAGCAATAGCAAATGAAATCGACCAGATACAGAAACGATAGCAGGATTAACCTCTTCACGGTATATATTAGGTTGGTGCAAAAATAATGACGTAATAATGTCGTTTTTTGACCTATTTTTAACGTCAAAAAACGACATTATTACGTCATTATTTTTGCACCAACCTAATACTACCCCATTACCAGACAAGCTGGCGTAGACAAACCGCGTATCTATCAGTGGCTACGCAGTGCATGGTTAATAGCTGAAACCAAATGTTTTATTCTTGTTTCTCAGTACCAGCGCTTGCTTACTAGAAATTAACAATCACACACACTGAAAAATTATGTTAGCCCAAAATGCGTATTCTGTGATAAATATCCCGAAACAACTGACCATCCTGTTTCAGGTTGCACGGTATTAGCACCCACTGATTATAAACCCCGGTATGACGGAGTAGACCAATATCTGAATTGGAAAAACTTCAACTTTTGCTGAAGGGAAACTGCAAGTAATTGGTATGAACACCATCCAGATAAGGTAACAGAGATAGGTCCTGTAGCAATTTTATGGGATTTACAATACTCTCATATATTACATACAAACAGAACATCAATGCTTATCGTCAAGTCATCGTGATGAAAGACCACAATAACAGAATGTGCTTTCTTATGAACATGACAGCCACTGCAGATTGCAATATATCTTTAAAGATCTTAAAATCTATCAAAATACAAGAATATTCAAATCGAAATCTCAAAAATGTGGCACACGAGGACATCAATAATTCCACTTGTATTTGGAACCCTCGGATTGATAGGAAAAGGTCCCGATAGACTCATTGCAAGGATGTCTGGTAGCCCATGCATTATTGAAATATAAAAAAAAATTGTACTCACAAATTATGAAGTGCTTTATCTATGTAAAATATGTGCAATCTTAGTGGTAATTTTTTTTTTTTTTTTTTACAAAAATTAGCTGTGAAAAAATTCATGAAGCCACTTCTGACCACAGGTCTCAGTTTGGGACCAGGAAGGAAATATTTAGAGAGCAGTAATCAAAGAAAAAATAAAGGTTGATTAAAAGACACAATAGCACAAACTGAATAAAAAAGTAACTGACACACTACCTACCATTCAGACGACAGCCAGAGATAACTAAAGAAAACTTAATTGTATGCTTATCGACCCAGCCCTACCGACCCACAAAACAGCTTATAATAGATGAAAGATATCAGAAGATATTTAACAAATTATGCTCCAATTCGAAAAAAAAAGAAAAATTTAAAATTTGAAAATCTCCTATACAGATTTCAAAGTAACTATAAATTCAAAATAAATTCTCAACAAGTGGTAGGATTTATGGGACTACCAGTCTCATAAAGAACTTTCCAAAATTAAGCCCATTTTTGGAGAATGGCATCACTGTGTCAGATATTATCTGAAGGAAGAAGTTGTCCTATCAAGAATGAGAATAGGGTATGCCTATATCACTAATTAATTTCTAAAAAAGAGACATCCTCCTGAATGCATAGCCTGATAGGAGGCTTATATTCTCAGACATATTCTAACCGATTTTACTGACTTTCTACCTATACGCTAATGATTTTATGACATGACTAATATAGACGTCTTTTTCAAGAAGATAAAAGTAAAGACTATCCTAGCCTTCTTGAAATGGGGTGGACTATAACACAAATAATAGGGGTAAATAATTCCGTTCTTGTGAGTAATGGAACGAAAGCCTCGAAGGATCGTTTAAATGCTATTTGATTAAAAAGAATATCAGTCAATAAATTTGCTGATAGAAGATGGTGACTTCACTACATCCACAACGAGATTGTTCAGAAAAGTTGGTTAGCTAGTTCTCCATGCAAAACAATCCTGATACGATAATGAATTCAGTCTTCCTCTAATAGTTACGTGCTATGGTAAAAGATGCAAAGTGAGTACAATTAATAAATGTCCAGGTCTGAATTAGTGAAGGCCAAATAAGAGATTTATTATTGAGTCTTTTATGATTCAATAAATACTATATTGGGACGTAAAAGTAAACTTATGCAGATACTAGTACATCTTTAATGATCGGTTTTATTCAAGAGACTTCACTTGGTCT
>OZ010573.1:85151766-85219266 GCA_963932145.1 Acanthosepion lycidas | reverse complement strand
TGAATTGTCGTCCATTGGCGTACAGTCTTCGCTTCATGATGCTCCAAAGGTTTTCGATTGGGTTCAAATCCGTAGAAATTACTGGCCACTTCATATTTCGAGGTCCATCGAAGCCTAACTGTTTCAAATATTCAGTAGTCTTCTGAGCAGCATGTGAGGGAGCATTAACTTGCATAAAAACAATGGCCCTTCTGAAGGCAACTCTTTGCCTTTTCATCCACGGTTCAAGATGATCCTTCATAAACGATATGTATGCATCAGCAGTCATTTTGACGCCATCTGGTACTCTCCATGGGCCCACTAATGTTTTTCCAATAATACCACCCAGATCATTATGCCTCCACTGCCTTGTTGGCGTATCAAACGCTGATGGCTATTCTGTCCGTTCATTACCCAGCCTTTGCACAATCTATCTGGCCCATCAAGTGTTGCTTGCATTTCGTCTGTGAACAAAACTTTAGAGAAGTCAATCTTCATATTGTCCTCGGCTCATTTCAAGCGATTTTGAATGCGATTTCTCGTCAACGGAGGTTTCGATACAAGTTTAACTGTTGTTGCAATTAGGTTGATGCAAAAATAATGACGTAATAATGTCGTTTTTGACGTATTTTTTAACCTCAAAAAACGACATTATTACGTCATTTTTTGCACCAACCTAATATTTCCCTCAGATTCCGACACCGAGTACTTTTAGACACAGTAGGATCCCCATGCGACTGAAAAGCTCTTGACTGGTAAGTCCAGAGTTCTTCGTGGCCTCTCGTTTAATTCATTGCATGAGACGACGTGAAATAACCCTCGTCTTGCCTTTATCTGCCCTTTTGCGTACTTGTGTAGGGTCAGTGGTGAACTTTTTCACTGTTTGATGACACCTCCCTATCATTTTAGAAATTTCTAGGGTAGATTTACCTTTTGAGAGTTCTGAGGTGATAGTTTTCTTTTCAGAATCACTTAAACTGCTTTTATGGCCCATCTTTTCACTAAATTCTTACGCTTTTATAATAATTTGGCACACTCAAATCACAGTGCTGATAACAAATATGGCGCCAGTTTGTTTACGTGGCGTAGATCAGTAAGAAAATTTTAGCAGTTGCGTAAGTTAGTGTTGCCAACATTGTGTGAAAATTTTGTGTGAATTGATTGGACGGTTTTTGAAATAATAGGAAAAAAATTTATCTCAATAATAATTTGGCACGGAGTGTGTGTGTATATATATATATATATATATATATATATATATATATGTGTGTGTGTGTGTGTGTCTGTCTGTGTCTGTGTCTGTCTGCGCGTGTCTGTATGTGTGTGTATTACAAATATGCGTTCCATTTTTCTCTTGCGGAGAAAATATGAAAAGTATTAAACAAATGATATTACTTTTACCATATTTGTGTAGGCAAAATCAGTAACATTCTTTAGCTAACACGCCCATCCAGAGGAAAATACATAAAAACCTCACACGCATCTCCTCATATGCACATACAAATCACATGCAGAAAGCCAGGTTTAATGTCGTGGGCATTATATACAAAATCATTGCGTTTATTAACTTACTTTACGTACCATATTTTTCGTATTTTTCATGACATTTTTATACAGGCCACACGAGAGGGATACAAAAACGTAAACAAATTACACGAGGTTAATACGTGGCCGGCATTAATCAAGTTTGCATGTCAAAATTTGCATGTTAATATTTCCCACGTTGCAGTTTTCTTTAGGCATTTTCATTGCATTTTGACTTGTGTCAATAAAACGCCAATGGCCCCAGTGACACTAGATATTAAGAGATAAATATATTGCCAAATAATGATAAAAAAAAAAACTCACTTTAATGTAAATGCCATCGTCCTTACACGTCTTTATTTAGCCTACTAACCTGGAATGCAAGAAATGTCTACTGAGACTGCTGATTCTGGACAGATTATCAATAAAACATTTTACAAAATAAAATCAAACAAAAGTATTACGGTTATTTGGAAATTCTTTGTTAAATCCATGGAGTTTTTGGCTGGTTCTAAAAATACCAATTTTACTCCAGTGTTCAAATGGAAATATAAAGTATAAGAGGTACGACTTTTTATAATGTATATACACACTTTTCGTTGCTATACACGTATGAAGTCGAACGATATAACACCTACTATTGACCTAGAGAATCTGTTTTACTAGTGATAAAACGAAATGTCGTGATACTTAAGAAAATAAAAGCGGTGACTTGAATTTACATTGTGTATCGTCATACGAAATCTACCTGTAGTTTACCACTGTGTGTTCTGATCAGATGATATTTTTTACCATTTTGTACGTTACGATAGACAACTGAATAACGAAATGGTTAATCATTTCCGAACATATCCGTCTGCTATGCTGGCTAGCTAATCCCTCATTCAGATGACTGCTCAGGCAGATCTATCATTGTTTAGATGACATGAGATTTTATATGAGAGCAACCCACGATGTAATAAAACTATATGGATAATCTAATTATTTTACGGGGAAAAAATATTTGTGGGAAGGCAATTCCAATCATCTAAACTGATTTTTCCTTTCCATTTTCGTTCATGTCATATGGGATATTGTATCTTCATATTTTCTTTATCACTTTATTGCAGTATCTGTAAATCAAATAAAAATACAGTGCTCTCAGCATAAGGTTGGTTGGTTTGTTGGGTTTTATGGCATATCAACCACTGTGGGTCATTTAATGCCAAATTAAGGTATATATATATATATACATAGGCCCTGTATGGTCAGACTGTTTCGTTCAGTAGGTCGCATGATATACGAATCATCATAAAACTGACTACACCTCTTTAAACATTAAATATACGTTATCTGTTCCGTATTTGCCAATTTCGTTTTTTTTTTTTCGTGAGGGACCCATATGATCACTTCTGTTTTGTACAAAAACCTTCCTTGGGCAAGTTCCCTAAGGGCTGATCATTTGTGGGTGTAGTGGTGCAGCCATATATTGTTTGCCAAGAGTTTTTCTTTTTTGTTTCTTTCAAGTTTGAAAGATGAGATTTCCAAAGCGACTTACCAATCACATCTAAATGCTTGGAAACGATCTTAATCTTAGCGGACTACAGGAACAACTTGTAACAAGTTGATGAGTTGATTTTTTTTAAAAGCTTTCACCATATTAGGAATATTTGCTGTGATGAATGTGCACCGTATACCTTTATCTGAATGGGTCTCCTGACGGACATATTGAGCCTTGTATATTTGTAACCAAGCGTCACTTTGCTGGTAATTCGCTCAGTCACTAAACCACTCACCTAATAATAATAATAATAATAATAATAATAATAATAATAATAGTTATAATAATAATAATAATGGCTGCAAAAGTTTCAATAAGATTTATACAAAACTATTTAATTAATTGCTCTTACTAACTAATTATCTAAGATAAAATTAAAATGTGAGCATGATCCACATCATGTACTCACGTTAATATCATTCGGTTTCAGCATCAAAAGTTGCTTCTCTATGCCTTTTCCATAAATACTTTGATTGATGTGATAAAGTTTCTTCCATGGTATCTAGACTTTATGAATTTGTGCACAGTACTATATTGACGGCAAAGTTCCATCATCTTAGTTTGAAATTGTTAGATCTAACCGTAAGTAATATATTAACAGTTTCTTCTTGCTTCCCAGGCAACATTGATCTTCAAAAATTTAAATGTAATATCAATCGTTATCATCTGTCGTCTTAATTATTGTACTTTTATTATCTTCTCTCCTTAAGAGTAGTTTGTCTCATATTCTCTAACACTCAGTAAATCCCGTGTCCGAGTTACTTTATTGTCTTACTTGAGGCGAAATGATTAACAAAATCTATTCACGCTGGCTGCGTTTCATTCACTTTGTCGCGTTGATGAACAGCACAACTCTGAAGTCAAGCGACATTTGTACAAAGACTTCTATATTATTATATTTCTTTTGCACTTGTATGCAATTTTGAAACATACCTTGAAGAAGAGAGACATACTGTCGCAATATTGTTAAACATTGTTAAACACTTTCTTTATTTTTTCTTTCCTTAAATCGCGCTCTTCACTATGTGTTGTAATAATAATAACAATAACCATTTCTTGTCTATGGTCGTTAATGAAACTTGTATTAATAAAAGATCTCTTCTTAATTACGTACATTCAGTGACATAAATAAATTCGCAAACCCACATTTATATCTATCTATCTATCTATCTATCTATCTATCTATCTATCTATCTATCTATCTATCACAACCTAACCCGAATTCCCCCAGTTTGATTAAACAGACTCTCAACCTAATTTGCTTCGGTAATAGTTTTGAATAACACTGATATTTATGAATATCCGCTCTAATGATTTTAAATGACATATCGACGCTTTCCTTTTTCATAACCAGATTAGTTTTAGAAGAAAGACCCTTTTTATTATTGTTTCTTTGTTCTTTAAATGTATATACATTTGTATATTTATATGAATTTTTATGAGACGATTTAAAACAGTGAAGATTTTCACTTGAAAATTTGTGGACTGATAAATTCAAAGAAAATTCTCGTCCAAGTTATTTGGGTTAAACCCTCTCTCTATGCAGTAAAAATTATAGAATTTAAGCTTAGCGTCTTCACTAACGTACCTCAGCCGGTGTTACCCGCAACCCTAGCGTTCCATAAGAGGTCGCTAGAGGTTCCTTGGAAGACTGTGATAAATAGGCGAAAGCAGTTTTAAGTAATTTTTGTTTAATTTTATTGGTAATTTTACTATACACATACGGCATATTCTTTGAAAACCATTGGTTATTTTAATAAAGGTTTCAGACTCTTATATTATTCAAAATTATAATAAACATAGGGAAAGAATTTAGCGATGTCTATCAGTGTGAAACCACCTTCATTGATTAATGGACAGGACCCGTAGATGGCGGAAAAGTTTATCATTGACTGAGTGCAGGACACATGCACAGTGTGCATATATTCTGTTTGTCAGTGAACTACGATAAAAATATAAAAGAAAGACATATAAAAAATATTATATAATAAATATATGCAGGGTTTCCATGAGAAATGGAAACTATTTCAAAGGTTTAGAAGATTAGGGGACGCTGGTGTATGCAAGAGAAGTTAACTGTGTATAAAATGGTAATTGATCAAACAAAATATTCTGCGTTCCACATAAATAAATATTCAATCAATCAATAAATAATTATTCGAAACTAAATGTTTATTTGCTAAATGATAGAAAAGTCTATATCCGTTGTTAGGCTGAAATCAGATTCGTTCTCTTCCACAGTAAATAATCGTTCTCTGTTTTTATAAAATGCCATGAATTTTGGAGGAAAATGGTAAAGCAACGCAGTGATCAGCAAAAATATTCGGCAGGTACCAAAGAACAGCGAAGCAGTTATTTCGAAATTTCTGGACGACTAATCAAATTCTTCTAAATATCTCTTCAGGAAAAATAAGAAAAATAATCGACTCATCTAATATTTTTCCATAATGTGTGTGTTTATATATATATATATATATATATATATATATATATATATATATATATATATATATATATATATATATATACATACATATATATATATATATATATATATATATATATATATATATATATATATATATATATATATATATATATATATATATATAAAGAGAAAAGAGGACAAACTGCATCAAATGTAATGCGTAGCTGATGCGTATTTACGCCGGATATTAATTAAATAAGCTTCATTTGAAAACAAATATTTTTATACGTTTTCTAACAGAACTTAGTAATTAAATAAAAAAGAATATTATTAGGTTGGTGCAAAAATAATGACGTGATAATGTCGTTTTTGACGTTAAAAAATACGTCAAAAAACGACATTATCACGTCATTATTTTTGCACCAACCTAATATCTCTATTTTCAAATAAAATAAAAGCATCCGTTATTGTAAAATATTCTGATGCCAATATTATAAAAAAAAATAATGTAGTCCCCCCCTAATAGACAGATTTTCTCAGTACTCAAAATCCTACGACAATTTCTGTCAATGTGAACATAAATTGCGTACAAAAAGAAAATTAATATAAAATACTCTAATTATAAAGAATAGACGAGACGGGTTTAGGCCGACGGTTATGAGATATGGTAATTAATCCTTGTTGATGAACTCAGAAAATATAAGTACAATTGCGTTTTTCAGTAGTTGGGGTTTGAACATCAATACAAATTATAGACACTTGAACTCTTATATAGTAATAAGTATATTGGATTACAAGGTAGCCTTGGGCAAGAAACATCTTTAGTTATGCCTAACCAGTTAAGATATTTGCCTTGATGACATGTGGGAAACGAGGTCGCAACGAGATCCATTGCAGAACTCTGGAGGATTTAAATTGACGAGAAATATGCTATGCGTTCCAACGTTAAAATGAAACACGTATGGGGAGAAAACCACACAACTTAACAGGACTAAAAAAAAAATCGGATGGGTTACGAACAAACTCCGATGTGCCAGAAAGTGTGTCAATTGACTTGAACAGATTAACCTCTTTAAGAAATGGTTGTAGCAATTTATCTTAACTACGTAACTGCATTTGAGGCATAATGTCTTGTTATAACAACTAGTACATTTTGCAGCTTGCAAATATTTTGTGCTTTTTAAACACAACTCCCTCCTTCACATTTTTCTCCCACCTCTCTTTTTCTCTCTCTCACCTCTCTCTCTCTCTCTCTCTCTCTCTCTATATATATATATATATATATATATATATATATATATATATATATATATATATATATATATATATATTAGTTGGCCTTTTATAAGTATTGGACGATTTTGTATTTGAATGAAAGACAATAAATTGACTTCCAGTCGAACATGTAGACAATTTTTGAAATTGGAGCCACTTTCAATCCAAGTGTGCGTTACCATTAGTAAGCCATAAGAAGGAATTAATTCGGTGACACTATAAAGTTTTGAATAATACGAAAATAAGTCCATGCATGCATACATATACACAAACATACATATTCAGAGAATTCATAGGAATACACACTGCAATATAGCAAATTTTAAATATACATATATGCATACCAATATATATATATATATCTACATAATAAAAACACATATTTTTAATACGTAAAATTATGTAAACTGATGATTTTCTTAGCTAAGTTTAGATGTAGCACAAGGTCGAAAGTACGGGGATCCAGTGAGGATTGATCTTCTTACACAGTCGTAATTGATCTAGCGAGACAAGTTTGCTAATCATTACACCAAGTCGGCATTCTCTCAAACCTACCGAACAATTTGTCAGTTACCGAATATATTACGTTAGTGCAAAAATAATGTCGTTTTCTCACATGTGTTACTATGTGAGAAAACGACATTATTTTTGCGCCAACCTAATAATTGAGATTTAACATGTTAACATATTTTAATGTCACGTAAAATCGTATTCAGTCGAGGTAGGATTTTAATATTAATTTAAAAAAAATGTTAACAACTTTCCATTTTTTCTATCACGCTGTTCAGCAAATCTACTTATTAGTTTCAAATTAGTTTGGATCCTTCATTTTCTCTGCTTAGATTAGATTGTGGGGAACTTGGACGAAACCTATGTACTAAACGAATGTTACGCAAGACATACTACAACGTATTAAGCAGGAGCTGAACTACTGACTTGACTTGTGTCATGTGACAGTTGGTACACATATTAAATATTTCTGAAGCTTTGTTAAATCTACGTCCCTTTTTTTTAAATATCTGATTAGAATTTTAATAAATAAAATCCTTTATAGTTCATCATGAAGCCTATTTAATTTCGTTTGCCTGGGACATGCAGTTACTCAGATATTCATATTTTAAATGATGTCAATTGAGGAGCAACCTTCTCTCTCTCTCTCTCTCAATATATATATATATATATATATATATATATATATATATATATATATATATATATATATATATATATATTCGAATTCCAGTCGAATCCATTACATTGACTAATATGCTTGGGAAACATATTAATCCTCATCTTCTCCCTCCATCTATGGGAAAATAGCAGTGCAGACTGGGTTCTATAGCCTTGGGTGCCAACTGGTCTAAGAGATGGACAACTCTGAACTCAAAAACCTGCGGAGGGTCGTGGCATGCAGTACACTAGGCCTCTCTATTTTGTCATTCAACAAGTGTGGTTAGTTCTGCAAAAAGCCTTCGCCTCAATAATCACATCATATGGGCTGGTGTCTGGCTGTTGCTTACTAGGAACTGCGCTGCTTGATCCTATACACACAGACATATATATATATATATATATATATATATATATATATATATATATATATATATATATGCATACGTATATCTACACACTCACTATAGGGAAAATATTGAGACCTACGGCATACTGGTGGAACGATAAATATGTATATACAACGAGAAATTGCAAGATTAGGAATAAATGTGCCAACATTTCTCTTAGTTATACATGCAGAATATTTCCGAATATTTGCAAGTTAGGGAAAGGGTGTCCCAGAAGTTTCGGAAGGTTTTCAATATATAATATTTCGTTAATTGTTGGTTAAAACTTGTGTTATTTTAGTAGGTAAGTTATAGAAAAAGAATGTGTGATCTATTTGTCCTGGGTGTGAAAGATGACATCTCTTCAATGGCATCCATTTTCCGATACGCATAAACATATCCTTTCTAAGGCGGTTTCCATAATAGCCCTTAACGTTTCTGTCTTTGGTGATGCAATTTCCATTCTAATGTTATTTTTAAGATCTGCAATTGTTTGCGACTTGGTGACATAAAATTTTTCCTTAAGAAAGCCCCATAGAAAAAATCTGGAGCAGTTAAATCTGGAGAATGAAATCGCCAATTTATATCTGAAAATCGAAAAATTAATTTTCTCAAAATTTCACGATATGCGTTAGCTGTTCAATAGTGTATGTTTACATGCGTAAATGTTAGGGTCTTCTTGATATAAATCTGAAATAAAATGAGAATTAAATAAATATTAAAAAGTTGTAAAATTCTAGACGACACTGTATAAGAAAACTATTATTAATTTCACGCTCATCACAATACTCAGATCGACTGAAAGTGTGTTTGGGAAAATAATCATAGTATATCAAATGAAAATTATTTCAAATCATTACGGACAGGTCTGTGTAAACTGCACCGGCTTCTGGAAACAAATCAGAAAAAAGAAGCTTTCGTGTTGGGTTGTTTGCAGTTGTCGAAGACTCTTTTCTGAAAATGCATAACTCTGTGACTTACAACTAAAGAAATCGCAATTCGCACGCACTCACCCAGGTGTATAATTTTTAAGGAGTTTAAAATTACAGGTTTCGACATATATTTGTTAAGCTACATAATTGATCCACACGGTTGATCTATGACTTTTTTGTGAAAAATAGATTAGGAAGATCTTCTAAAGGGATTATTTTTGCCTGTTTTCTTCTTTTTTCTATCTCTTCCTCCAGGAAGTATATTAAGGTGATAGACAAAAGTTCAAAGTGCCATTGTGTTATTGTCTTTATGTTAAGGTAATCTTAGAAAGATCTCAAATTTAATTAAAATTTTGCTTATGCCAACAATGAACTGTAATATACCGGGGTTGTTTTGCTTTTACAATATTATTCACCCCGTACAAGGTCTGAGAGACACTCGAGGGAGATGGTTACGGAGTAGAAATGTTACGGAGTAAGGGGTACAATTTATGAGGATAGGCGGGGAAGGTAACGGTAACCGTAGACTTGAACATGTTAGGATTATAGTGATCGGGAAAACAACCTCTTGGAAGAGAAGTGGAACATACTTCTTACCAGTGGCACACGGTGACAATGATTGTGTTTCGCTACAATCTGCGTAGGATGGTGGTTTCTAGCCGTGTAGGTTAAAACTGGCTGAGCAAATACTTGTAGAAAAAACAGAAGTGTGAAATGTGATTTTACATACAACTAAGGAAATGAATATTGGATGACATGTAATTTTCCTGTTCCGCTTGACAAAGAAAACGTAACTTATGAACAAAACTTACAATCAGAAATGGAGAATTGAAATTTATGGGAAACCTACTGAGGAAACACGGTTTGAAGAATTTAACAAACACAGAATACATTGAAGGCGAGTTTACTAGGAGGAAGTGCGAGTATCCTATTTCGGTCATGTAGATCTTGGGATAAGAGGCAGTCAAAGATGGATAGTAAACCGCCAAAAGCATTAGACAATTCAAAAGAAATTTAGGATATGTCACTATATCAATTTTCAAACTGTTAATTCATATTTTCTATTGGAGGTTGGGAATAAGACGTTTTTTATTTGCACAAAATATTCGTGAATTTTCTCATCTTTCTTATTACTACGTTTGACTATTATACTCTCCGACCGTCCTCCGGTGTCTATGGATCCTGGTAATTTTCGAGGAATTTTGAAGGAAACCCTTTATTTAATGTACTAGAATAGATTATGGTCATTCCGTTGTCCATGTCAAGGCACATATCAGTCTTGTTTTTGATTTAGAAATGCTCAATTATTGGCTGCTCCGTTTCCATTGAGTCTGTACTAACCTGTCCCAGAATTGAACTCCCGATCACTATGCTATCAATATTGAGAACAAATGTTACTATCCTTTAGTGATGTAGTAATTTAGAGTTCAAGGATTTGGCCGGGTAGTACAAACTCAGATTCTCTAGGATCAGCTCAAGCAATACCTGAACAGTAATAAATAAGAACGAAAAAAGATATCCCTAGACATGGAAAGTAGGGCGGGAACAATCTAACACCGTCGTTAAAATAATAGGATCAGTTCGAAATTCCCTGAAACTTTCATATATCGAGAGACACCAGAAAAGCCCGGCGGGCACAACAGACGGAACTTTGTAATAATAACAATAAAGAGGAAGATATTAGTCCGAATGTAAGTAGTGTAAATAATGATAAATCTCATCTCAGAAATACAGAAAAGAACACACACACACACACACACACACACATATATATATATATATATATATATATATATATATATATATATATATATATATATATATATATATATATATATATATATATATATATATATATATAATATTTTGACTTCTCTCACTTTCTTTACATTATTGAATTGAATGTGACAATATCCGTGCATTTTGGCTGCAAATATCAAATTAATATATAAATGCTCATGCAGAAAATGAAAAGTTTTGACACTAATCTTACTTCCTGGGCGTTTGTCTTATTTTTCACTTCTAAATAAATATTTATTGATAATTGCGAATGAGTATGAGAAAGATAAATCTGTAAAATGAGGCAATTACTTCTTTCAATTAAAGATCGCTTTCTAAAAGGAGAAAAAAAATGCGTTCGAAATTAGTTACTGTCAATGCATTATATAGTATCATATAATAATGGTTGGATTAATAAAGAATTCTGTTTATCTGTATCAATAACAACATATATTTCGTGACAGAGAACTGTAAAAATACAATCTTCAGTTGCGTTTATTCGAAATTCTCAAATATTTTGGGAGAGAAATGTTATACTTAAAAATTGATATCTCTATCATTGTCATTAGATTATATTTGATTTTCTATAATCTGACCTGCCTTTCTCCTAAATAAAAGAAATTATTAGTTTTGGTTAGATGAATCGTCGTCCTGGGTATGACGATAAACTACATCCGGTAGCAAGTCTTCTGACCAGGAGGTTTTGAGGAGCGTAGCGTGGAACCACCTGTTAATTGATATTGTTCCCAGGTCCACCTTGAAACGAGGTGGTATCAACGGCTAGAGTCCCAGCTATGGGAAAAGAGTTTATCTCAAACTGGGGTAAAAAAAAATTTATGAATGTTTAAGAATAGATTTCTCTAATAAAAATATCATCAAAAATATCAGCAATACATTTTAGAAAAAAAATACCGGCAATATATTAAAAACAAAAATGCCATCAATGTTAATACATATTCTATTCATACGAACCTATCCTAAAAATGATGTCGACATTGATTTACGGTGTATAAACCTCAATAGGTTTATATACCGTAAAACAAAATAAACCAAACCAAACTAATGTATCGTTTGGGGCGTTTATTTTTGTTTTAAAAATATCAAAAATATTATGAAATCGCCGACAAAAACACAGTGGGCTTCGTGGGGAGAATGATGTGATAATTTGAAAGAGAAAAATTTGGAAAATACGTCATGTTAAAAGAAAAATGACGATAACATCGGCATTTTCGCTTGTTATGCCACATTTTCATATTGAACACAAATTCATGAAAAAAATGACTAGTCAAATTCCTTGTTCAGTAAATGGATATTTATGCCCCAATCCGACATTGAAACAAGCCAATTGTTCATTTAAAATAATTTCTCAGATTGCAGCAATTCAGAGCAATGACTACTTCTTGAATCCGCCATTAATTCATTTTCTCACTTTAATATATTAGGTTGGTGCAAAAATAATGACGTAATAATGTCCTTTTTTGACGTTAAAAATACGTCAAAAAACGACATTATTACGTCATTATTTTTGCACCAACCTAATATATCCGAGATAGGCTACGATTTTCTCCATTTCGAGTTCTCGTAATTATTCACTGGTAATCGTCGGATCGTTTTTCTTTTTTTACGCATCTTTCAATGCGTTGGTGATCATGCCTCTCCACAACTTCCTCTCTTTTAACTGTTTTAATTAACTATTGCTGCCATCTAGCCACAAAATACGCCAAGTTCGTTACTAGCTGTTTTCGCTTGAATTTCTGTCAATATCTGAGAGTTTCAAATTCCTCAGTTCTTCTTTCATCATTATGTTGCAGAGGTTTCAGCTTTCCATTTCTGATTGTAAGTTTTGTTCATAAATTAAATTTTATCTGTCAACTCGGAGGAGAAATATTAAACGTTATCCAATTCTAATTTCTTTACTTCTATTATAATTTATATTCTATTTATTATATAAAGTAAATTTACTGAGTTTTGAATTTTTTCATTAATTTTTGTAAATGACACATTACAATCGATTGATTATGTTAGCCGAAATATTCAAATAAACTGCAAAACACTTCTGATATCTACTTAACATTGTGCCAAATATGGTGCTGTGGAATTTGATATAAATCCTTAATATATCGCATTCAGAAAAGTTGAGAATCGAAGACCATAAATATATAGCCAGAAACTATGACAGTTGCTGATGAACTGTACAGAAAAGAGAAAAGCGCATTTATCTACCTTTACACAAATAAATCCCGTGCACGCTTTCAAAATGTAATTTCTTCAATTGCATCAGAGGCATATCGCCAAATGGGGGGTTAACAGTTTGAATTGAGGGTGAGGCCCTGAAAAGTTCGTTTTTGTGTCGTCAATCTTTCCACGAAGGAACCTCTTCCATGAACCGTCATAATAATAATAATAATAATAATAATAATAATAATAATAATAATAATAATAATAATAATGATAATAATAATACAAATAATAATAATAATAATAATAATAATAATATGCATTAATTTTTATTTATATTTTTTTATAGTTCTAATAATCTTTTGCGTTAGATTTCAACTCTCTAAATTGATTGTACGCTGTTTTTTACAGATATTAAATTTTGCCTTTGACTTTTGCGCAAAGTGTAAAAAATCAGTTATTTCTATATTTCGCCTTCAAGGTTGTAATTTTAACCAGCCAGTTTCGACTCAAAACCCTCACTGAAAAATTATCTATCAAAAAAAAAAAAAATAAAATAAATATATATATATATATATATATATATATATATATATATATATATATATATATATATCACCGAAATCGAATGAAAACTGTAGAAACGCATAAACATCATAAGATCACACACACGCACATACATACACACACACATTTTGAGAATTATGATTCTTTTTAATATATTTTTCACACTATGCAATTATATGTTATATAAATTTATCAATAGGTGAATAATGTAAATCGACAATTATATAAGCCTCTAATATACTGCGGTGCTAGAGGTCAAAAGTTTAATGCCGCACCTAGAATTAGGCTGAAATGAATTTGACAAATGTGTTAAAAATGAAAAAGACCTCTTAGAATCATTGAAAAAAGAATGGAATCAATTATCAAACTTATACTTTGAGAAAATTTACAGCGAATGCCAAAAATTTGTGCTGCACTAATTAAGGTTGAGCAGTATATTTTGACAAAGAAAATTTTAATAATATCATACTTCTGTATCATAATAACATTTCTAAAAAAATATCATTTTTTAACCATTTATAATAATTTTTCTCTTATTTAAAGTACAGAACAACTAATTTGGGGTCTAATTTGAAACATAACCATCGGTTTCCTCAAACTTCTCAAGTGTAGTGTATGTGCTGAACCGTGATGATTTCGCCGTTCACCAGTGTACTGCATTTGTTCCACATGGGACAGAATATTAATATAGGCTTGAATGCCAGTCTGTGTTGAATTCACTTAGTATCTAGGGTGCCATTTTTTGAGATTAAATCTGAGTCACTATAGCAATTTTTATTTTAAAATATTTATTGTGTTTTAATCTAATTTCTCTTAAAGAAAAAACATGCTGCGCAAAAAATACGAAACAAGATTTTTTCAATTCTCTCTGATTAGTGCTTTAGAAAATGTGAATAGAAAAATGTGAAAAGAAAAGATGCGTCGAAAAGCTAAGCAAAGTACTATGAAACAAGAAAAATTAATTAGACACAAATAAAAAAAAAAATCAGCTAATTAGTGATATTAGTCCTGCTATATGGCAGTGAATGTTTGTAATTCTCTCACAGATAACGAAGATACTTTGGGCAACAGAAATATGGTTCTAGAGAAGTAAGATGAGAATACCATGGACGAAAGATGTTAGCCACACATAAGAAAAATCGAAACAAAAAAATCAATTATAGTGATTCACCAAGCGAATCTTTGATGAAGTAAAAGGCCATAAATAGGAAGCACCTAATAAGGAAAGAAATCATAATTCAGTAGTAATTGATATGACAAGACTAACATGCTAAAGATTACACCACGTCGTAGTGCTCCAAAACGGTCAATTATAGGTAGAAACAAAAGGAGTTTGCTAAAATTTCTCGGGTACATAACAAACAAAAAGATTTTTAAAATTCGGCACTTACAGGGTACACTGAATGCAGAGTGAAACTGCGAGTAACCAAGCAAGAACTGCTACAAAGATAGGAAAATGTGTAAAGAATTTTCGCTTCGTCTACTTGCTAAATGATTTAGGATTTTTATACGTAGGTTTGTTTACATACGCAGGAGTGGATTATCAAAATATGGCCTAATTGACAAATTGCTAGCAGAAACAGTGCATTAACACATTAAATAAAATACCAATATGAATTTTATTCATATGCTCATCTGTGACGAGGATTTTCTTCACCCACAAATACAAATATTACAGCGGCTCGTAGTCAGTTTTAATCGGGAAAGTACCAAAGGATTATTTACAAGACTGTTAATTCTGCATGGTTAATGTATGTTGGTTTACAGTTAAGACCAAGCAGACGATTACGTATATCAATTAATAATCCGTAAGAAGACCAGGACCATGCAACGATGATGAGCTTCCTGTTTCACTACTGTCGGAGAATGGTATTCAAATGTCTGACAAAGAGGTCCTCTGTGAGGAAACTACTAGTGATGTGGAAACAACCAAAGTGGATGCAGTTTTTGTTCTTGAAAAATGGAGACGAACCACAGAAATTTTCTCAAGGAGAGTTAGACAATGTGGTTAGAGACTTGGCATTGTCAAAGGATAAAGATGATTTTTTTACATCTCTTTTCAGAGAAAAGTTAATGCCTACGGTCGATGCTTGGGTTACTCGTTTCAGAAAGATAAATAAGGATGAGATGTTTTTTCTTCTCTGTTGACGTCCATTTTGTTTCTTTAATAACATTAATGAGTTATTTCACCGTCTGTGTCAAGAATATCTTCCATCTGAATGGTGCTTATTCATTGATTCATCTAAGAAAAATCTGAAGACAATACTACTCCAAAACGACAATAAGAAACCATCCATTCCTACAAGATATTCAGTGAACATGAAGGAAATTTTCTCAGAGACCCTGTATGTGTGGAAAGGTTGATGAATAGACTTCCGCAATGATATATCAGTCTACCTAAAAATCAGTTCAGATTATTTTTCAGGAAGTTGGCAATCATGAATGTCTTCGTATCATTTTTAGCTCTAAGCAATGCTTATATCCTTACTATCTATTCCAGTAACCGTACTGCCATTCTTTTAAAAAACATGTTACTTTGATTATTTGACATTTTTCCTTTTGGCTTTAGAATGTCCACCTAAGTGTCAAATTCACTAAGTCCTCTTTCCTTGCTATCTTTTGTTTTGAATTCCAAGTGCCAATGTATTTTTATTTCCATTTTCTTTCTCATAAATATGTAGTTTCGTTACTGGATGTTTCTTTATCCATTTCTTGACATATGTTCAGTGGGAATCATATTCACCAAGATTTCTTTACTCGTTTAGCGTCCTAGAAATTTCAACTGCTTATTTTGGATTCTCGTGAGCTTTTGTTTCTTATTGTTATGTAGGCCTTTTCGCACTAAAAATAAACAGCGTTTCCTCACCATTCTTTCTTATACTTACTCTTGCAATGTTTATTAAATATTCCCAATATGATATCTTCAGAATCCTTTTGTAGAATCACTTCTCTGATGACTAAAAAAAACATTCACCTAAGTAGATATATATTTTTCAAATACATTTCATGAGAAAAAATGATAATATATATATATATATATATATATATATATATATATATATATATAGATATGTGTGTGTGTGTATATATATATATATATATATATATATATATATATATATATATATATATATATATATATATAGTTTATGAAAAACTAGTTAATCCGTATGGGTAAACCTAAGGAGGATAAAATCCAGAGAGTTCAATGTAAATCCAGAGCAAATAAAAACAGACCACTTTAAGGTTCCATGTAATAAATTATTTCACCACAGCCATTTTAAAGGACTGCGGATCATCAGATTTTACTTCCAAACAAATAATGAAAAGAAAATTTACACATTTTGACGCGCCGTATTAAACATATGTAAATTAACGAAGTGAGGAAGTGAGGGTGGAGAGAGAAGACATGAGTGAGGTAGCAGACATTGACACATTTAAACGGTCAACTTAACGGAAGTTATATATTGATATCGAAGGGGTAGAGGAGAAAAACCCATAGAGAGAAAAAAGAGAAGGAAGTCTTAAGAAGGAAGTCTTAAATTATATATATATATATATATATATATATATATATATATATATATATATATATATATTCGTGATTACAGACTTAAAAATACTTCTCGGGACTAGGGAGTATTCGTTTGTTTTTAGCTTTAATACATACAGATGACTATTACAGTACTCATTGTTTATAAAAAAAGATTTATGAAATTTTAAAGGTGTTTCAAATGCCAATATTTCAAAGGTTTAGTTTAATATTTCCCCTAATGAATATGACTGCAATAGTCATTACAGGGCAAATAACGTATTTTCCTGTGTATAATACGACTTGAGTCCGATACGACCCCGTGTTTCTGAAGATAAAACCTGGGAATATATTACATCCTGTAGTATAAAAACAATCACGTAGTACATCCATCCTTATGTATCTTGTAAGTTGTACTCTATTATTCATTAAAATCGCAATGTCGTACACAAATTTCACTATTTACTTTTAGATATTTAATTTTTAAGATATTAAAGAATGGAAATAAACCGGATGTTTAGTCATTCTATGTATCTATTCCTCAATTCTACTTTCGTTTTTTTTCTTTTTTTTTTTTTTTTTTTTTACCGTCATCTGTCAAGACGCTTCCCAGATATTTAAACTTCCGCATCTGCTTGATTCTATGTTCCCTATCTTCAAATCGCATTTCGAGCTCATCCTTTTATTGATAACCATTTATTCTGTCTTCTTGTAGTTTATGCTTAGTCCTTTTTTTCTCACTCTCAGTCGCTACCTTCTCTGGGAGATTTTGTAGTTCCTTTTTCTGTGTCTTCTACCAGCACTGTGTCATCTGCGTATCTTATGTTGTTAAGATTGTGACCGCCAATGCTAAATCACGGTAGGATTTTAGAGTCAGTCAAAAAATGCCTTACAAGCTTCTTCACACACACCAAAAATGAAATTTCAACGAAAATTAAAAAAAAAAACAAGCTACTAGGACAATGAAAGATAGTTGTGAATAATCATGGAAACTATTATATGTACTTCAATAATAAATGTTTTTTTGTGAGTACGTAATGTCGGTATTTTTTTCTAATCTGTCACGATCGTTTGCAATGATCAAAATGGCGATATGTATGAGCTTATCTGATATAATTCGGTAAATGATGCATAATTCCTAAGGATTTTCATATCTCATGTCTGGCTTATTTAGTCTTATGACAGATTAAGAAGACATAGTAGTAAATATTTGCACAGAGAAGCAGATGGATTTAATAAAATCAATATTCGATAAGTGAAAACTTTGATGTTTGTACTGACCTGAAACTATGAGTGATATAAAGAGCATTTTAAAGCAAACTGACAGGTCGCCGCTTGACGTGAAAAATTTAGTCTTTCTAAAATTACATAATATTCATACACTTATTAGGTTGGTGCAAAAACAATGACGTAATAATGTCGTTTTTTGACGTATTTTTTTACGTCAAAAAGCGACATTATTACGTCATTATTTTTGCACCAATCTAATAGCTCCAAACAAAGTGTCAATCCATAACGTTCTCCAAGTCATTCACTTTCTACAAGCTTTTTGCGGAAATGTTTCCGGTGATCAGGCAGATATAATTTTTACATATGGTCGCGCGAATGTTCATAGACGTGGAGCTTTATGGTTGTATCAGACTACATTTCTAGACCAAAGGCTGCCGAGTCATCCAAACTTTGCTGCTGTTTATCGTTTTTTTGCTGAGACACGATCCGTGGCACCACGAAATGACTCGATTCCTTGGATGACTCGGCAGCCTTTGGTCTAGAAATGTAGTCTGATACAACCATAAAGCTCCACGTCTATGAACATTCGCGCGACCATATGTAAAAATTATATCTGCCTGATCACGATACGAATATCATGACATTGTTAAAAGGAAAACTTCTCAGTTAACTCACACGTTAAACGTTGAAGAAAGACTAGCCACAAAAGTATAGGAATGACAAATGTAACCTAGTCTACATAGCAACACAACGCCATCTAAAGTACACTTACCTTAACATTATAGCTCGAAAACGAAGGATTTACGGACATATGGTTATATGGAATTTCGTCCTTCATTTGTAATGAAGAACCAGCCCACAAATTTTATACACACACAAACACACACACATAAACACACACACATAAACACACACACAGAGATTATATATATATATATATATATATATATATATATATATATATATATATATATATATATTTGAGTGTGTGTGTGTGTGTGAGTGTGTTTATGTGTGCCTACGTGTTTATAACACTAGCTAGGGAAATCCCCTTTCTAACAGAGGAAAGCATGTTTTTTTTACATAAATTGTGTATTTTTCAATACAATGAACTCCCTTGAAATATTAATACATCGTAGTGGACATCGTAGTTACCGATGGGTGTTGACTTTGATGTCCGATTTTATATTTACATACACTATTTTAATATATTAAATAATATTATTTTTAATCATTTTTATCTTTGTATATTTACTCGCTTAAGTTATATTTCAATAGGTTGTTGGCATTCATGTAATGAAACTTTTCGTCTTAAATATTTATCGGTTGTGGTATCCGATTGTCTGGGTCAATGTCTGTGGATGTGTGTGCCTGTATTTATAGGTATCTATGTGTATGGAAAGTGCATTCACTTTTAATTGTGTATGTATGTACGTGTGTGTTGGTTTCCCTTCCCCCACTTCCCCTTTTTTTTTTTTTTTTTCATGACAGACCGTGAAGATGTTCTCTGTCTTGTCTCTTTTTGTGTGTATATATATATATATATATATATATATATATATATATATATATATATATATATATATATATATATGTCTTGGTGCTTATATATTAGAATTTGATTGCGTTTGTTTTACGCGTGAGTTTAGGACCCCATTCACACACTCTTAGGATTAAAATGTATACATTGTCAAAGGACCGGATATAAAATTAGCTAAAGTAACTTCAATGAAGAAATAAATTGAATAACATATATACTTCATCTTTTCTCCTCAGTAATTTTATAGTTGTAAACTTAATAGCGATTAAATTTAAAATTTTGATTTTGTAGTTAGCAGTTTTAAATTCTAATATTAAATTTTATCATATAATTTAGTAATTATTGGTTGGAATAAATTCTTTTTTAATACTACCCATATTTTAAACATCTGAATAGATATTATAACATGAATTCGTTGTCAAGCTTTTTGAATTTTCCTATACTTGTGTTTTGATTGGTCCATCTAGCCTTTGTAACAACGTTTTCCCCTTGCGAAGGATTGTTAATTAATTTGAAACTTTTAAAACCATTTATTTTACATACAACGTCATCACTTGATAAAACACCGAGGGTGTTGAAACAAAATGGCTATTTTTGTAGTGATTTTATAACATATTTATGTTATAATTTTTTTTTTTTTTAAATAAATAATTATGTCTGCTCTACTTTGTATTGAGCACTCTTTTAAGAATAGTAATTTTTGGTTATTGGAATTCATTCCATATACACCAATCATATACTTGCATATATATATATATATATATATATATATATATATATATATATATATATATATATATATATATAGTGAAATACAGTTTTAGGATATGATATATTCATGGGTTAACGTGCTCAATATCATGGACAGAGCGGATATAAATATAAATTGTACATTGACTTGAAAAGCTATCTAAGTTTGATCATTCATATCTCTCCCTCTCCCTCTCTTTATATATATATATATATATATATATATATATATATATATATATAACTAGCCACTTGTATTCGAGGACACTTGTCTACTAGGACGGCTAGCCAATCCCTATTGCAGACTCTAGCACAGGCACATCTGTGTAGCTCAACACCCACATAGCTAATATGTGGTTTATACTGCAATTAAGCTGAGCAGACCTTAGTTAAATTTTCCGGGAGAGAACGTGTTATCTAGAATGACCAACAATCTGAGCAACACCAGCACACTCAAACTCTCGATCAAGATGACGTGACATCGTTTCATGCGCGCACACACACACACACACAAACGCACACACACACACATATATATGTATTCCCTTTCCCAGAATCCTAAATGGTTAAATTTAATAATTTTGATAATCATTAAACTATGTTCAGTAATGATATAAACAATGAAAACTGATGCATATATTATCAATTCAGATGTTCCTGTTTATTTTTCTCTTTTGAACTGTTGTTGTGAAACGAACAATGCGAAACTAATGATTAACTTTTATCACTAATTTTTATTTGCTGCCAATGAAATGGGTTTTATCGAACCGTAAAAAAGTGTTTTCATATGAAAATATATGTATCATTAATAAAATTCCAAAATATCAGCATAAAACCGTGTCCAGGTGCACTGATTTGCGCTCAAATTGATGTCCTAGCTTAGTAGATTATGTTTAAAAGAAGAATCGGATAAATGGCTCGGCTGCTCAGGTTAAAAAGAAAAGAAAATACACCCTTTAAAACAAAGAAAACAATAATGTCATGGTATACCTGAAAAAAGAAACTACTATAAAATTATTTGTATCAAAACAATTCTCAAAGTCGGCATTGCAACATTTTATTAAACAGTGTCTTATTCTTCCCTCTATCAGTCTCAGTCTGTTCATATCTATCTATCTATCTATCTATCTATCTATCTATCTATCTATCTATCTATCTCAGATTGCTCTTTCATATCTCTCTATGTGGCTATCTGTATGCCTATATCAGTCTGATCACTCATATATATCTACCTATGTGAGTATGATCATGCATATCTATCTATCTATCTATCTATCTATCTATCTATCTATCTATTTCTTGTGAAATTCTTCAGGTGTTTCGGTAGTAACCCTTATGGATATGCTTCTCTTCTAAATTTCTTCTTTACCTCTATCCATGACTCATGTAGTACTGTGCAGCTCTGTCACCTTGGCAACTCTGTACTTGCGGTAATGTCTGTAAGCATCTCTTTCCACTGCGCCACCCACCAAGAACATCCTACCAATATCTTTCTGTTATCAATGAGCGGATTTTGTCATTCCGTCTTTTCCTTCGTGACGTCTCTTAGACACAAGTTTTTAACTATCCTATTCAAAAATGTGCGTTTGAGGTCTCTTCCTAGGTGAAAGCTGGAATCGATGCAGCAAGGAAGTACCAAGTTAAATCACATTTATCTCCTTGGTTCCCACCTGATTCTATAGCCCAAAGGAATCATTCTTCTGACTGTACGATAGGGACACATATGATACAACAGACACCCCTTTGTCTCTGCTCATAATGAGTGTAAGCGTGTTCTCAATGGAGCATAGTTACTATTTGTTGATAGAATGAAACATCATATAGCAATTCAAGTTCGGTTTCTAAGAATACTGGTGTCTTTGAAAGAGTGTACTGAACTACAGATAATCACTAATCCCTCCTCTATTCATTAAGCTCAAAGTCCTGACATCTACAGCAGGTTGAATGCTTTGCTCGGAAATTCTCTTCCAACTCAACTTTCGTCTCATTTAGAATACTCACACCTGATTTTCCTTATAGAACAGTGGCTCATCTGTTGTGATATGCGCATAACTCCATCCCTGTTCTCAGACATCATAATCTAAATTAGACTCCTATAAGGCAAGTAAAGGTGACGCTATCCCAGCTGTCGTCCTAAAGAAATATGCTCCCGAGCTGGCTCCATTTCTCTTCAAACTCGACAACTATTTTCTCTATCCTTCTTGCTTTCCAGCTTGTTGGATGTCTTCTTCTGTAGTTCCTCTTTTTAAGAACTTTGGAAAACATTCTGACCCCTTTAACTATCGCCCTTTTAGTCTGCTACTGCTTTTCGCAAAGTATTCGAGGCTTTAATCGATGCTGTAGAGGTTAAGAATCTTATCTTTCACGTCTCTGACAAAACCATGGTTTCCGCTGATGAGCTAACTGCCATCTCTGAATATGTACATCAAGCTCTCGATAGAAACGGGAAATGCTCGAGCTGTGGCTTTAGTTATCTCGAAGGCGTTTGACAAGGTTTGGCATGCTGGTCCTTTACGCAAGTTCTGTGGCTACGGTATTACCGGATGATTGTTTGATTTAATCTAATCATACATAAAAATCGGGAAATAAAGGTCGTTCTGAACGGGCTCGCTTACAGATCACTTCACGGGAAGGCAGACGTCCTCCAGAGCTGAGAAAGTTAATCTTCCTCCTGCTCTTGAAAAGGATCTCCAATTGGTGGTTAACTGGGTCAAAAAAATCTCTTGAAAAATTTTAATGATTCCAAAACAAAGCCACACATATTTAACCACTATAAAGAAACTTTTAGGTCCGCCATCAGCATAGCTGATACTAGACTCATGGAGAGCAACACACAGCGCCTTCTTTTTCAAATGATATGTATTTGAACAACTAAGCTAATCTACTGCAAGGAAGGTTGGGTCACTGTGTCATGTCAAAAAAGTTGTTTTTCCTCAGAGTCCATCTTGCACATTTACAAATCCATCATGCATCCATACATTGGATACTGTTGCCATATCTGGACCGGTGCTCCGGCTATTCATTTGGTTCTTGACGAATTTGGTTCTTGACGAATTCCATGGAACGATCTCCAACGTAATCGATCCTGGCTTGGCATCTCAACTTTAGTCATATTCCCACCGACGTGAAGTGGTTTCCCTCTGTCTTTTCTCTATATATATTTTTCATGGCAACTGCTCTGATAAACTTTCTTCCATAGTACCCCGACAACCTGAATTTAAGCGCGTTACTAGCATCTAGGCCAGGCCCTTTTACTCTTGATATGGCTAAATGTAACCGCCACATCTACTCCATCAGTATCTTTTCTCGCAATTACCACCTGTGGAACTCACTTCCCTGATAAGTACAATCAACAAAACTTTAAATGCAACGTCAATCTCAATTGTCTATCTTCTTAAAAACCGTTCATCTTTTGTTTATTCCTCAATTCTCCCTATACGCAGTCTTTTCCCTTAATTTCACTCTCTGTAACCAATGCGTACTTGTGTCATCCCCACATTGGTTAGAGTGAAATTACTAAAAAAATATCTGTCTGAGAATGCTACTTCATATCTTGCTATTTATGTGTCCCTCTGTCTATCTTTGTAATCATTCATATCTATCTATCTATCTATCTATCTATCTATCTATCTATCTATCTATCTATCTATCTCAGTCTGATCATTCATGTCTGTCTGTCTATCTATTTCAGTCTGATCATTCATGTATGTCTGTCTATCTATCTAGCTATCTGTATATATAAAGGGTGTTCCAAGAACTTGAACTGATTTTAATGTGAATTAAGTTTAATTGTCTAATGATTTTTCTTTTTTCTTTCAATTCTGGCGGATATTTGGGCGATGTTATTTTCACACATAATTGCCGTGACGTAAAGAACATAATCCAATAGAAAAATAAAGATTTTTTTTTACCAATAACACTGATTTGTTTACTGCTGACTTTGATCAATCTTAATAAATTATCTATTATATATATATATGTATGTGTGTGTGTGGTTGTGTGCGTGTGTGGTTGTGTGTGTGTATGTGTGCATTAAGAGAATTTTAAACAATTAAATTTAGATTATTTTGTTAATTTTTAAACTATGTTCAGTAAAGCTATGAACAATGAAAACTAATGCATATATTTGTTATCAACTCAATTTTTAATTTTCTCTAATTTTAAATGAAAAGCCAGAAATTTTGTTGTGTAACGAACACTGCGAAACTAATAAATATTTTTATCATTCATGTGTAGCCAATAAAATGGGTTTTTATCGAAATGTAAACAATTTTTAAGAAAACTCGTTCACATATTTAAGGTGGGAACATTAGTATCGTTAATGAAATTCCAAAATATCAATATAAAAGCGAGTAAATATAATTAACCAGTTGCACTGATTCCAATCGTGTTAATGTCCTGGCTTATCACATGACGTTTAAAAGAAGCATCTGACAAACCAGTGCCTGGCTCAGCTGATGAGGTTAAAAAGAAAAACCATCCATCAACGCAAACAAAACAAATATGTTATCATTTACTTGTAAATACAAATTGCTATGAAATTATTTTTTTCAGTAACAATCTACCTACCTACCTATCCATTCTGATCATTCATATCTATCTATCTAACTATCTATCTATCTATCTATCTATCTATCTATCTATCTATCTATCTATCTATTTATCTATCTATCTATCTATCTATCTATAATCGTTCATATCTATCTATCTATTTCATCATTCATTTCTATCTATCTATCTATTTATCTATCATGTGTGGCATGGAGCAGAGTCCCGTTGCCAAACATAGTGTCTTCCAGCAGCGAAACTCTTGAAATAGGGCAGCACTACCTTATCATGACACTTGATGTAGGGATCCATCTTCAGTCTGAGTCTGTCACCAATAAATTCGGAAGTTCTTTTCTTATCAGAACGATCAGAGTGATTTTTTTCAAGCCCTACCTTCGTGATCGCCATTAGACTCAACCAACTCTTTCCGAATAATCTGCACTGTAATTTGATTGACGCACAAACACTCTGAAATGTTCGTATTGGAGCTTCCGGTGGGAATGCCAAGCAGTAAAATATATGTCGGAGAGAATCCGGCCATGATTCTTTTTTACCCAGCTGGCTGTTCTATACAGTGCAATCGACAATATATATATATATATATATATATATATATATATATATATATATATATAACAAAAACAACCAAGCAATGCGTAGGCGCGAAATTAAGAATATAAAATTTTGATAATTTAAACTTATTCTGTATATATCAAAGTCTGATCATTTATATCTATCTATCTCATCTAGATCATTCATATTTATCTACTAATTCTATCTTTTTATCTAACTCAGTTGGATAATTCATCTCTCGCTCTCTCATTCTCTGTCTCTCTCTCTCTCTCTCTCTCTCTCTATATATATATATATATATATATATATATATATATATATATATATATATTACATTCACTCTGTCTCTGATATTCACTTTAACCCATGAATATGGCATACTTTGAAAGTATATGCATAGCCGGCCACTCGTACTAGGGCGGCTAGCCAATTGCTATTGGCAAACGTTTACTCATGCGCATCTATATTTATTCAACACCCACAGAGACCACCTGTGGTTTATAGTGCCACTATGCTGACCAAGCCGTAGTTACAGTTCCTGGGAAAGACCGTATTATCTACATGACTTGTGGCTTCGTGCTAGCACAGCTATCAACGGCCACCAACGTTTCCGTTTACCCAATTTCCCTTATAAGTCTTGGATCAAACCATGGTATGGTTTTCAGGAACTATTCAAATGAGCCTCAGGCTGGGATCGACCCCTCCAGTCCGATATCACCAGGAAGTCTCCTTCTTGAAAAATCGACCATGGTAAGGTTGTGAAAGTCTTATGGTCAGAATGTGAAGGTTTCATTGTTTATATCATTACTGAAGATAGTTTAATGATAAACAAAAATAAATTTAACTATTTAGCATTCTCTGAAAGGGAACACACATAACATTATATATATATATATATCCAGCTCTTATCTCAAATAACAACTTAAAAGAGACTGTTTGACCAACACAAGGAATGTTAAAAGATTCATGTTAAAAAGATAAAAAAATAAAAATCAAATGAAAACTACAGACACAAGTTCATTTTCTCCATCAAGACATTCATTTCTGTAGTTTAGTGCTAGCAGCAAGCAGAAATATTTCTCCTCCCGATGATGGCCATTTTGGTCGAAACTATTCGAGGAATCAAAATGGAATAATAATAAAAAAAACGAAAGAATATTAATCTACAACACAGTGTGTCTGAAGGTTTTAATTTTTTAATTTTTTTTATTGTTCAAAATATATATACAGTAGCGTCCAAAACTAAGGGACAAAATTTTAAAATCTAATATTTGTTAGAAATAACAACTGTGAAAAGCTGAAATTTTGACAACTGGTAGTCGTTATCATCCATAATAACATACTAAAAGTTGAATCATTTGCAAAGGATAGAAAAAGAATTATAACAATTATTTATTTATTTTCAAATTTGGAACGTCCAAAAGTAAGGGACAAAATTGGGAAAAACAATGTAAACAGCAAAAAAACAATAAAAATACATGTACAATCAATATTTAGTAAATGAGCCCTTGCTCTCAATGACAGCTTCACATCTTCGACTACAAGAACGAATCAGTTCTTGACAATCCTCGATACTAATTTTAGACCATTCTTCTTGAAGCTTCACCCACAAATCCTCCGTGTTAGTGGGATTTCTTTCCATAACCTTCACTCCTAAGGTCTTCCAAAGATTTTCTATTGGATTTAAGTCAGGACTTTGCGGTGGCCAATCCATAATTTCCAAATCTTGCTCGCTGAGGTAACTCATTACCACCTTTGCCTTGTGGCATGGGGCATTATCTTGCATAAAGGTAGCCCTATCGAAACCTGAATTCTGTATGATTGGCACAACATGATCTTGAACAATGTTTTTATAGATCTGCGCGTTTACACGAGTTTGTAACCGGACAAGAGGCGTTGTACCTTGGCTAGAAAACATTCCAAATACCATGACGCTTATGGATGATAACGACTACCACTTGTCAAAATTTCAGCTTTTCAAAGTTGTTATTTCTAACAAATATTAGGTTTCAAAATTTTGTCCCTTAGTTTTGGACGCTACTATATATATATATATATATATATATATATATATATATATATATATATATATATGACGTTACTTGTGTACGTGTTCAGAGAATACTAAACAGTTAAATTTATGATTTTTCTTTTTTTATTAAACTATGTTCAGCAAAAGATATGAACAATGAAAACAGTTGCATATATTTATTATAAAGTTCAAATTTTATTAATCTTTTGTTTGAATGACGAGCTGGGCATTTTGGTATGAAGCGAACAATGCGAAACTAATAAATAATTTTCATCATTCGTTTATATTTGCTGCCAATAAAATTAGTTTTACTGAACCGTAAAAAGTGTTTACGACAACTCCGTCACGTTTTTCACGTGGGAATATTTGTATCATTAATACAATTCCAAAATATCAGTATAAAACCATGTAAATTTAATTGTCCAGATGCGTTGATATGCGCTCGAGGTATTATCTTGGCTTATCGGATGATGTGTAAAAGAAGCACCCTACAAAGCAATGCCTGGCTCAGCTGATGAGGTTAAAAAGGCAAAATGATCTATCGTCAGGGCAACCAAAATAATAATGTTATGTTTTGCTTGTAAAATGAAATTGCAATACAATTACTTGTATCCACAATAATTCATAAAATGTCGGCATTGCAATATTTTATTAAACAATATTTTTATCTCTCATTCTTCCCTCCATCGGTCTCAGTCACATCTATCTATCTATCTATCTATCTATCTATCTATCTATCTATCTATCTATCTATCTCTTTGTCTGTCTGTTAGGCCTGTCTGTCTTTATCTCATTCTGATGATTTATATCTATCTATCTATCTATCTATCTATCTATCTATCTATCTGAGTCTGATCAGTCATATCTACCTATCTATCTGTCTGTATGTCTATCTCTATCTATCTATCTATCTGTCTCTCTGTTAGGTCTGTTTGTCTGTATGTCATTCTGATGATTCATATCTATCTATCTATCTATCTATCTGAGACTGGTCATTCATATCTACCTATCAACAATTACGCAGTCATACATATAAACGACAAAATATCTAAATATAATATCGTGTATCCTAAAATCATTCAATAACCCGCCATTAGACTAGTATATAGAGTGGAAATATCATCCCATCTCTTATAAATGTATGTGTGCATGATTTTGTATTTGTGTTTTAATTTGTATATTTGCATATGTATGCCTATATATACATACATACACGCGCGCGTGGGTACACACACACATATGTGTGTGTGTGTGCGTGTCTTTGTGTGTGTGTATGATATTTGTTTCAATAAATCTACATGTGATTTCACTGTAGGATCGTTCTTCTGTAATTAAATCCTATGCTCAACTTGTGATAAATTTTTAAATTTAACTTCATGCGATTTTTTTAAAATGTCTCATATATATATATATATATATATATATATATATATATATATATATATATATATATGTATGTATGTATATATATATATGTATATATATATGTGTATATAGATATATATATATATACATACACACATATACATATATATATATATACACATATACATATATATATATATATATATATATATACACACATATATATATATACACACACACACATATATATATATATACACACACATATATACATATAGACACACACATATATATATACATACACACGCACACACACACACACACACACACATATATATATATATATATATATATATATATATATATATATATATATATATATATATATATATATATGAAGTGCATTCCTATTCGCGTAATAATTGCAGACCAAGATTCTCTTAAACATATATATTTGTTCCATATCAACGAATTTCATATTTTTTTCATTATTCATTTGACAGACATATTTATTTGTCATGCATAAACACAGACATAAATGCATAAGTGTTTGCATATCTATGTAAATATGCACTGGCCTCTCATATGCATGCATTAATATTTAACTCGATTGTTCACAACTGTTTCTGACAAGTCTCGGCTTATTCGCATATATACAGATGTAACTTGAAGCGAATGTTGTTTTTCATTAAGTCTACTTTTTCCTGAAAATGTTTTACTGGAGTCGCACTTACGTGATGCCAACACATTTCACAATTTGATAGATGCGTTCACGTACGTAAACATTTGTTCATTAAAGAATATATTTCTCCCAAAACGCAATTATCAGGAATATTTAAGAAGTCAAATTTCAGTGATATTTTTTCATATAATTCCTAACACATTGATCCTAAAACATTGCGTTTATAAGTTTTACGACCCGATTCATAAAACACACATTAAAATACGATATTATTCCGTCTGATTAATGTGAAATTTGCTATATAAAAGAAAATTCAAAACGCTCTTAGGAAAAATGTTATAAAAAAAACTACATAAATATACTTAACATTTTTAACGGCAAAAATAAAATTGAACTTATGAGTTATAATCTGTATGAGACACTAGTGTTCCTCCGAGGTATTTACGCCTATAAAAAATCAATCCTCTTTAGTGTAGTGTAAATCCTGTCAAAGAAAACATTGAATTTATTGTAAATCTTGTTTGCAAGTTTATCGTAATACTTTCCCGAAAGAATATAAGGAATTTAAAAATAAATAACTGGTGTTAAAAAAAATGACACGGCAGATGTAAAGATAATGAGCCATTCAATAGAAAAGAGACAATAATTGTTTGGAGAAAACTTGATATTGTTCAGTATTTAATTGAGAGCAGCCGACGATTAACAACAGAGAATATGGTTTATACACTAGATGCCTCACTTGTTTAATTCCACACAATTTCATCTGTAAAATTCAAGTTGGGGCAAACTCTATGCTCGGTGGGTGCCAAAACATTGGCTTCTAGATAAACAACAAACAAGAGGAAAGTAAAAATTATAAAAAAAAGAAAATCAAATTCCCGAATACTTTCCGAGGCGAGTTCTAACTCGAAATGAAAGTTGGTTTTCCTACTACGATTCTGAAAGCAATTCTCACTCAAACAGTGGCTACGCGAAGATAGATATTTAACGAAAATAAATAAAAAAAAGAAAGGAATCGCGTTAGGAAACAAATCTGGAGGCGGGCATTTTCTAGAATACACAAAGCATTTTTCAGGTTCACTTGCAAAAACAAGCAAAAGACAATTAAGCGAAGTGACAAGCACACGCGTTATATATGATGTTTTCTTACTTTTCGTACACAGAACAACCATGGATGATTGTATGTCCATGAAAAAGATATTGAGACATTCCGTGTCTATTTCAGTTAAGAGACCATATGTAAACAGACTCTTGCTGCCTAAAAAAATATAAATAAAATAGTCTATTTTAGCGTTAGTCCTCCAAATGAAGAATTAATGAGATAAAGAGAAATTAAATTTTGGTTAAAACTTTCGGTTTCCTGACATATATGTTACTTATAAATATTGATTCCTTAAAACTGACCTATTTGTAGATGTATCTTGCTTTATCCTTGAAAATCTTTTCTCATGCCAGTTGCCGATAATAATTGTCAGGCATAATATTTTAAAACCGAATTCTCAACTAGAAATTTAAAATTAAATTTGTCATTTAAATTTTTCTCTTGGCATATTTTTTTCTTACAGAGATCTTCTTACAATTAATATATAATTGGCGGAACTTCGGATCCATGACTTCCCACCCAGTTAACAAGGTTTGTACGAAATGTTACATGCATTGTGATATTTGAATTAATTATCCACCTTAAAACAGTTTTAATGTAACCAAAACTATATTGGAACTATAAATTTCCGGAAGAAAATTATGTCATGAAACAAAATAAATAAGAAAGTGACATTTTTATTATATTATTGTTTAGAAATAAAATAACTATTGTTATGCTTATTTATTTTGTCATTAATAACCTTTTTTTTATGATTACTGAAATAGAAATGTAGAAGTAGAAAAATGAGTGGTTTATAAATTGGGTTACGTTTAACATTTTTTACAAAACGTTTGCAATGTCTAAAAATATCAGATTAAATTTATTTAATTTAATTATGATACTAACTTTACATAACATCGTTCGTAAATTATTTTCTAGTATATTTAAAGTATAAAATATCACATTAACTCCTATGTTACTTTTAACGGTAAACTAAACTAAAATTCAACATATTTTTCTTTACATGACATTTAGAAACAACACCATACATTTTTAATATATTTTTGTTCTGAATAAGAATATCAGAGAGAAAATAATAAATTACCATTATGTAACAAATAATAAAAATATTAAATAAACTTCTCAGTGTAAAGAGAGAATCAAAGATAAAGTCTTCGGAAGAAAAATCTGTTAAAAATGAATTTTAACAAAACATTATTAAAATTAACTTTCTTGGAAGAAACTTTGTAACATTTGTAATAATATGGACTATAAAAATAGGATTAATAAATTATATCTTTAAGTCAAGGGAAATTAAAATGTTGAATTTCGTTATGAGAAGCGTGGTAATAATGCAACATACTTTTGTCAGTTAAAAGGGGAAATGAAGATGCCGCAAAAATAAATAATGTTGATCATTATCATATTTGCCTTTACGAATAGAAATATCTTAAAGAAAAATATTATATCAATTTTAAGTGAGGAATATTAAATTAACTTCAAAGTAACATGACTAAATTTCCTAAATGACATTTTTAGTGAATTTCGCAAAAAAGGTTTGTTTTTGCAATTGGAACATAAATAATATAGTAATTGCAAAGGAAAGAAGCTAAATAAATTTAACATATTTCAGTTAAATAAGCTAAAATTATTCTCAATGTGAAAAGTAAAAATTACTTAAAGCATGTTCAGCGACGAACTACCGCAAATCAAAACCGAAAGTTCGCTCTCATTTGAAGGATGAGAATTTGATATAGGCTCACAGTTCTAGGCTAGAGTTGCTCTATGATTTGGTCTTTTGCAAAGAAAGCTATACGTGTTTTTCCTGAGGATCATTAACCAGGCGATTTTGTGGGGATGCATCTCCAATTTTTTTTTAAGAACTTTTAATATTCCCTCTCAATAATACATATTAGCCATCCTCTATATATGAATAAAATCTGATCTAAATATAACTATATAAAATGATTTTTGTTATGTCTAATGTTCTGGTTAGTAGTATCTTTTCAAGAATCTTTTAAGACATACCAATATGCTTTAACAGCTATTATTTTTCATTAAAAAACTATTTTTGTAGATTTAGCCCTGCTTTTGAACTAGTCTACCGTAATATTTGACAGAACTGCAATGCAATAGCATTCAGATATTTTTTAACCATTAGAAAAATAATGTATTTTCTTGTCCTGCGTAATATTTTACCCAGAGCTATATTAATAATAATCACGATAGTGATATAATAACGGAAAAAAAAAAAACAATGTTTTGCGAAACCGGTGTCTTTCTGTTTATAACCAAATTTCGGTTCCGCAGTTCTTCAAAACGTTTTAAATTAGAGAAATGCTTGAATAGTATCTTTGAAAATTGTGGCCACTTTATTCTATAGATGGCTCCAAAATAATTGTTTACACCTTCAAACTCTAGAATTTACACAGTTCAACGATTGTCAGTCCTTTCAAAATGTCCACAATATTTTGAATGACAGTTATAATAGAGTATCCAGTGTTAAACCACGCCCTGAAGAGTTTCAAATTTTCCCAAATCCCTACCGGATTTTTTAAATCGGGGATATTAATGAGCCTTCTATATATTATGTTTCGCTCTGTAGACATACCTATGATAAAGTTTAACTTATAAATTTGACATAATAAATGATTAGCAATAATTAGAAAAAAACAAGACAGAATAAATAAAAATATCCAATTATAAAGTTAAATAACAAATCAAATATTTGTTCTTACCATAGCAATATCAATATACGATTTTTATCCTAATGAAATTGAGATCGTTACAATTTTTATCATAAAGGAAGAACTTTATGTCTTCATTTGGCGTATCTGAATTCTCAGCACCGCTATTCTTGTAATTTTTGTCATTTATTAAATAAAATTTATGAAGTGTTTATTTCAGTACAGTGTAACCCGGATATAAGAGAGTTGTCGGGACCGGGTAAGTCTCTTATATCCGGGTTTCTCTTATATCTGGGTTTGGGCTATTTTGTTTAGGTAAGTATGGCTCTAATTTGGGACCAGAGAAAATCTCTCTCATATCCGGGTTTATCTTATATACGGGTCTCTTATATCCGGGTTACACTGTAATTACGCTTAACTGAAACCATCAAAAACGAATCCGCGGTTAAGGGTACAAATGAATGCCTATATCCCGAAAAAAAACAGGGTTAGGAACAGTTTTACGGTTATCCCTTCTATTTGAAAGAAAAAAAAATATGTGTGATATTTAGGATAAAATACGTTTGCAGTAATAATAAAATTAATTTTGTCACTTCTTGTGGCGAAATATTAATTTACATTTTTGTAATTGTAATTAACTGTTTTCGCCATGGACATGTCATTACTTGTTTTCAGTGAACATATTTGTATCCGACTGGATCATCATTTTCATTTTCATCATCATAATTCATATGACCGGATGTGGTAGCAAGGTCGTTTCAGTTGTGTGCTAGTGTCTGAATCTCTGTGAATGAGTTTCCTGTTCGCTCAATGACGTTGTCAGTTCATTTCCCCCTCTATCTGACTCTTCTTTTGCCTAAGGCAGTGGTTCCCAAACGGTGCGCCACAATGGATGCTGCGGTAAAGGATAACGAGTGAAGCGGAATGATTGAAAGAAAATCAAAGATTTAGAAACAGGTTCAAAAACTTCATATGCTAAAAATAAATATGATTACAAAATTTAAAATATATTATAATTAAGGATAGCAGCTCGGTTTAGGGAATCGAAGAGCCGAGTTCGAATTCTAGTCGAATCCATTAAATTAACTTACGTCCTAATACACTTGGGAAAGGTATGAATACTCTTCTCCCCGCCAGCTATGGGTAAATAGTAGGACAGGCCGAATTCTATAGCATTGGATGGTAACTAGTCTACTGCAAAAAGAAAGGGTTACCTACTGCGGGAAATGTCTGCATCTTCAATAATGTATTGAAAGATACATGGTCGCCTAAGCTTTTATCACGCGTGGCACATAACTGGCGGATATTTTTGCATTATATCAAGTATTAAGAATATAGTAACTAGGCCCCGTCAATTCGACGAGGCAGTTATAAATGATAATCTTCTGACTTTGAATCCGCGGTTATCTCTCTTCAAACGCCGCTCTGTTTTTATTTATTTATTTATTTTTATTTTATTTTATTTTAAAATGTATTTTGTATCCCGTAAAATTTGTATTTGCGTGAGCAAATTTTCATTCCGAAAATACGGCCCAGAGAAAATTATATATGGGAACCACTGGCCTAAGGTAATAACTTGTATGATAGCAGCGAAATTACTGTAAGCTCTTCTGGCCTATTCCTACCGTTTCAGTTTTCTCTTCTTGGCAGCGATGATGTGTTCTTTCCAATAGGTCTGTTTTAGTGCATCTATGTAAGAGATGTCGATTCAGATTCCGTAGCATCATATTTCTAATCTTGTAATTATGTCGTTAATATCTAAACTTCGTAGGTGCAAAAAAGATTAAGAAAGCCAATGCGCGCAATTTTGATTTCTGATATCAAGCAGATATACTTGTCTTTTGAAATTGTTTTTAGTTTTGCAACAGCTATCTCTGGTTGTACGGTTCTTGAAATTATTCATATTCTGGAGCCCTCTTCCAGGATAATCGAGCCAAAATATTTGCATTATAACTATTCGGTTTGCATCTACAGTACCTCCTGTCTCCTATTCATTGCCACTATTCTAAATCAATAAATATGTTTTTATAATTAATATTCAGATACGAAGACATCACGATCAAGAGGACTGTTACGCATTAAGGTCGTAGGGACGACAAATGTAGTACAGCTGCAGTACCTGTGGTGTGTCTTGGACACTATAATCTGACGGAGGTTTAAATTCAGAGTTTACCTTCTCTTAGATCATTCGACAACCAAGTTTAAAGAACCCAGGATGTTCTGCTATTTACTCATACCTGGTGGGGAGGAGATTTGGATTTATACGTTTCCCAATGGTGTTAGCCGGTAAGTGAATGTAATGAATTCGACAGGAATTCGAACACTGCTCCCCACTTCCTGAATCCAAGCCGAAATCCATTACTCTACGTGCTTCTAGATATAAAGATAGTATTGAAGGCAAAATGTAGACATAAACAACAGCATTGCAATCTATATAAATTTAAAGAGGTTCGGAAATCATCAAGTCGTTATCTGTTCTTACCAAAATTTAGTTAAAGATTCGTCTATCGCACTTCTCGCTTGTGGAAGTCTCTTGCTGATTCATGCTTCCCAGTCAACTTTGATCTTCAAAATTTTAAATGAAATGTCAAAAAGATATCTAATCTCTTTTTAATTATTGTTCTTTTAAGGTTCTTTTGTTCTTGTCGATGTTTTCGCATACACTGTAACATTCAGCAAGACACTGGCTTTATTGCCTTCATTAGGGTGAAATGATTTTTTAAAAAATCGTTTACATATGTAGTCATCTGAAGTTCGCAAGATAGTGAAACTTGAGTAGTGACTCGTGCAGTTCTTACTTGAGTGTTGACTTTGTGAAGTGCCTTTTGTTCTGTCAAGATAGATTAAATGTTGAGCAGTTTAATTTACCGCGTAGCGAGGTGTTTCCTTTTTCGTCTATTTCTTTAAATTTTTTTATTCACATCATGTTCGGGATATTTCTTATGTAAAGTATTAGGTCGTCTGGCAAGTTGTTTCATCGTCACCCCAACATTGTTGGCTTTTTAGTACATACACACGCGCACACGCGCACACGCACGCACGCACGCACTCGCGCGCGAACGCATGGACGCACGCACTCGCGCGCACACGCGTACACTTGCGCACCCGTACACTTGCGCACGCGTACACAAACACGTGTGTGTGTGTGTGCGTGTATATATATATATATATATATATATATATATATATATATATATATATATATATATATATATGACATGACAATTGCATTCAAGCTGCTGGCTATTGCTTTCAATGTCCACTTATATATTTACATATAGTCTGTCTCTGTTATTGTGCATTTTAAACCATAATACGTATAGCATGCCTTAAAACTAAAGAATTAATGGATTTAATTTTATACATTATTTAGTAGTTTTAAACGTTATTTTTAGTGGAAACCCGTGTTTGAGCAGGCGGTCAGTTTATGTTAAAGAGTATTTTAATTCATCTGCAGGCCTACGTGTGCTTTAAAGGAAAATAGAACATTGTTCAGTTGTGACGCTCGCTCCCCGTATTTGAGCAAAGTACGTCGGGTTCAAAAGCGGTTTCTCCTATATAGGCGGACGCAAGTTGGACACCTTTTCTCGAATGTGCAGTCTGGTGGGCAACATGAAATACTGTTTAAAATACAGCGAAAATCTACTCAAATAAGTGATGTGGGTGCCAAAGTTGGGTCCACAGAAGTAAAACACGGAACACGGATTAGATGTAAGAAAGATATATTAACAACAGGTTACAGAGATAGTGTAAGCAGAACTTACTATAAGTTAATGTCCAACACTGGTAGTCGTCCGAGACTCTCACTGTTTCTCTGTGTCACTCTCTATCACTCTCTGTCACTCTCCATAGAGTGCTATGTCGCCTACTTAATATAGGCCTGGAAGAGTCTATTGTGTAGGTAGTTTTCCAGTCTCAAATATACCCCTCTTCCAAGAGTTTTCTTTTTCGAAAAGGAGAGAAAAAATAAAACTGTTAATACTTTTTCCTCTTGGGATTTATTGTTTCTCAGCTGGGAGTAGAGATCTTGATGCGTGAGCCACAGCTTTTCGCGAACCGTCTGGCAGTTTATGTAATATGCAAGCGCCTATGCCGTACGAGCTTGCATCACTTGCGACGATGATGTTGAGACTAGGGTCGAAATGTGTGAGGGAGAGATCTCAAGTAAGAGTTTTCTTGATCTTCTCGAATGCGTCTTGGCATTCCGGGGTCCATGACCATGGTTTGTCCTTTTTTAAATTTGGTTGAGAGGCCCTGTCAAATTTTGCATGTTCTTAATGAACCCTTGATAAAAGTTAGCTAGGCTGAGGAAGCTTTGTAACGCTTGTACGTTACTTGGGGCCGGCATGTTTCTGATCGCGTTGGCTCTTTCTGGATCCGGCCGACGACCATCTTTATTAATGATGTGTCCTAAGTATTTAATCTATGGTAAGAAAATGTCACACTTTGCCTCCTTAACCTTAAATCCGTATTCTTGTATCTTTTCGAATACGTTTATTATATGGTTCCGGTGCTCTGCCGTAGCTTTCAGGCGCAACCTTTACTCCAAAAGCCAGCCTGTTGTATTTGTACAACCCTCTATGGGTGTTTAGGCAGAGCAATTTGGAACTTTCTTCTTTCACCTCTATCTGAAGGTATGCGTCCGAGAGGTCAATTTTAGAAAAAAAAATTTTCCACCATTGAGTTTATTGAAAATTTCTTCAGGGTTTAGGAGAGGATAGTGGTGATCTTGCAAGACATCGTTTAACCCTGTGGAAAAACCTGCGTATACTCGTATTTGGACTTCCTTTTTACGTAGACCGTAGGTGCTGCCCACTTGCTGAAATCTGTTTTTGACAGAATACCTGCTTGTTCGAGTCTATCTAACTCTTTATTGATTTTCTCTAGAGCAGCGATAGGGACATTCCGTTTCTTTTTGAATACCGGTTGTGCATCGTCCTTCACCTTGAACTTAGCTTTCATTTTAGTACATTTCCCAAGGCCACCAGAAAAAACCTGGGGAAATTGTTGTTTGAGTTCCATTTTTTAGATTTACCAAATTGGACGTTGTACTTTGTATCTTGCGACAAAATGTACTCATTGGGCAATCCCAAAGATTGATTTTTTCTATCCAATCAGTTCCAAATAAGTTGTCTGAACTTTTTAACTCGTAGGCTTTGAGCTTTTTGGTAACTCCATTTAGTGTTACTGTAAGTATTACCTCGCCTAAAATGTTAATATTTTCGCCAGTTACGGATTTTGCTGTTTTATCAGTTTTTAATAAGGTCGGCTTGTTCAATTTTCGCCAAGTACGCCAGTTAATGGTTGAAATATCAGAACTCGAGTCAAGCTGGAATTTAATGGACTTATTGAAAATATCCACTGTTACATATTTTCTTATCGACAATATTGTCAGATTGAGCTTGCCTAATTTTACTTTTGGGTTTTCTCGTTCTGTTGGCGTACCAGCACGAAGTTAAAGTATGCCCACTTTTATTGCAATTTTTGCAATATTTTTTGTTCTTAACTCGACAGAATTTCATCCAATGCAATTTACCACAATGGTAACATGGTCCGGGCGGTTTCTTTAACTTATTTGGGTTTTGGTTACTGCTTAATTTAGAACATGAGATTTGCCTTTTGTCTTTTTGAGGAGAATGGGAGGTAGACTTGCTTCTGATTTTATTAATCTGAGTCACACCTGATTCCTCGATAGTGTTTGAGTCACGCTTTACAGATATTACTCTTTGGTAGTTGTCTGCCAGTTTTTGGAGAGTCAGTCCTTGTTCGTTCTCAAGCTTAGTCAATACTCGTCGTCTGACTTCGGCGTCTTCTGCAGATATTAGACCTTGTGCGAATATTAAGCACTTAATATCATCGGCAGTCTGTTCGGCTAGTTTAAAATCATTACCTAGCTTTTTCACCGATGCTGCAATCGTTAGAAAATCTTGCTGGTTGTCTTTGACTGTGTTCAGGCATTTCCAACGTTTGTGGAACAAGGTTGTGTTAGGCCCGAATAATTCCGATAGGAGCTTAATCGTCTCTGAAAAATCCAAGTCAGTCGTTTTCTTGGGAAGTATGAAGTCTACGAACCTACTATTTTTTGTAGTTCCCTGTTTTCTCAATAGTAGACGTATTTTTTTTTTACTGGGCCATTGTTCACAGTCTACGTTGAAAATATCTTCGTAGCGCCTGTAAAAAGCCTGGAACGTTTTGTCTTCCTCTGGTACGTATTTAAAGGATTCCATTGAATTGTAGATTATACGCTGGGAGAATATTGTATGTTTTTCAGAGTTTGAGCCTTTTAATGCATTTACGAGTAATTCTTTAAGTTGTTTTTGTTGTAGTTCAGCATTCTGAAGCGTAATTTTTTGGAATTCCATTTGCTGTTTATGTAAATCCAAAAATAGTTGTTGTCTTTCTTCTGATTTTCGTCGCTTTTCTAAATTTAGTTTTAACATTTGGGCAAATACTTTTTGCAAATCTTCCATATTTAAAAATGACAGCGCTTTTTTGTTGCTTTGAAACACGTGTACTAAGAGGAGGTACACAAAAAAATCTTGATAGATTTTTGTTCCATTTTTTTTCATTTACAGAAAAAAATATAGGCAGACAATAGTTAAACTAAACTAATTATGTGTGTTTAGCTTTTTTTTCCTCGTGGTTCCGTTAATTTTAACGTAATTGAATAATTTTTCACCACACTTATGTATTTTTTTTTATAGAGGTACAAAAAGAAGAAAACTCACCTCAGTGAATGTGAGGGGACAATAAATTTATGTCCGAGTTCAACTCAGTTACATAAAAAAATTTTTCGATAGTTTTTTCCGAAAACTTGAGTACCATGGTAGTACTTGATCTTGTATTGTCAGTTTTTTTTACGAACAACTGTTTTTTTTTTTTCTGTGTGTTCTGTGGGTATGTAGAAATCGTTCTCATATTGGACAGACTTTAATATTCCGTAGATGTCGAATCGCTAGTTTGTCAATGGCGTTTGGTATTGAAATATATGTAGACGCTGGGTGTTGCGTTTAAATCGCTAATGTAGTATTACCAGATTAATTTCTCGTTCAACACTGCTGTGGGAACGCGTGGAGTTTGTGTATTTTTCGATTACTGTCGCTATTGATATGGTGAGAAGGAAATTCTCGAATCTTCTCTGTCGCCACTGTTGTGGGACTGGCAAGGTATTGCGGTTTTCCGACGTGAATGCGTTTCTAGAATTCTTCGTCGACCCAGATGTGGGATTCGTAAGATATTTAGGTTTCGCCGTGAGTGCGTTTCTAGAATCCTTCGTCGCCACTGATGTGGGTGCCAAAGTTGGGCGCACAGAAGTAAAACACGGAACACGAATTATATGTAAGAAAGATATAGGTTACAGAGATAGTGTAAGCAGAGCTTACTATAAGTTAGTGTCCAACACTGGTAGTCGTACGAGACTCTCACTGTCTCTCTGTGTCAATCTCTATCACTCTCTGTCACTCTCCGTAGAGTGCTATATCGCCAACTTAATATAGGCCTGGAAGAGTCTATTGTGTAGGTAGTTTCCGGTCTCACAATAATAAGAATATCGACAAAAATTAACGTTTAAAGTAATTAATATATATATATATATATATATATATATATATATATATATATATATATATATATATATATATATATATCCGATCCAACTGTACATTAGTTAGTTTACATCGTTATTCTTTGAGTAACTTTAATTTTGTTATATACGAACGAAGTAATTAATATTCACTAATGAATAAAATACATTGGTAAGGACGGAGATTTTGTTACTAAATAAATATCTCCATTAGAAATATTTATTTTAATTATTATTTTTCTGACTTAGAGACGTACCAATATATATATATATATATATATATATATATATATATGTGTGTGTGTGTGTGTGTGTGTGTGTATGTGTGTGTGTGTGTGTGCGCGCACACACATACATACCGTATATATATATGTGTGTGTGTGTGTGTGTGTTTGAGTGTGAGGTGTACGTATGTGTGTAAATTGTCATAAATCACTGCGCATTTAGTTTTCCAAAGAAAACCTTTAATGTTCTCTCTTTGCCGCTTTGAAAACTTCTGAAGAACTCTCGTGATGGCGCCACCTAACTTGAGCGTTTCCATTTGAAATTTGTAAACTACAGCCCCATGAAACGGTAAGGGTTAGCAAAGGTTCATTTGTTTCCAGTGTAGTTTCTATAAGTTCCCGTAAAGCATTTAATTTTACGGACATTATTTCTGTCGGAAACTTAAATCGCTTATCCAAATCCATATTCTCTTTCTAGGTCATCCTCGAAAAAGTAAGGAAACCACAAATCTATTATATATATATATATATATATATATATATATATATATATATATATATATATAATTATTTATTTAAAAATATGATTCCAATGCTACATAAGAGTTCTCATGTTTCAAAACAAGAGCCGAAAACTTCAATATAGTTATTTGACTTAAATTGAATTAAAGTACCGAGCTCTGTTCCATCTTCAAGTGAATTCTTTTTGAATAACTTATAAAAATATTATAACATTTTTTTTTTTTTTTTTTTGTAGGGCATTTAAACTATTTATTTAGAGTATGGAATTTAAAAATTATTTTATTGTTTGTTTTTATGCTAATTATTTAATGCGAAAATTTGATGATGTCGGAAAAAAAACGTTAACTCATGTTTATTGTTTAATAGATTTTTATTATTAAGAAAGTTAATAATGTGTAGGTTTTCATGTCGGCATAAAGGCCATGGGTCATCCCAAGTTTTACAAGTTCTAGTTTTGTTTATAATTTTCCATTTTACTTTTGGTGTTTTATTAATTTCCTTCAAATGCCAAAAATATTTAGATAGAGATGTCTGATTTCTTTTATTTATATTCTTGAAGGAGCACTTATGCTGCCTCCATCTGGCTTTAAATTCATTCTTCGTAGACCCAATGTATATCATATTTGTATTAGGACTATCAATGGATGAGATAGTACATATACCACAGATTTTACGCGGCATTTATTTTCCAATGGGCAGTTTTCTGGGTTTCTACAATCACATAATTTTTCACTATTTTTGTCTAATTTAAGTGTAGGGTTTTTATTAATACTATTCTGGCATGGGGGTTTGTTCAGGATTTTATTATTGTGTTTTTTTATTATACTTTCTAGATTTTCAGTGCAGCTGTAACTTTATTTTAGGGTGTTTTTATTAAATATTTTACTAAGTCTACTATTGGTAGGAAAGTGTTTTTCAATTAAAGCTAGGAATTTATGTCCTAGCTTAATACTAAACATTTGGTTGAACGGAGGGGTATACCAAATGATTTTTCTTTTCCTGTTTTTTTTTCTGGTTAGTACAATTGTTTCTATAATTGATGTTAGCATTTTTGTATCCACTATTTTTTACTGTGTTGTTGGAATATTTCTTTATTAGCTAATAAAGAAATATTCCAACAATCACTACAAAGAATCTTTCCTGCCTGACATCATCATGGCCTATGCCAAACTCTAGGATAGCAACACTTTACATCTTTCTGGGCTCACGTTTTCACCAACATGAAGTAGGATGACTATACTGAAGCAATTTCTTGCCAGAATCTATCTTACATCTTTATAAGTATAATATTCGTCCATGAATTGGATATTGCTGTAGCATCTGCTCTGCGGTTTCTTGACAAAATTCAAAGAAGAATATGCAATATTATTGCTTCTGATCTGGCATCACGGCTTCAGTCACTTTCACACTGCCGTAACACAACTTCCCTTTGTCTTTTCTATAAATATTTTCATCGTAATTGTTCTAATCAGCTAAACTCTTTGGAACCTCCACTTTCTGAATTTAACAGCAGTAATAGATTGGCAACTCAATCTCTTCTTTTACCTGTTAAAATTACTACCTGCTAGCGAAAGATTTGTACTTCTCACCCGAACTACTCGCTTATGGTATTCTTTACTGGTTTCTTGCTTCCCAAATTTGATCTTCAAAATTTTAATTGCAGTATCATTCTTTATCTTCTGATTCTTAATTTCAATTCATTTATTTTTCAGTCTCCGTTATAATGCTTTTTTCTCATATTCTTTCACGCTCAGTAGCCCCTTGAAGCTTTGTGACTTTATTGCCTTGCTTTAGGTGAAATAATTTTTTAAAAATGGTGCAAATTGCATATTCAGCAGGTCAATTCAACGTCCTTAAACTTCTAAGGAATATAGGAGTACATGACCTGCAACACCCAATATAATCCTGATAGCACCACAACACAAAATACAACGTCACATCTAGAATTGTAACCTCACTAATTGTATCTTGAAAGCCTGACAACGATTGGCGTGCCTTGTCACATTTACAGATGTTTTGGACTAGTCAGGTTAATAAGGATTCTATGATGGCAAAACATTTTATCCATTGCTGACAGCTACGTTGTATTGTTCCCTGACTATATTTACCGATTAATTGATCCAAACGACTATGGATAATTTCAGTAGTGTTATCGGATTATTAGCCTAAGTTGCTCAAACATGATTTCAGAAGAATGCTAGAGGTTCACAAGGAATATTGTAGCCACTGCCTTAACATGATTGCAGGTGACTCATTATAGGATGCGGTAGAGAGTTCTGGTCGCAACTAAACCTAGAAATATCTGAGGTGCGGGTCGTTGATAGTTATTGTGGCAACATGACTCAACAAATATGTAAAGGGTTTCAGAATACTTGCTAAATTGATGCCATATTGAGTTGCTGCATTTCGCTGAACGAGGTAGGTTACTTCCCTCTACAAAACACTTCTATAACCATTTTTTCAGATCGTGTGACTTAGCTTATCATATGTAATATGGCTCATATATATTAGTAATACCTAATAGAAATCATTATACAAGGTGTTTGTATTATATAACTATGCATGTTATCTACCAATTAGCTCTTGGTTCATAAAGCCATTTTGTTAACATTCTGTAATCAAATTATTTCATGGGTGATTGTCCCCCTCCCCAAACTCTGTTATGGATGGTTTTATTCCATTAAACCCTACGTGATTTCACGCTAAGAAATTTCATCTCCCTGGCTTTTAAGAATTCAGTGTTTTCCTTCTCGTGTACTGGTTTCAGATGCGCAAAGTCTGCCGTCTGTTTAACTCATAGATGTAGGGAGAAGAGATAGTTTCATGTCCTTACCGAAGGTATTTGCGCAAAAGTGAATCGACTAACCCAACTATTAGGTTGGTGCAAAAATAATGACGTAATAATGTCGTTTTTGGACGTATTTTTTAACTTCAAAAAACGATATTATTACGTCATTATTTTTGCACCAACCTAACAGAACTACACCAAAGCTTGATAATTTTCCGTTTCGAGACTCTATCATTTACATCACACGCACATCGTTCCGGATTTTCGAGAAAAGACTATTTTTTTCTAACTTGCAGCTCTAACGTTTTCGACGAATTCAACGTGTGATTCTCGAATGTTGTCTTCTTGGTACAAAATACAAACAGTATAACAGTTGTTATTTGAGTTTATTATTTATTTTATACCATATCTTACACAGATAAATTTAATTTCATTATGTTTCATATATTAGTTTAGAACATATTTTCTTGGTGATAAATTTGATTTTCTAATACGAATAAACTCAAATCGAATAGTTACAGTAGATAAGGAGCCCCCAAAACTTATTTTACTGTTATTCGAGGTAGCCGGGTCTTGCATTAAAATGAAAACGTTTACATAATGTATACAAAAGCAGTAAGCATAAAAGAGGTTGATGAAAGCTATAGATAAATATAAAGTAAATAAAGTCGATGGAAATTAGGGGAAATAAAATCTTAGCCCCTAACTGTCAAGTAGGTGCTGGAAAATTTTCACCTAACTCGCTTGTTCGAGACGCTACGACATTTTTAAGAGTTAAAACGCCATAAAGAGAGAAATGCTCAAAATAAAGTAAACATTATTTTTAAATAGAAGCTATTAAAATTTCATGTTCAACAATTTTATCTTCTTTTATGTGCAGTGTCACTTCAGGAGATTGGCGATAATGGCACTTCACAGCTTCCTATTCTTTGTGGCTCTTAGCGGTGTTTGTGTTTTTTTACTATATATCCTCCTCGATGTGCTACCATCCAAGTTAGCTAAGAATGTTACTCTTTGTTATTCTCTGTCAAATTTGCCTTCGGTATGACCTGTTAGTGTCTATATTTTCAAACCCTCTTACTCAAAATTTAGAAATTTCGACTCTCTTTATCATCCTATGTATAAGCATAATTTTCGCTTCCATTATCCTTTAAACCTCTTCGTTTTCATTCTCCGTCCTTGGTATTCTTAGCATTCTACTGCAGCACCATATCGCTGTTGCTTCAAATCTTCACTTTTAGCGTTCCTTTGTTTTTTCCTGTTTCTTAATTCTTTGCTTAGTTTTTTTTTTTGAAGGTATATTACACAATTCTAAATCGCGCTTGGAGTTTCTATGTTTTTTTAAAACACTTCTTAGATATTTCAACGTCTGTACTTTTTGGATTTTGATATCTCGTAGCGCTCAACTTAGGCATTTTTTTCTGACAACAACAATTAGCATTTTCTAACTACACCATTTTAATTATGAACTAACTAGATGCATCCTCTCTTCTATCGCCTTTCCGATTTCTTGCCACCTAGAATCTCTATAAATTTAAATGCAAGATAATTCGTCATCTTCTGTCAAACTGAACCCTATTCCCTTATTATCTATTCCTCAATTCTCCTCACTAATATCTTCTCATTTTCTTTTACTCCCTGAAATTCCTTGCGTCTTACTGAGGGACAATACTTTCCGCTTTACTATGTTGTGTGTGCTGGTTGTGTTAAAGTTTGAAGACACATGTCTCTTGGTATATGTTTCTCACAACAATATTTAAAAGCTAGAATGTGAGTCTGGCTAATAAAATGTCAAAGTAACACCAAGACTATATATATAAACAAACGTTAATTATATTAACGAAAAAAAGATATCCATAGACAATAGGGCATTGTTGCGTGTTACAAAAGAATGACTATGAAAGAAGAAAACTTTTAAACCAGTGGATTGCTTGTTTGTTTGTGTGTGTGTGTGTGTGTGTGTGTGTATGTGTGTGTGTGTGGTTTCATGTATGAGAAAGTTCCAGAAAAAATGAAGTGAAATGTGCTTACGTGCGGGCGTGTGTTTGTCTTTGCGCGCGTATGCTATCCCCAGTGGTGAAAGCGTTTTCCTTGTCCGACCTACGCTGAGTGAAATAGGAAAAAGAGGATGAAAGAGAATGTCACTGCCTATTTATAAGCTTAGGGGGTGTCCCCTGTCGGCGGGACTTTTTTTTTTTTTTGGAAAGTAAGTGAGGTAATCCCATCTACATTTTTTAGGTGTTCTTTCCTTTTTAGTTTCCTCTGTTTCCTCATCATATTTTTTGTTGTTAATATTATTCTCACCAATGATAAATGTTGGTAGAACATGTATTTTCTTTTAGAATGGCATCGATGTAAATATGGAATAAATCCTGTGAAAAAAAAACATGCAATGTCTCAGAAACCAAAACTACTTACATTACACAATCATTGATCCGACCAAGAACGACCGCCAGTCACGATGAACAGATGTACCTCGGAGAGGCACTGTACCTTGATAGACTATTGGGCCTTAAACTCACATCTGACCTTAAGTGTAACTTGTAAATACGAGCCATTGCTAAAGATGCAGGTAAAATTATTGGTTTCCTGTACCGCTTCAGTAAGTACCTATGGCAATAGTAATCCATTCTTGGCTTGATCTGGCTCTTGTAAGAGCCTGATCAAGCCAAGAATGGATTACTATTGCCATATTTCGACGGGAGCTGCCCAGACCGAACTTTCCAGTCCAAAAGCGACTCCAAGCCCTTGTGAGTGATGAATTATTTACATCCGCCAACCTATCATTCACAGGCATGATGTGGCAAGGCTCTCGCTGCTCTGTCGATAATTTCACGGAAAACGCTTGGAAGAACTACACATTTATGTCCGCCAGGATTCACGGCAAGGACTCGCCAGGCCACTTACATTGTAGAAAAACCACCCAGATTACCTCCGTATTCCATCGGTGAGAAGTAAGTTCCGCTCGTGCAGCTTCTTCCCGCGTACCAGTTCTCTGTGGAAACGGCACCCAAGAGGATGTTTCTCAGATCACTACAATTTAACCTGTTCAGGTTTCGGGTTGACCGTTATTTCTCTTTCCAGCGCATACAAAGTGCCTCTTAACGTAACACTTACCTCAAGTAGCCCCCGGGCCCTGTACAGGGTGTACCTTACTGCAAAAGAATTCTTGTCTTAAGCCTTTTTCTAATTTTGTATAATTGCTTAATTCACTTTCTCTACGCATGCAGACAGTCTGATTCTAGTATAAGCCTAGTTTTAGGAAAGTAATCTTTTTTAAGTTAATTCTCCATGTTTTATATATATATATATATATATATATATATATATATATATATATATATATATATAAATTAATCTGATTGCAAAGAACCGAAAAGATCTTTTTTTTTTTCAATTTTCGGATAAAATGATTATTGTGCTCGAAATTATGGAAAAAACTAATATTTTGTTCAAGTACTTTCGGCTATCGCAGTCATTATCAAGAACCAATGTGGTATCTGTGTGATAGTTAGAATTAATTTGTTTAGATTCTGGCATTCGTTGGGAAGCTGGAACTTTGAAATTGTCTAGCGTGACATCATGTGTAATGGCAATTTGGAATGAGGCCGACCAAAAAGAAAGCGATTTAATTTATTAGGTTGGTGCAAAAATAATGACGTAATTTTAACGACAAAAAACGCCATTATTTTTGCATCAACCTAATATTTCATTCTATTTAATTCTCATTATTTATTTTGTTCTTCATTCTAATATATGTTTACATTAATTATATCACATTAACTTCAAGATACTGTCTCCTCTGCTGAATGATATTTGATGTGAACAGTTTATTTTGCATAATAATAGCTTCTTTCCTTCCATTGTAGTATTTTTTTGTATTTGAGGGATCCGATCTCCGCATTGTTAGCCATTATCAGTTTATTTATCTGTATCTTGGGGAGGTTGGTGTTATTTTTTATCATTGTCGCTGAGAATGCAGTCATTTTTTTTTTTTTGCAGTTGGTCTTTTTTAGGATAAATATTGGATTTGTCAGTTTTCTTAATAATGATGACTACTACTCACACCATTTCATCCTCAACACTAGAAAAGAGGCATATCAAATCAACAGTCCAAAAAGTTCAAGTCAGTCAGTTATGTACCATGCGTGATACACGCTTAGGCGATCATGTATCGAAAGATACCTGATCGCCTAAGCGTGTACCGCGCATGGCACATAACTTAGGCGATCATGTATCGAAAGATACATGACTGCCGGTGCAGATTTTTCCCACGGTAGTTTGCCATTTCTTTCTGTGGTATACAAGTTAACATCGAAGGCTATAGAACCCGGCTAGTCCTGCTATTTACCTATAGCTGGGAGGGAGAAGAGGATCCATACCTTTCACAAGGGTATTAGCACGCAAGTGAAGGTAATGGATTCGACTGGAATTCGAACTCGGCTCTCCGATTCCTCAATCCGAGGCTTACTTACTCTACCGTGCCTTCTCCTCCTTCGATATAAGAAAAACTCCAAGTTACATCTAAAATCAACACTGCAAAATTCGTAATGCTAACTGCTAACTCCCTATCTACAAAATCTGAAAATAAATTAGTTATATCCAAAACTATGGTCTTTATCGCCACCTCTAAGACAATCAGAAGTGTAATTAGGAAGAAAAATAGATCCAATATTACTTCAGATAACGGAATTTTTTAATTAAAGTAATTGTTATGTAGATGCATTTACTCTAGACGCGAACTTTTTGGTTACAAGCTATGTAACCAAAAAGTTCGCGTCTATAAACGCAAGAGAGACTTACGTTAGAACAATAATTTAAACACACTTGTAATACCCAGGAACAAAACTGGCCATAACCTTGATTTTACAAATGTTACTTAATTCTTTACGTCGAAAATATTTCGAGGGGATCATTATATAATATTACAAACTATAAGCACACGTAATAACCACTATATTGCATCACCAACATTTATTGAATCCATTCTTAAAGAATCTAACGTATTTAAATATCATAATCGGAGTTGACGCATAATCGTTCCCATATCAACGTGCGGACATCCTCCAAATATAGATAATACCTACCAGACGCACACGCATGTGCGCGTACTCATACACGAACGCACACACAGAGATACAAATTTGCATATTTACATTAGCATGTGAATCTCACATAGACAAACTAGAACAATGATACACATAGACATATAAACACAAAGCATGTTTCACACACACACACACAAACATATATATATATATATATATATATATATATATATATATATATATATATGAAAGTGAACTCAGATGAGACAGGTGGAGTGTCGATTGCGTCTAACATGAAATAGCCTGTCTCATCTGAGTGTTTACTTCAATGTTCACATTTATATTGATATTTACACACGCTCTATTTTTGATATTGAGTACTTTATCCCATAAATATAGCACACCTTAAAACTATATTTCTTCATACACACACACACACATACACACACACACACACACACATATATATATATATATATATATATATATATATATATATATATATATATATATATATATATATATACAATTTAATCAACAAATTGAAAATGGCTAAATGTATAGCCGAAAGCGTTCGGATTAAAAGAACATTCGGACAGTTTTTATATAATTTATCATCTGAAAAGAAAAAAAAATTCTTAGAGTGCATCAGAAATTTTATAAAAAAATAATCAGTGCCCATATTCTGTCGTATTCAATGAAATGTGCATGAAAGATGGATTGCTGGCTAAATACACACATTTTAATGGGTAAAAAAATATTTTATCTTCCATTGACTGGTTTGAAAAATCCTTGTAAATTTTATTTTAATTTACAAGGTGAAAATGATCATTAATCTTAGTGTAATATCAATTCCGGTTGTATAAAAATATGTTGCTCTGTTTGATTAAAACATTGAGATCTTTATATGAATCAGTTTTAATATTTAATATTTCAAAAATTCAAATCTAATGTAAATCTTTATCTCCTGTTTTCTTCATTTGTGTTGTCTTATGGTTCTCGCGTTTTTTTTTTCTTATTCTTTTATTCTTTCACACTGAGTTACCCCTTGCGTTTAGTGGCTTCATTACCTTACTTAGAATGTAATATATATATATATATATATATATATATATATATATATATAATGGGTATTACATAGCACATCTTCATTGATACTGAAGTACATGGAAAAGTTATTTTATTTGAAATATAAATCAACGTAAAACTATATTTAGCAGGGAATGAATTTATTGTCTTTGGTATTTACTATTTCTAAGCATCGTCACCTTGCCTGAAAACTACCTATGTTATTTATTAACTTGATAACTGTTAGATGGTGTTCGAATGCGGTGGATTTCAAGCCTATTGACAATATTTATATCTATTGAAACCAGACATGCGTTCCTTTGTGTTTAAACAAGTACATTTAATTAAAACATAGCAAAGATTTCCTTGTCTGCAGTACTTAATAAAACATTTATTATATATATGTGTGTGTTTGTATGCGCATGTGGGTCTTTATTTGTGTGTGTGTGTGTGTGTGAAAGGAAAAAGGTAAATGGGAAAAAAATAAACAAAACTTATAAACTAGGACGTTAAGGACTTGAAAATGACCGACCGGAAACACGTTATAGATGCTTCAAGAATAAAATAAGAGAATGATTTATTTTATTACATTTCCCATCTTTCCTGCTCTACCCCAGCCACGACTAAAATTTTTGAGTATGTAAGATCAGGCACGCCCGCCATGTTTATCGTCATTTTTCGGCTGCCACTATCCGACCGCCCATCTTGTTTCTCCATAAACGAACGACAATCTAAGACGTAAATCACTGGGAGAGAGCACCCATCCGGTGTTGATAGGTCAGTAATATTTTTTCATTTTCTGTTTTCCACAGCTTGGATGAATACTATGTCAAGAGATGACTACTTTTCATGACCAGGTGTCTCTCGTGGACATGTCGAAGTGACCAGCTTTAAGTTAACGGAGATAAATGATACGCCATAGCTTTATCAGTAATATATTAACCTATCTGTTCGACTATGAAAAAAAAATCTTCGGAAGATTGAGAGATAGAGAGAGAAAGAGAGAGAGGGGTAGGGATCTTGGGTATTGACGGGTAATGAAAGATGTAAGAGGTTGAATGTCGGTGTGCATTAGTTGACCCAGGATAGCGAATCTCGGTCAAAAATATACATAATTTTTATAAGCTAGCGACTTACTTGGTATCGCCTTCATCGTAAATATTGAAACATTTAAGATACTGCTTTAGCTGCAGAAAGATATATTTCATTGCATAGAAGATTGATTTTAGAGCCTTCTTTTCAACAATACGCCAGGTCCATTGATAAGAAAATGGTTGTTTATAAGAAGAATCTTTCATATTTAATGAGGTAGATATCAAGTGCCTTGTCAGTTAATTGTTAACATACTAAATTCTCTTCAGACAATTGAAATTCTACTTTGTGTGTTTGAAGTTCTTACTATCATTTCCGCCTGTGGCTTTATGTTTATTTACGTTCAGGTGCATATTCTTTAAGAAAGGAAATTTAAAAAAGAAGGAAAAAAGAAAAAGAAAAGTGGTTTCTAATATCCTAAATGGATCAGCTAATTCCAGAACGTGCGTTGTGGTTGATATCGGCTCGGAATGAGAAATCCTAGAGCCGCGTTCGAATTCCTCTCGAGTTCGTTAATTTCACTTACGCGCAAACACCCTTGGGAAGGATAAAAATCCATTTCTTCCCCCCTCCTTCCATGGGTTGAATAGCAGGAAAGACTGGGTTCTTTAGCCTTGATTAGCAACCAGTTGATCGCAGAAAGAAATGGCAAAATACTGCGGGAAAATTTGCCCAGTCAATAATATATTGAAAGGCACACGATCGCTCAAGCCTCTTTCACGTGTGGCACTTAAATGAGGGACTGAATTTTTAAAAGGCCGGACACACAGATGAATTTTATCACGGATTAAAATCTTGGAGATGGCCTAAGAATTGTCTGCCTCTAAAAAATCTGATCAAACACAAGTTTAGGTGTTTGAACAAAATTAAAATTGAAACAACATATATATATTGCAGAATTCTGTAATTTACTCTGATTTGCGTACACATTCTTGAGGACAGTTTTTATTAATTTTTTACAATACAAGACTCAAGATCCACTCAAAATAGAGGGCTACTGAATGAGTTTGTTGTATGGTCGTAAGAGGAGGAGGTAAGACAAATGTAGGAAATCTAATGGTTCATTCCAGAATTGAAGAGATTATTTTCTTAATATCAGGGAAGCATTCTCTTGGGAGCCTGTTCCACAATGTAGTGTTTCTTGGGAAGAAGCTGTCCGAATGAACGTTCCTTCATACTAAAGAAATACAACAGCAATTTAAATGATTCATCACTTTATACGTGCCGTGAGGGGTCTTAACTGTGAAGGTCAAGATTGTGGAACTAAGCAATGTAGATCATCAAACAATATTCCATGAAATTAGTGATAAGATTTTCACGTTTTTCCCAAAGGCGTTGTCTAGTGGAAATAATCCATCACCCACAAGTCCTTGTCGACGCTTTTGAACTGTATCAAACCTGGAAAACAAGATATAGCATCGGCACTAGTTTTATCTGGATAAGGCATAGAAAAGACATATAAGAATGAGTCAGTTATTTCTTCCTCTTTATGTACTGTGGACCATCAGGATCATAGCTCTTCATAATCTCCTATCCGTTGTAGCTTTTAATAAACTTTAGATTTCTTTTATTTCTCTTAATATCTGTTCCGCCATCAATTTAGTCAAGCTCACTAAATATGTTATACATTATTTTCCTCTGTCCCTCTTGCCCTCTATCTGTACCGGGAGTATCAAATTTTCCAAGTCCTCCCTTCTCATCAGGCGCTTCAGAAACCTCAATACGTGTCCAAGAGCCTCCTTGACAGTACAACCCTATATCTCGATATGCGAAAATTAGGGGTTTATTCGCTAATGGTGAACCTTAATAGATTGGTTTTGTGTTGTTTTCATTATTTACACCACACACCTAGAGTTCTTTCCTGAAATTGTTTCTGCACTATTTTGCCCAATATATTGACATTCAATCCGATAATATGGTGGTCTTTACTAAAAATATTTTTCACTAGTATTAAAGCCGCTTTTTTTTCTCCATTAAATATTACTTTGAATGTTATACAACACAAGTAAATATCACTGAGCACTACAATGCCGTGAAGAAGAATTCTTGTACTGCGACAGGCGAACCTCAAAGACTTCGACCGATAATGAGCAAACTAAACCAGAGATAAAAAAAAAAAAAAAAAAAAAAAGATTTTATTAAAAATAAAAGTTTTCGTACTTTCTGAAATTTTTCAACTAATGACAGAAAGGGAAATATCAAGGGCCTTAACATGAAGCAATAATGAGAAAGCTTCTCTTATAGTACGACTATATTGTTTCTTATTATTTAAGTCACTCATTTATAAGAAGTTCTATTTAAATTTGACGAAATGTTAAGTAACTCATAAAAAAGAGAGAGAAAGAAATACGTTACTTAATACTGTATTCAAGAATTCTAACAATTCTAGTTTAATTACATTGAAACAACAAACATAAACAATTTCAGTAACCCGAGTATTAATTCTTACATAAAAATCAAGCAAGAAGATTCCTGGTCAAAATCTTAAATTGTTTATTTTGTGTATTGTATCGAATTCGACTCTTAAACGGTTCCCTAAACCTGAAAGCAACTTGAATACTGGTAAAAATCCGAAATTGCTTCCTTATTTTATGAATTCAGCCTATGCAAGAGGATAATGCCACTAACATGCAATTGACTACAGGGAATCAGAAAGAATGAGAAGAATTTAAAAAGAGTCGGGAACCAAATCTTAAACAGGAAACAATCTTTAATTCTCTACTTCTGTTCAAAAGACTGAGGAGGGGTGTGAACCGGGCGAAAATAGTGTACTCTATTTAATCAGCACACTTTATTTTGTTTCTGAGTAAATGTCCCTGTTTCTTAATTCTGTCTACATATTTTGGAAGACATACTAATGATAATTCTTTTGCAAAAATTATACTTCATGTAAAGAAATTAATTCCTCATTCTTTCAAAGGTAGATTAGTCATATATTTAATAGTGTTTCTGTAATCTACAGTTCAAGAGAACCGTAATGCAACTTGTAAAGGGTATAATTTTAATTATACTGAATGATATACGTGCAGCACGGCTAAAAGTATATTCATTTAAGCAGTGAGTTTATCACTAACGTTAGAAATCTCAGTCAATATATCTGTATAAAAATAGTAAATGTTCCTATACATTTTGATACAGAAATTAGCCAATAAAAAATCATCATTTAAAATGTTATAAAGTATTATCAAAGGGAATTTTAAGAATATATTCACCAAAAAAAAAATATGATAATTAAGGTGACCAGAGGTAATAACACAAAAAGAATATTTTATCAAAATTTTTATGGGATGTTAGAAGAAGCAACTGAAATTGCAATAAAATTATACGTGGAACTTTATAGACATAGTTTTGGTTATATTAGAAATGGAACGAATATATAGAGGAATGTTTCTATTTTAAAAAAAAAAAAATAACACATACAAATACCGGACGTGCTACTGTAGTTTCATCATTCGGGTCTACAGGCTGGTTTCCTTATCATTATACCTCACATCACCACGTATTTAAATACAAAGTGGCATAAGGTATGATTATAATAAAATTAGCCTCTATTTAAATACATGATGGTGTGAGGTAACCAAAAACCAGCATGATGATCCACACAGTGAAACTGCAGTAGCGGGAGAGATTTTGCACCATTAATATATCTTTTTAGAAACGATTCTTTTTTTTGTTTTTGTTTCTTGTATTTCTCTATTGTTTAGGTATTTAAATCGGCTAAATCTAGCCAATTTCCAGTTAGATTTTGTTTTAACTGAGTGAATGTATATATATATATATATATATATATATATATATATATATATATATATATACAGCAATGAAAAACAGAAAATATAGCTTTTACATATCCTCAGAAAAAAAAAATCTCTCGGAAATTACTATTCGACGTATTTTTACAGCCGCCTCACCCCTCTCTCTGTGTGTATATATATATATATATATGTATATATGAGTAGAAAATATAGAAAAATTATACTTACAACGTCATAAACGAAAGACGTGCCAGCAAAAACAAATACTATAAAGCAACAACATAATATTTCAAAACTGAAACGTAACTCCGTATTATTCAACTTCTAAAATTCTGAAAACAAATAAATTTGTAAATAGCTTACTACTTATTCCTTATTTAATCATATATATATATATATATATATATATATATATGTGTGTGTGTGTGTGTGTGTGTGTGTGTGTGTGTGCGTGTGTATGTATTGCATGTACGTGTTTAGGCAGCAAGAATTAATTTCAACAAGTTTTGTTGAACAATATTGAGAAAGTCTGTCTATCCAAATTTTCATTTTGTTTTTCTAATTTCCAACTAAGTTGTTTTATACAATCGGTAGACTTTCCAAAGTTCATTTTTGTTTTTTTCCCGAGTATTTTCGAATGTTGATGCATAATGAAACAAGCCTTGTCAATATTTCTCAATAATATATATATATATATATATATATATATATATTAAAATACAGGGTCACATCACACACACACATGCACACACATACACACACACACACACACATATATATGTATATATATATATATATATATATATATATATATGAGTGAATTGGTCAAATGTAATGCCTGCCATAAATTAATTATCGAAAATATCACTCAGAATTACTGTTTTTCTTTCACCTATAAGTTATAAATTTTAGTTAAAAGAAGCGAAAAATTATTGTATCGTATATTTTCCTACCTATAATCTTCTTTCAAATTTGTAGGCGTTATAGATACAATGACATAACAAAGAAGGCTCATAGACCTTTTGTTTGTTTAGTATTTCTTGCCCACAATTATAGAATGAATGTTTTGGAAAGATTGTACTTGATGTAAACAGATTAAATATCTGGGTCAGTCGAGTTAATGTTTGCCCGAGAGAGAAAAGACAAACTGACCTTAGGGCCTGCCAAGGGTACGCTATCTGTAATTGAAAATACGGCCAAAACAGTCTGATATTCTCATTACAGCTGACAGAAGGAAGAACTATTGCAAAGCATTCATGTGAGTCATGAAAATTTCTGTAATATCGTGCGGTATCCTAGTTAATTCAATGTCCGGACAAATTGAAAAATTAGAGGAGACTTGCTTCCAAAGTAATGCACCTCAATCTATTCTTACAAATAAATGAATTGCAAACTTGCATAACCATTATTTTTCAATTTGCTAATCATTTAATTGGATAGAACTAAGTTTTTTTTGTTTTTTGTTTTTTTCAACGTATTGTATAGTTGATAGGCATAGCGTAACATAAAAACTTACAAATATACACACACACAAAAAAACAAAAAACAAGTTCTAGTCATATTACTATGTTGGGGTGACATTTTTTAGAAAGTAAAGTTAATTTAACCGATCTTTAATATTATTATTAAAAGTTCATCGAATATTTTACAAAAAGTCAAGCCTCATAATCCTAATATATATAGTGATTTTACAAGCATAGTTTAGATGTGGTACAAGGCCGAAATTTGGAGTTAGCCAGTGAGGATCGAACTCACTACACAGTCGTAATAGTTTAAGCGTGACAAGCTTGCTAACCATTACACCACCTCGAGGTAACCACATCCTAATTTATATAAAGCAGACGTCAAGTCATTGTCATATGATTCTACTCTGACTGCTTTCTTGTCAATGGATCATGACACTCTCATGCTGGACATCGACAGAGTATTGCAGAAGCTCTAGATGACTAAACGAGAACGCGTAGGTACCATCATGCTTTGGCTGATTGTATGCTGCGGCTTGTTTGATTGCAACATACACCAGATTTAATAATATATTATATATATTTTTTTTACTAATCTTCAGTAAGTATACGTACATGTAATAGAGTGGGAATCTAATTCCAAATCACAAAATACAGTAAAACTTCACCGTAATATCGAATTTATACTGATGCAAGTGCACAGCGTGTACCTTAGCTGTAAACAGTGACTTTTTTTTTTAATAAGGGCCAGTGCGATGAAATAACCCAGCGCAAGCAAGAGTTAAGCAGCAGAAATTCACACATGGTCCTTTTGTTTCATTTGAGCGGATTTTAAACTTTCAGGAGGTTGGGTGGTAGTTTTGAAGAACTGTTGTTACAGCGTGATGAATTCAAGGTGCGTTGATGTTGTCAACAGTTGTCAAATGAAAATTCATACATTAGTAAAGCTCGTTCTGTTTGCTTATGTCGTACACACAATTGCCATGATTACGTCGCTAAGAACCGTTGGAGCTGCAAGGTAACCTTGACATATTTAGGAATTTAGAATTTAGAATAATCCAGAATCTATACTGGCAATAAAAAGCCTGCATACGGATAGAAAATGAATTCAGAAATATACAAAAATAGATGGAGGTGTAAGACAAGGATGAGACTACCCACTGGATATATTGAACTTATAGAGTGAGGCGATTCTGAGAGAATTAGAAAGCCTACCGTGATTCATTCTTAATAGTAACATAAGACTTTAAGATGATACAGTGTCGGTAGCAGACACAGAAAAGAAAACGACAAGAACTGTTACAGAAGGTAGTAAAAAAATAAAGAAGAAAGTATTAGAATCAATTGCAAGAAGATAGAATTCATAATTGTTAGCAAAAGAAAGAGGCCAATATGCAAATTTAAAATTGTAGATAACAAAATCAAGCATGTTCAACAATTTAAATACCTGGGAAGAATTTTAACAGAAGACGGAAGGTGTGACACTGAAATCCGAAGGCGCGTTGTGATAGCGAAAGATGCCCACGAAAAGCTAAGTATTAGAAACATGATTATTTCGTCATAAACAAATGAAGGAGTGCTGAAATGTGATATATATAATCCCTTCGATATGGCAGTGAATGCAGGACAATCTCCACTTAGATGAAATGACACAGAGTAACAGATGGTTCTACATAAGGAAAGCTGCGAATAACATTAGCCGAACATACGTTATAGATTAAAAGGACACAAAAAAAGGACACATGTTGTTAACTTCACAAAAAGACAGTTGAAATTTCTAGGGCGCAAAATGAGAAAAAGAGGAAGATTAAAGTCAAGAGGAACAGACGAATGCGCTGGATTACCTACCTAGAATGTTGAGCAGGGCCACGTATAATCAGAACATTTTTAAATCCGTTCAGCAGATATTATTGGAAAATAACGACTCTGTGCTTCTGTAGCAGCGGAATACTTCCCGCACATGCGTGCTACTCATCATGCTCTGAGAGATACTGGACAACGTCCCTTGTCGGCAGGATCGCCATCGTCCTCTGCATTGTAATTTTTTTTAACCGATTCACGCAGAAAGGCACGGTTATCCACTATGACGCTACCGGGAGTGAGAGAGAACGAGAAGAGTGTAGAAGTAACTGGAATCCCAATCCTCAACAGGAAACAACATAAACCTCTGCTCCTGTAAAATAAAACTCAGGAGGTGTTTGAACAAGAGGATAGGCGAACATATTTACTCTTATTGATGTAGATTTTAGGAGAAACCGGTAACCCAATGCTAAACAGGAAACAATGAATAAACCTTTACTCATTATTTACATTATTCGGATTATTGTCCTCATCTTTGTCGCCATATTTATCACAACGTTTCGGCATTTGTACGCTCTGGACTTCTTCAGGTGATTGGAATGTTGAACTGAACACTTTATTTCGCTCACGGTTCTAGTTCCACTGGGATAGGCGGGTACAAGAGGAGGAGGACAACAACACTCAGAAAACAGTCTGCCTGCCTTATGTGAAGGGGTTATCAGAGAAAATACAAAGCATCTGCGGTTGATATAACATCAGGACAACCTTCAAAAGCTTGACGAGACTTCGCAGATATCTCTCCCGAAAAGACCCCCCTAGAGGAGAACATGACTAAAGACTGTGTGTACGCTATCCCGTGCAGCTGCGGAAAGGAATATAAAGGAGAGACAGGCTGTAACACGAGGGGAAGTGGAAAAACAGGCGTGGCTTACCACATATGGAGAGAGAAGGGAGATCACCGCCCTCTGTGGGATTGTGTTGAGATCATAGACAAATAACACCATTGGAAAATTCGTAAACTTAAGGAATGAGCACATATGCTAGGCCACAAAAATCTCCTGAGCCGACCAAGCATAGAAATAAATACAATATGGGAACCAGTAATAAGGAGTGCCAGAGAAAAGCAATGATAACAACAAAAGTTGCAATATGAGCACTGGTAAAAATTGTGGCTGAAAACATTAGGTTTATAATACCCAGAAATTCATACCCAGATGTTCACATGGCATAGTGGATAAAGGCGTTGGTTAGTGACAGGACCCAAAGAGTGTGAGTTCAATACCCGATTAAGGCAGTGGAGAACTTTCAGAGGGAACTTAGCAGGAGATAACTGATAGCTGACATCCATCAAACATGGCACATGAAACTAGAACAGGCTACCCCAGTGAACGAAATAAAGGGTTCAGTTCGACATTCAAAAGCCAAAACGTTGTGATAAATATGGCGGACAATAGTCCGAATAATGTAAATAATGTACATAGTACCTCATCTCAGAAATATAGACAAACATTTATTCCTATTCAAAAGACCAATGAGAAATGACGAGACACCGTCTGAATCGTTCATTTAATCCATATACAATGTGTATTTTATCAACAAGATTAAGAAGTGTTGATTATTTTTCATGAGTCCGATTGTTAACATATAAAGTTTCAAATTGTTTTAATTCTTAAGCAGGATATACAATATATTTAAATCGAGCTTGTGTAATGTTTATACATTTAATATTTCATTTATATGTTTTAGGACGTATCAAACATTTTATGCTTTATTTAAAGGCTAAATATTTTTGTTTGTATAATAATAATTCTTTGAAACGTATAATTATTTTTGGCGAGTCAATATTGCATTAACATTTATTTGAGAAAAACAATTATTTTTCCTGATACAAGTACTACTATTTAACCCATAGTTGGAGTAAGCAGATTTATTCTTATATTTCATAATGGTATTTTTTTTCAATAATATACATTCGCTGAAAGATTCTTGGTCCTGAAATTAAAATATTGGGAAAGAATAAAAAAAAAATGATTAAACTTTGATCGAGATATTTTAGTAGGAAGTGAAGATTATGATGATTTAGAGAATAAGTAAATAAAAAAAAAAATGCTCCTGAAGTGCGAGAATTTAAGATTGTCTGGTTTGTGGAAGCATCCACGTGATAGTTTGTCCCACAAAGCAGTGGTTCTTCTGAAAAAAAAAATGGAATATGTAGGTTTTAGTGTGGCACGACTACATATAGGATAAAAGTAGAACAAAGGAATATAGCTCGTCTAAATATTTGTCATGAACGAGTTTGTGAGGGACAGGGACTGCAGGACAAAAAATAAGTGACCCAAACGAGGCTGCGGAATCGACTTTAACGTTTAATGAAGTCTTACCTAATGTTAACTGCAATCAATTCAATTACATACAAGATCTATAGCTTAAACTAGTTTTTAAGAATAATGGAAACCAATTTTTATTTCTGAGATGACGTTTTATAATTTACATTATATATTTCTGAGATGACGTTTTATAATTTACATTATTATTGTTCAGACGGTTATTCTCATCTTTGTTGCCATATTAACGGCGTTTCGGACGCTGCACACTCCGGCCTTCCCTGTGATTGGAATTTCGAAATGAACCATTTATTTCGTCCACTGGCGTAGATTGTTCTAGTTCCACATGCCATGCCTCTTCCAGATGCCTCGGTTATTCCCCATTAACTCAACTCTTCTCAGTAGCTAGGTATTTAACGTCGCAACAATTTAAGTCAAGTCACTGGATCCAACTAACGCTTTTATCCTCTGCTCATGTGTCCTTTAGGACATCAGTGTATGAATTTTTGGGAATTATAAACTTAATGTCTCAGGGACAATAATTTTGTTTTTTTTACCAGAGCTCGTATTGCAATTTGTGTCGTTATTATTGCTTTTCTCTAGCACTCCGTATTACAGTTTTCCATATTGTACCTTTTTCTATGATTGGCCGGCTTAAGAGATTTTTATGGCATAAGCATTTCGTTTTTGCCAGTGGTGTTCTCTGTCTATTATTTTAGCTTCATCCCACAGCGAGACGGTGATCTTCATTTTTCACTTCATATGTGTTCAGCTACGCCTGATTTCCCCTCGTGCTACGGCTTTACGGTGTTCTTGTAGTCTTAAGGGGGCATCCTGTTTCTCTTTTATATCTCATCACAGCTGTCGGGATGACATACACAGAGACTTTCGTCATGTTCTCCTCTATGGGGGCTCTTACACGGAAAATGTCTGCGAAGTGTTGAACCACTTTTGAAGATTGTCCTGCTCTTATATGGCCTATATATCTTTTGTATTTTTTGCGATAATCACTTTACATATGCTAGGCAGACCGAAGCTATTTTTTGAATGTCGTTATCCTCTTGTACCCTTCTATGCCAGTTTGTCGGAGCTGCTGCCATGTACCCAGGGTAGTTGTTATGTTTTAGGGTACTGCTTATACTAACATTTCTTGTTCATATATATCTGGGTCGCTACTTATGATTTTGCTTGATGTTGTAAGCAGCACACGATCCCATTCTTTACAATCTATGGTTGGTGGAGTTAAAGTTGAGGTATTGTCCGGTGGTGTAGGCTTGCGGCATACAAATGTCTTGAATCCATACTCTGTTCCGGATATTAATACATCCAGGAAAACGCGTTTGTTGTCGTTTACTTTTTTTCCATTATCAACTGTATCGATGATCTTATTGAGTTCACATGGTCCAGTAATAACTGGATCTCTTCCTGATGTGAGCAGAGTATGAAGGTGTCATCCATGTATCTCAGCCATAGGGTTGGCTTTAGTGATGTGGATTCTAATTCCATTTCTCGGAAGTATACCATGTATATGTTTGCCGCTGCTGGTGTTAATGGCTAGCCCATTGCTAAGACTTCTTCCTATCGATATATGACTGATCCTGTTCCGAAGTGTGTTGTTTGTGTATAGAAAAAAACAACAACAATGAAAACAGATCGAAAACTGTCGCCGATATTCATTAAGAACAAGGAGTAGTTCCCATTTAAGGCATACAGGCAGTTACAAGAGGTTGCCTCACATATACAGTCTCCCCAGAATTCACAAAGACAGTATTCTGCTCAAGGCAGTTGTTAGCTGCCAAGGCTCTATGTGCCATCCTCCAAGTCACTTGTCGATATAATTGACCATTAATAGGAACGTCACTTTCATATGCCCGAAACCTCGGCCACTTTGTGGAAATAATCAAACATTCTCCTTTCAATTTCAACCAGATAGTGAGCCTGGACGTGGCTTGTTCACCAAGGTACTCACAGAGGAGGCACTATATTGTGATCAGGGGCGAACTGGCCTCGGACACATCCCTAGGAGAACGGACCAATATACCAATAGATAACCTGTTGAAGATGCTGACTTTCTGTACGCAAATAATACGAGTGTATGGTTTGTCATATTATTATTTACGAAATTTTCTCTTTGTGATTGCCTTTACGCTTTTATGCCTCATCAAGCCGCCTTGTACGGCCTTAATAAATATTAAAAATTGATCGATGTAAACAAATTTAAGTTAGTCGAAATTCTGAAATATAAAACTTATTATAAGTTTTTCGTATTTAAATCATTAAGGTGGCGTATTGTTATTAACACTAAAACCGCGAATTAACATTAAAATAGCAGTACATAGAGTACCTGACTTTTTAGAAATCGTTTAGATCGATCAATTTTTAGTAGTGTAGTGGTGTTAGCATACGCAGGTGAAGCTTTTATTTCATTTCACGAGCCATCATTTCATTTGGCTGAAATATAGTACGTTACTCTTGGGAAAAATGAGTTTTATTTGTCATTTATTGCGTTAAATTGTATGACGGCCGCCACCTCGATGTCGAACATGACTATTGCAATATATCGTATATATATATATATACATAAGTAATAGACTGATTCAATAGTAATTTCCGTTTCGAGAACCAACTGTAATGGCGTACGGATTATCCTGTCTACTTATCATAGACAGTAAAAGTAAAAAGAAGTCGAGTAAACTAACCTCCCTTAGATATTTCACAGCAGTGTCAGCGTAGACATGGATTAAAGGAAGAATTGTTTTTCTGCACAACAACGCAAGTTCACATGGAAATACAGTAGGGCAAGAAATATTTTAAAATACTGTTAGTGCAACGTCACCTGAACTTGCATCAACTTATTAACTTTTTTATTTCGCTGCCAAACGCTGTTATAAGAAAAACTTTCTATGATGATAACCAGCGTGAAGAGTTTTTCACCTCTAAACCTGTGAAAGTTTAATCAAAGAATTGTCTGATATGAGGCAACAAATTATTGCAATTAATGGTGAATATTTTTATAAAGTTGATAAACAAAAACAGGAATTAGCATGTATATAACGATTCCCGTAGGTTAAGCGAAGTTAAGGAACGTCGAGCTTGGTTATTACTTTAATGGATGGCAGCTTGGGAATACGAGGTGCTGTAAACTTAGATGTGCGGGTGGTGTAATGGATAATGGCTCGGAATTTTTAATCGGATAGACAAGTTATAATTCCAGTAGAATTCGTTATATTCATGCGTAAATACCCTTGGGGAAGATATAAATCCACTTCATCTCCTTCGAGCTATGAGTTAATTATTAAGAATTGTATCCCAAATTATTAATATACAAAAAAACTTACAATCTAAAAATATTCTCTGACTTTAAATAACGTGCAAAGAATTGATAACCCGTAAAAAACGAAACAATCATGATAAAATTTCCTAGCATAACTTTATTCTTTCCATTTAAATTATTTATTTTTTTGGTGGACAAATAAATTTTCAGCAGTTCCTTGCACGTTTAAATAGCCCGATGAAATTGATGTTGCAAATCAAGAAGTATATGTATTTGTATACCTGTTGGTGTTCTGTTGATAAATATAAGAATACTCACTAAACGCCATCGTACAGTTCACATAGAATTCTCCAAATGCAAATGAATCCTTTCTCCATTATACAAGGTGTCCCCACAAAACTGATATAATTTAAAATGTGAATATCTGAGTAACTACATATCCCAGAAAAACAAAAAAGAAGCATGATGTTGAACAATAAAAGATTTATTTAGCAAAATTGAAACAAGATATTCAAAGGGATGTAGATTTTATAACCGATTTCAAAAAGATTCACAAATATGCGCACCACCTGTGACCCGACAACAAAATTCAGGAGTCTATGACGAGAATAATATCGCTAAAAAGCACCATCCAGCCTTCGTAGCTCAGTAGGGCACGTCAGAACTAATCAAGGTCCCATTTCAGTGGGGTTCGGGGGACGTAGGTTCGTATCCTACCTGAGAGCTCTTATCTTTCGGTAATAAAATTTCTCGAATATTCAGGTCGGAATACGAAAATAAGCAAACGTACTGCTAAATAAATAAACTGAACGTTACTCAAATAAGAGTATCCCAAAATAAGTTTAGATTGATAAAAATACCCCCCCACACACACATATATATATATATATATATATATATATATATATATATATATATATATATATATATTTGGTTGAAACAATCCAAATAAATATGTTAGCTCTATCACTGATATTGAGCGCTTTACATATATAATACATAAATAATATATATATATATATATATATATATATATATATATATATATATATATATAACATTTAACAAACAATATAAACAATAATGATAGTCTGTTTTTGTGGCATGAAAAATTTCAAAACAACACCAAACTCTTGTATACGAAACGCGGAAACGAAAATGTCATCGCAGTTCGTGACGTCACGCATGGCCACGCGAGAGTGAAAACGAGAAGTATTAAGTATGGGAATCCTTTGGTATAAACCAATGGTTTCTGCTATGAATTATAGGCATTTAAGAATATTTGAGGAGATTTCATAGTTTATTTTGTTCAGGTAAGGTTTATTTAAATTAGGTTTGTTTTGTTCGTGTATTGTTTGATATATTGAAATGTAATTATCATCTTTGATAATGGCTTATGTAAGCCGGGAGCTTAGATAGGATTAAAACATTTATCAATATGGTGGTTTTCTTTCGTCTTTCAATGATAATGTTATTAAGCTTATCAGACAACATGAAAGGAACTTAAAATAAATAGACAAATCTTGTCTATATTATTTAATGAAACATGCATCAATGCAAACTTGCTGCCTAAATACACAGACAATATATATATATATATATATATATATATATATATATATATATATATATATATATATATATATATATATATATATAGTACAGTAACAGATCAGTTTGGTATATAATCCAGGTGGATCGTAGTAGTATGAAATATTATAACTGATCCACAGAGTTCAATGTATTTATTAAAACAGACTATATATATTTTTACAGAAAGTTTGTGTGTTTGTGTGTTTGGGATATAGGTGTGTGTGTGTGTGTGTGTGTTATGTGCGTGTGTGCGTCTGTTTGCGTGTACTGTGAAAGTTCACGTAGAAATTGTGCCGAATATAAGAAATGCATAGCGTTACTTGAAGAACGTAAATGTTAATAATATTTGGAGAATGATGATCGCCTATATGGCGCATCAAAAAAGAATACTCACGAATTTAGTGACATCTATGAAATTGTTAGTCAGTCTGGCAACGAACCGGCTTTTGTTTGTAAATAAATGAATTAAAAAGAGGAAAAGAGACTCCGAAACAATAAGGAAACAAGTATAAATGATGTATCAGTGATGAAAGAGGTTGAGATAGCATTTTGACTGCCATAACATAAAACTGACAACTTCAAACTGTTTATAAACTGTGTCTAGAGATTATATGCAAGTTATGAATTGGTATAAAGAGTTGCATCTTTAATGTTAAAAGTCCTATTATGATGTTGTTTAGATTCTACTCAATATTATTAACTTAGATATATAGTGATAGAGAAATCCATTGATTTTGGTTGGAAAAAAGTTTACTAAGTTAGCGAAACAGACTAATTTGACTTGAGTTTATTTGCAACTATTTATTTTTATAATTTTACATTATTATACCTTGTAAAACTAATGTAAAAAAAATATTAAAATATTTTAGAATAAATTCGTCAATTTCTTAAAGGAAAAACATTAGAAAAAATTATTTTAAAAATAAAAGATATATTAACAAAAAATAATAAGAACCTCCTAAAATTTATTGCACAGATGATCCTTTCTTTCCAATAACTCTTTGCCTATTGTCAACATCTGATGTTAGATCTCCAATTTCAGCGGCTGGTAAGTTGTTTGCAGCAACTTTAACTGCCTCCCAGAGGTGACACTTGCTGCTGAATTGCCTTCCATTAGAATAAATATATCTCTTAAGGATGCTCCACAGGTTTTGAAGGCCAGTCCATATGAGAATCTTCAACA
>OZ010573.1:85139266-85141766 GCA_963932145.1 Acanthosepion lycidas | reverse complement strand
TTAATACGATCTGAGTCGGTGTGAATCAAAACCATTAAATGCGTAGCGTGTGTGAAATAGTGGTTAGTAACTCATTTCGACCCAGCTCGTTATGCTAACAATTCTTCGGTTGTTGGTTGATTGATTTTGATTAACCGTGTATAATCGATTATGAGTTTTTTTAATGCCGAAATCTAAATATTTTGAATATAGTTGTATGGCTTTAACTACAGATAAAATGTATTGTTGGTCATTTTGCTTCAAATATATATCGTTGGTATGTTTTATGTAAAAAAGTATTGCTGGTATTTTTACTATAAAAATGAATATTTATATTTTCATAGAGATTTCTTTTGTTTTGTTTTGGTCTTCACCATTTCGCGATAGCTTGGACCCTAAGAGGGGCTACCACCTGGAGACATAATAACCTGGGAACAATAGCAATTAAGAAGTGGTTCTACGCTCCTCAAAACCTTCAGTCTTCCGATCAGAAGTCTTGCAGTCGGATGTAGTTTATCGTCATACCCAGGAATACAAGACATCGAAGTTATATTCCTTTCCGCAGCTGCACGGGATAGCGTACACACAGTCTTTAGTTTGTTCTCCTCTATGGTGGGTCTTACTCTAAAGCCAACTCTATGGTTAAGGTACGTAGATGACACCTTCATACTCTGGCAACATCAGAAAGATGTTCAGGTTCTACTGGACCATGTGAAGTCAATAAGACCTTCGATACAGTTCACAATGGGGAAAGAGAGTAACAACACACTCCCATTCCTGGATGTCCTAATATCTCGAAAAGAGCATGGGTTCAAGACATCTGTATACCGTAAACCGACATTCACCGGACAATACCTAAATTTCAACTCCCACCACCCATACAGCGTAAAGAAAGGGATCGTCCGTTGCTTACAACATCGAGCAAAAGTCATAAGTGGCGACCCAGAGACGTTAGATAAAGAATTGGTTAGTATAAGTAGTACCCTATAATGTAACAACTATCCTGGGTACATGGCAGCAGCCCAAACAACTGGGATAGGCGGGTACAAGTGAAGGAGGAAAACAACACTCAGAAAACAGTCTGCCTGCCTTATGTGAAAGGGGTTATCAGAGAAAATACAAAGAATCTGCGGTCCATATAACATCAGGACAACCTTCAAAAGCTTGACGAAACTTCGCAGATATCTCTCCCATGTAAGAACCCCCATAGAGGAAAACATGACTAAAGACTGTGTGTACGCTATCCTGTGCAGCTGCGGAAAGGAATATAAAGGAGAGACAGGACGCCCCCTCAAGGTAAGGCTTCAAGAACACTAGAAAGCTGTACCCCGAGGGGAAGTAGAAAAATCAGGCGTGGCTGACAACATATGGAGAGAGAAGGGAGATCACCGCCCTCTGTGGTATCATTGGAAAATTCGTAAACTTAAGGAATGAGCACATATGCTAGGCCACAAAAATCTCCTTAGCCGACCAAGCATAGAAATAAATATAATATGGGAACCAGTAATAAGGAGTGCCAGAGAAAAGCAATGATAACAACAAAATTGCAATATGAGCTCTGGTAAAAACATAAAATGATAACAGCAAAATTGCAATATTGAGCACTGGAAAAAATGGTTGCTGAAGACATTAGGTTTATAATACCCAGAAATTCGTACCCAGATGTCCTCAAGGTCACATGGCACAGTGGATAAAGGCGTTGGTTAGACAAGTGAGTTCAATACCTGGTTAAGGTAGTGGAGAACTTTCAGAGCTGACATGGCACGTGAGCGAAATAAAGGGTTCAGTTCGACATTCCAACCACCTGAAGAAAAATTGTTGTGATAAATATGGCGACAAAGTCCGAGTAATGTAAATAATGAAAATTCCTTGTGACGACAAAAATATACTGAAGGCAAGAATTATATTAGCATTTAGCAACTTAATCAAGGAGACAATCCAGAAGAGATGCAGTAGATTCCGAAGTCGTCTGGAAACCGTGGTTAAAGCCAATAGCGATTTTATAGAATAAAATTACCATAATATATTACCATAATATTGGAAGTAACCAATTTAACAAGAAATAATTAAATTTTTAACAAGAAAAATCTCAAGTTGGTTTTATAAATCGCCGCAAAACATTATTGATTTATTTAAGATGGAAGGATCTATTATAGCGTCTATAATTCATATTAAACACTATACAATATACATTGTATTTATTTTCAAATTTTCTAGTTGAATTTTTCATCTATATTGCATACTAGCAGTAGAGCCCGGCGTTGCCCGGGGCTGTAACAGCAAGAGATAGATCAAGTATCGACCATCATAAAGACTGAAAATTAAAATTGACAAAGATTATTGTTTAATAATACATTGTATTTATTTTCAAATTTTCTAGTTGAATTTTTCACCTATATTGCATACTAGCAGTAGAGCCCGGCGTTGCCCGGGTCTGTAACAGCAAGTATCGACCATCATAAAGACTGAAAATTAAAATTGACAAAGATTATTGTTTAAGGTTGACGGACACGCGTGTCTT
>OZ010573.1:85109266-85134266 GCA_963932145.1 Acanthosepion lycidas | reverse complement strand
AATTGTCTAACATTAACTGCCATAAAAAATAATTGGCATTACATAATAGCTGAACACTCCTATCTTTGTTTCTAACGAATTATTCTGTTTCTCATTTTGGGGCCAAATTTCTGGGGGCATCTTATTTTTTTTCAAATGCTCCGTCGTATTTCGGCGCCACTTTATTCCATTGCCTGTCATGACATTATTCCTATATTTTTTGCTTAGTTTCTGAAAGGCATCTTTCGTTATCCCAATGCGACTTCCCATTTCTGCTACATTTCTTATATCCCAATTATGTCATTTTTCTTAATACTGTGTTGAGTTTCTGTAAGACATTTTTCTTTATCAAATGCAACTTCTTACTTCTTTGTCACATTTTCCACTGTCCGTTATGATATTTTTTTAAGCGTTTCACCCCAATCAAGGCGGGAAGCCACTAGGACGCAAGGGGTTACAGAAAATTTGGAGCAAGATCAGATAGGAATGATAGAAGAAAGGATGAGAAGGGTAGTGGATAGATCAAGGCAACTGGAGATGTGGATTGGCATTGCATTTGAATAGTTTGAGATTATAGCTCTCAGGAAAACTGGAATAGGGAAGTGAGTTCCACAGGCGAGAGGTGCGAGACATGAAGCTACTGGAGTAGAAGAGACGGCTACATTTAGGAGTTTCAACAGTGAAGGGGTGAGAGCGGGATGCCAGCCTCGTAAGGCTCTTGAACTCATGAAGTCTGGGAACCAGCGAATGCAGCTCCGAGGAGCAATTACCATGAAAGTATTTGTAAAACAGACAGAGAGAGGCGACGGCGTGTCTGTGAGAAAGTGACTGTAGACGAGATGCCAGAGCAGGGCCAATTATATAGCATATCCGGCTCTGGAGCCTATCAAGAACCCCGAGGCAAAAGGAGTGGGGTCCAGACGATATATGGTAGCAATACTCCATGCAAGGGCGAATTGTTGATTTGTAGATCTGGAGGATCGATTCCAGGGAGAAAAATTTCCTGGCGCAGCAGAGGGAGCCAACTTTCCTTGCGGTGGACGAAGCAATTGACTCAATGTATTTGTTCCATCTCAAGTCAGCCGTCAACGTGAGACCGAGCAGCCACAGAGTGTTGCTCTCGAGGAGATGAGCGTCAGACATTCTAATGGAGGGCAGGGAAGGATCTCTGTGGTGATTAATTTAGAGCAGTTTTGTTTTTGAAGCATTAAAGTGGACCAGCCAATTCCTGCCCCAGTTCACACTATTTTACTGAGTTTCTGGAAGTTAAATTTCGTTACTTAATGCTCTTTCGTATGTCTGTTTCACATTTTTTACCGTCTGTTATGACTTTTAGCAGATAGTTACATTTCTGTAGTTGCTCTATTTTGACGTCCTCAAATTTGGACTCTTTATTTTGGACTTTTCCTCTTGCTAATAACCAGACATTCCCTCTTACAATTTGCCTGAGGAGAAGAAAAAAAAGTCCTTCGAAGTCCTAGTTTATAATTGGACTTGAACGCCAATCCCTGGAACACTTTTAGTCACGAGAAAAAGTCGAATTGAGTCAACTTAACTTATATTTGATCTACACGTGCCTTTGTCGACGTTTTACGTAATAAAAATGAATCATACTGTAAGCGAGTACAGTTGGTTTTAATACATAAAAAAACAAGGTTTGTGTCAGAAGTTGGGTCACTTGCTTCAACTCAAGTCATAATGTTCATTCAAGTGAAAGTCAGTAAGACGAAGAAACTATTTGAAACAAAGCGCATAAAGTTTCTTTAAATAACATTTTAATTCTCATAATTCTATTTTTCAAATTTAAATTCGCGTCGATTTTTGGGTAATAAATGTTTCAAATATATAAATACTGTTTCTATTCTTTTTTATCGTAATTTTCGACGAATAGATCAAACGTATGATTTCTGTTAATTTTAGTAGTTTCTCAGCGGTTTCACCTCAAGCAAGGCATTAAAACCACTAAACACAGCGTTTCTGGGTGTGGAAGAATTATGGACAAAAATATTAATAATGAATAAAAAGAGAAAAGATAGTCAAGAGGACATCTGATAGCGACTGACATTTCATTTAAATTTTTCCATACTAATGTTGGCTGAAAAGTATGGCCCTGGAAGGGAATTCCACAACCGAGAAGTGCGAGAAACGAAAACGTTAACCTAGAATTTACTAGCTGAACTGCAAATTGATGAGATCTCGACGCCTGTGTGAGTACTGCGTTTAATGTTTTTAAAAAAGTCTAGGTACCATAGCAAAGTGCACAACCGAGCAATTGCCGTGAAAGTAAATAGAAAAGATACAGGGGGCAACCTTATGGCGGCGGGAAATTGACTGAAACTGAGCCGCCAGGTAAGAACTGATAATATTGCTGATTCTTCTTTTGATTTTATCACGACGTTCAAAGTAAATAGCAGGGCATCGGACCATATGTGATAGGGTCCTTCCTTTTCTCGTCTGTATTTTGTTCTCCCTATTGCTACTTAATTATCAAACCTCTTACTTCAGCCCCTACCCGCAACATCTTTATTTTAGAATCTGGTAACCTATTGTTGGCTATCAATACTGAGAAATTGACGCGATAAGAGTAAATTAAGTTTTACCATCCCGATTTTTTTAGCTGGTAGTAAACATCAAAACTATGTCATAAGACCCTCGCATTTTATCTGCTTTTCGTTACTTATCTTTTTTTTTTAACAGGTTAATAGAAGTAGATAGGCTCACCTATCGTTCGACCCGCACTTTTCCATACCTATTCAAAAGGAGTAGATGTTCATCCCTTGCTCTCTGATATGGTTTACTGGTTCTCTGTTTTTCTTCTACTTGAGCTACAAAGATTTAACTATCTTTACATTTTGGTGATTGGACTAGCCAGTGGTTGTGACTTTGCGTTGTATCAGGTTGGCCGTTTGCTGGCTGCTGCTTCCGACTGGTCGTTAGGAGCCCGAGTTTTTGATAGTTTTTAGAGAGGATTCTCCAATCAGTAGACGCATAATATCGAGGTATATGTAGCGCCACGCCGCACATGGATAGGTGTCCTTGCACGTATTTCCAGTGGGCAATTCTGTGACTACACTATGTTCCGCTTTCAGCCATGCACTGACTGGTTTGTATTGCTATTAACGACAGATATTAAAATTACGGTTGTTTATTTCTTTCTACCAAAAATATATCTCGTGGAAATCACAACAAAAAGAAATAGAGCAAAAAAAAAAAAAAACAGAAAAAAAAAACAGAAAAAAACAAAACAAAAAAAAAAACAAAACAAAAAAAACAAAACAAAAAAAAACAAAAAAAAAAACAATCTTCTTTCTCCAATATTCGTGGTATCTGTTACCACTTCTGCAGGGTAGAATCTTTTCACCTGGAACGGTCGCCAGATATATTTACCCTGTGTGAATTTTCCCATTGCTAATAATGAATCCTTGGTTTCTAGTTTCTAGTTTCTCCTTTGCCGAAAAGATTCCAGCATTCCCATGCATGGACATGCTATTTACACCCGGGACAATGTTCCGATGTCCATGGAATTGTCTCTTGAAGACGCTGACGACACTTTCATGTACTTCCGTCTTTCGCTACTAAACTCTGTTAGCTATTTCTTTTTCCTTATCGACCCTCCTCTTTCCAGGACTACTCTTGATTGGTCTGGTGTATCCTGCGTAACTTCCCTCCTAGAACTGAATCTGTTGAGTGATATACATATAACCCCTTCCATAGATTCTGCTATCATCTCTAACCTTGATCCCCACAAACATATGAACCCAACGGTATCTCTGTAATTTTTGTTAAGACGTTTTCTCATGAATTGGCTCATGTTCTCTCAAAACTGTATAATAAATGTCTCCATGTTTCCTGTTTTCTGCCTACTCGAAATCATCATCTGTTGTTCCAGTTTTCAAGAACTCATTTGAACTGTCCGATCCATCTGACTGTTGTTCTGTTAGCCTTCTACGTCTTTTTGAGAAACTCCTAGAGGCCTTTTTCAATGTTGAATTGGTTTGTCATCTCTCACTGCAATGTCTTTTCTTACACAAGCAATACGGATTTCGTTTGTCCAGGTCAACTGCTTATGTGCAGACGATAATTGCGGAAACAGTGTGTCATGCTCTAGATAAAAACGTAAAGCTTGGGCTCTAGCATTGCACACCTCGAAAGCGTTTGACCGGTCCTGGCATACAGGTCTTCTCCACCAGCTGAAAAGTTACGGTATCTCTGATCCAGTCTTTCCTATCAAATCGGGAAATGAAAGTTACCCTGAACGGCTACTCATCCACATCCTCTCTTACTAATGCGGGTGTCCCCCAGGTCTAAATTATTAATCATACGCTGTTTTTAAATTTTTTGACGATGACATCTGCTCTCAACGTGGTAACTACGCTGATGACAATACAATTTACTCTTGCCTAGATAGTAAGAATGTTCACTCCGACAAGGCTAAAATGGCAGCTGATGTACAAAACGATCTCAATACCGTTGTTAACTGGGGCAAAAGATGGAATGTCAATTTTAACGCCTCCAAAACTGAACTTCTCTTCATTAATCATCCTCTGCTTCGCATTAACATGGCGGATGCTATCAACCATGTTACCTCTTTTTAAACTTTTATGGGTCAAGGATCATTAATGTGTACAATGGACGATTGATTCTAAGCCTTCAGAAATATTCAGACCAAAACATTAGTGACCCATTACGCCTTCTCTAGCTAATGGTTTCAGATGACGTGAAGTGGAAAGACTATATTGAATCAATTGCTAGGTCATCTGCTAATAACATCGGTTCATTATGTTGTGCGAGGCATTTTTTCTCTCTGGAATCTATCTTGCATATCTATAAGTCTACCTTTCGTCTATGCTTAGAATATTGCTACCATATATGGTCCGGTGCAACTGGTATTTACCTGAATCTCCTTGATAAAATCCAGAAAGACTATGTAATACAGTGTAACCCCGATATAAGAGAGTTGTCGGGACCGGATAAAAGTCTCTTATATCTGGGTTTCTCTTATATCCGGGTTTGGTCTATTTTGTTTAGGTAAGTATGGCTCTAATTATATCCGGGTTTCTCTTATATCCGGGTCTCTTATATCCGGGTTACACTGTAGTATTGGTCCTGATCTGGTGGCTCGTTTTCAGTCACATTCCCACCGCTATAAAGTTAACTCCCTATGTCTTTTCAATAAATACTTTCATGGTAATTGTTCGGATGAGCTCTTCGGTATAGTACCTAGATTTTATTAATTCAAGCGCAGTACTAGTCAGGTGGCGAGATCTCATCAGTTTACAGTTAAGCTAGCTAGATGAAGTTTTAAGTTCTATGCCAACATTTTCCTTTCTCGCACTTCTCTCTTGTGGAAATCCTTTCAGGCTCCATGCTTTCCAGCCAACTTTAATCTGCAACAATCTAAATGCAATGTCTATCGCTAACTACTGTTCTCCTGATTACTCTTTTTCTTTCTACTCATTACTAATGTTTCTGTTCTTAATTTCTTCACACCCCGCAACCGCTTGCAGTTTTTGTGACTGTAATAACTTGCTTGGGGTGATACCAATTAAAAAGAAAATGAAATATGCCGAAATTAGTTTTATTCGATTTTGAGCATTTTTGAGAGATTTTGCAAACAAAAAAAAAAAAAAGAAAAGTAAAATTATTAGTTATCCATTACTTATATTAGGTTGATGCAAAAATAATGACGTAATAATGTCGTTTTTTTTACGTTAAAAATACATCAAAAAACGACATTATTACGTCATTATTTTTTGCACCAACCTAATAATTTCTTAATTGATTAGTTTTTAATTAATTAGATAAAACCCAGAATATATCAGTTTGGGACAAAAGACCCTTCATAGAATATATTACTCACTTCAAACTTAAGTAACAAGTTTTTTCCTGTTGTGTTTCGTGAACTTGTGCCTACGAAATTAGCGATCAATCCTTTGAGAAATCTAGCTCTATCATTATGTGAACGAAGCCCACCACTAAAAATAAGAGTGCATTCATGGACAGGCCCTTTTTGTAAACTCAAACTCACCCAGAGAAACTCAAGATAGAAATTTATTTAATAAGCTATTTGATATGAATGCATGAGAGATTGGGAAGAAGTAATGATTAATGAAGGTAAAACTTTGAAAGAATGATCCTTGACCCATAAAAAGTTTAAGATAAAAGAGTTTGAGGAAGCAACCACAAGAAGTATTTCTTGAGTAAAAAGCTGTTTGGAGTTAACCTTCCTTATAATTCGAATACGAAGAGAATGAAGTGATTCGTCTCCATGGTTGTAGCATGGCATGGTGTTGTCTTAAACGTAAGTACTGGTGGAATGTAGCTCTTCTGCAAATGTTAATATAAATATCGCGTCGCCTTTGTGGGTAAGTGTTTGTAGGATGGAAATGATGTCATCCACGACAAGAATGCGTCAACGATTTTGAAGTCAGCAAATCAGAAAAGTGATAATTGAGCAGTTATAGCCAGATGTTTTGGTCTGATTATTTCTGAAGTCTTAGAATCAGTCGTCCATTGTACAATCACTCGATCATTCAGTCTGTAGGTTATTTAATGTCAAAATGTATATACTTTGTACGAAATTTTACTTTTATTTTTTAGATAATAATGGTTCTAATGATACGAAACTTATTAATTAATTACATAACTAGTGTAAGAAGTGGATTCATACCTTTCCTAAGGGTATTTTTGCATAAGTGAATATAACAAACTCGATTGGGATTCGAACTCAGATCTCTGATTAACAATTCCGAGCCATTATTCATTACGCCGTTGCTTAACTTCTGTTATAGTATGGGAACTGGTGTTTAAACGTGATGTGGCCATAAGTTCAGGTTGATGTTTGGAATGGATATGAAATCCAGTAGACTTTCAAATGTAATGGACGATATATCAATCTCGCCAGGGGCTTATCGTTTATTTCCGATCTGCCTTACTTAATTGTCCCGTCCTGGGTATGACAATAAGCTATATCCAGCAATGAGGCCTCTGATCGGGAGATTTGGGGAGTATAGAACCACATCATTGCTTTTGCTCCCAGGTCTACCCTGGCCCAATTGGTAGCACCTGTTAATGACCCAGCTTTTTTTATAAAAAAATATTAACAATAGATTATTACAGTAAAATGACATTAAATACATTTTATAGTACAATTGAAGACCTGGCATACATTGTCAAAATAAATAAATAAAAAAAAAATAAAAAAAATAAACACGAACAAATCAATGTACTATGATTAATCTTATGTCTTGTACTGTGAAACGAGTTTTCAATCGTCATTTGATTTTTTAATATTATTTGTTTTAAAAAATGCAGCTAAGTAATTATATCTGTCTATATTTCTGAGATGAGGTATTATGCATACTTCAGTTCGACATTCCGACCACCTGACGAAGGCCGGAGCGTACTACGGCCGAAACGTTGTAATAAACATGGCGACAAAGATGGGGACAATTGTCCGAATAATGTGAATAGCGTAAGTAATTATAATTAAATCATGAATTAGAGTAATTCTCTATAACTGATTATAAAGTTTGAAATTTCAATTTAAATTTCGGTCGTTAAATAATACATACGGGGTGCTATGCCGCTATGCAAAAACAACCAACGAAATATATTTGCCTGTCGGAGAATAACAAGAGTTTCGATATAAAGCATCGGCAATAGAAGTACAATTGAATAACTAATGATAAATGTATTGTTAGCGTCTAAAATTAAAAATTATTTGAAAATACACTCACATATACTGCGTTTCGCAATGTAGCGTTTTCGTTATAATTTTCTATCTTTCTAAGAAGACGTAGTATCTTTAAGTAGTTAACAGGAATCTCTATGGATAAACTATAAGAACCGATGCTATCTAAATTTAGGCAGGTATCTTGTTCAAAATATGCGGCACAATCTATAAAATTAGTTAAGGCAAGACAAATCTATCTGTAGCGACTGGATTTGCTTTAACGGCAGCTTCCCAATCCTTTGAATTTGGGACGACACACCCGCCTTGCATTTTCCTCCAGACTAAAATTCTCTGTTTTGAAACGGAAAAAACTGCCTTCTTCATTGTTTATCTCTGAATATATTAACCCCATACACGCGCAGGATGAATTTTGCGGCTGCGCATGCGTTGTTACCTTTATGAATACACTTTATCTGCGGCTGCGCATGCGTTGTTACCTTTATGAATACACTAAATACAATATTTCTATTGTGTCTATTAGTAGGGATGAACATAGGGGTAAGGTCAGAAATATATTATGAATAATGTGTTTTTAATGTTTTTCTAGCCATGTACAAAATTGTAGACATATATTAGTTGATAACAAAATATTACTCACATATACACAGTAAAATGAAACTTCAGATACTGGAGGCCATCTACATTAAAACAAAATAACATACACTCAAAAAAATTGCATTGCAAACTACTCACAACACATTACAATGCATCTAGACATATGGCCCTTTTTTTAATATTTCCGCCTCTTGAGTGGTAAGAAGTTATAGTAACTCATCTTAAACTTAAGATCAGCGTCTGCTATTCAGCGAGTGTTATAGTCGCTTAGCAATCTTGTATGTCAACATAACAAAATATTATAGCATTTTTCGGATTATAACCCTGTTTTCATTGTCCACTTATTACTGAGAGTAAAAACAAGAACACAATCTATTTCATACCTGAGGATGTCTGTAGGAACAGACGAAAGCTTGTAAAAGAAAAAGACCTAATGCAACTGAAATTTATAAAACAGGATATTTTCATTCATAAACAGGTTCGGGTTTTTTGTACATTATTTGAATTGTTCATGAAGATGGATTTCTCGCCATTTAAATCATTAACCTTTGTATTTGTTTTATGTATGAATAATTCATGAATATATATATATATATATATATATATATATATATATATATATATATATATAATATATATATATATGTATATATATAAATATATATAAATATATATATATATATATATATATATGTATATATATATATATATATATATATATATATATATATATATATATATATATATATATATATATATATATATATATAATGAGAACGAATAGAGTGAGATTCCAACATTCGTAACATTTAATTTAAAAGCTGGCTCAATAAAAAATAGAACAATATTATTTATTTATTTTAGGATATTACATTAAAAACTTGTTAAAATCGCTGCATAATTACAGTCGTGTTTCGATTCGTATCAAATGCATCTTATCAGGTGAGTGTAAATTACTGTCGAGTGAATGATTTATTTAGATTTCAAAGCAAAATATAACCTCTTTTATGAAAAAAAGTAAGTAGTGTTATAAGGTTTGTGGATTTTACACAGATTAATCCATCGAATATGACTTGCGCTAAATTTAATCAAAGCGAAAAACTGAAAATTAAGAAATTATAAATTGTTCATGACCCTTAGATTGGTTGCACGGACGTTAAACAGGAGAGGATGTTAATGGATATATATTTTGCACTCTAGTCAGTATCATCTCCTAAGAAAATATGAGATGGATCTGTAATCTAACAAAATGTTAAAAATGTTATATGCTTTGTGATTTTCCTGAATAACCAAAAATATAGTTGATAAATAAAAAGCTTCTTTAAGAAACCAGTAAATAATTTATAAATATAGAATTTGATGTTCAATTAACATGTAACTATTGACTAAAGATTTTTTATATAACATGTTAATATCAATAAACAATCAATGCAAAATGTCAAAAATACCAACCAAATGCACATTCAACCGTACAAGATGCAAGATGTCACCAATATTACCAGAACATTAATACAAAATTATATCAAATCCAAATTAATCTTACAAAGAGAAAAATAAACCATGTATGTAGCAACAGAGTTCAACTAAATTCTAAGAAAAGGCATTGTCAAATATAAGTCTATCTGAATTGTTAGACTGTATTTACTGTGTTATATATATATATATATATATATATATATATATATATATATATATATATATATACATACATACATATATATATATATATATATATATATATATGCAGCGAGAGAGAAAGAGACCATTCTTAAACTGAAAAATTTTCAAAACTCATTTGACTTCTGTTAATAAATACATGCTGCAAAATAAAAGCCTTTCATTTATCTTAAAGTTCATCTGAGAACGAAACGAGTCGATAAAAAGTTTTCTTTTTGTCTTTATATATATATATGTGTGTGTGTGTGTGTGTGTGTGTGTGTTACAATATTTATTTATTACAATAAGCATCAATAATAATAAAAAAATAACCATTATAGTAATCTATTTTTAGTATAATATATCCAGTTACCTGGTTGCTGCATTCTGTAAAATATTCATTGAGTTCCCTCTCCCTTAATTCTGGACTTTCAGATTGACTGGCAGCTGCAGTCCATTGAATATCCATGCTACGTCTCGCTGCTGCATTACGTTGAGCATTTAATGTAAATCTTCTGTCAGCTTCTTCTTGATCTTCAGACTGTCTTGCTGTTGCAGTCCGTTGCACATCTAATCTACGTCTTCTGCCAGTTCTTTCTTGAGTTTCAAATTTCTTGATGCTGCAGTCCGATGAGAATCTAATCTTCGTATTAGATCCGCTTGTTCTTGATTCTGTTACGCTCGTGAAGCTGCATGCCTTTCTACGTCTTCTCTTTCTCTTGCTCAGCTGATCTTCGGTTTCATCTGCTCTTTCTCTTTTCCTCCGCTAGGAATGCTTAGGTGGTCCAAAAGAGAACTTTTTGGGAGGCATTTTAGTAAGGGTGCAGCCTGATTATTATTTGCAATAGTCAGCTGGTATAACAGACATCTGAAATAGCTAGAAGTCTTTCGGTTTTGTTATTATAAGATAAACGACTTTATCAATAATTCAAATAACGGTTGCATTTTAATGAAAATAGTAGTTATTGTATAGGTTCAAGCGAGTCCACCTTTGTCCAAAAAGAGACAAAAATTATGGAAAAACTACACCAGGGTTCATATTAATTGCATCATTATATAAGATTGGAACAGTAGCTATTGTGTAGGTTATAGGAAACTAAATTTGCAGTTCCAATCAAATGGTTGGATGCAAAAATGAAATGAATTCAAAATGTATGGTAAAATTTCATTCAAATCCATGGAAACAATTTTTGAGGTGGAGATTTGTACAGCACTGGGACCCTCCATTTTAAAATAAGTTATATATATATATATATAGTCTATGTCATGAAGTAAAATACATAGAATTTCTTTCAAACTTTATATGAATGTACCGAAAAGTTGAGCTGTTTATATTTTAGTCCACCATTTGCACCACTTCGAATGCTATATAAGTACTTTGGGAGTTAGCTTCAAAATATATCAAGGTGATTAAAATATATAGTCCTATCTTAAAAATCCATGATAATAGAGGTTCAAATACTCCAAAATTTTCAGTAAAGGGAGGGGTAGCCCTTCTTAGGGTGTCTTGATCTTGGCTGATATTTTGGAATAGGCATCATTTAAAGTCATTTACCTAGGTTTAAATTTCATTGAAATTGAAGGGAAAAACTTTGAGGTGGGGAGTATGCCATTCCGGCGACCTCCTTTGATCTAAATAATATATACTTATACATAGCATATTACATCCACTCTCATGCAAGAAATCTATGTACCAAATGTCATAAAGATCTGTCCAGTAGTTTCTGAGTCCATGGGTACATTTATTTTCAAGTGGGGGGTTGCTCCCCTCAAAAATAAACCCCCTGTTATGTCTATTATACATGTTTCAAATTTTGATGAAAATCGGTGATGTACATTTTTCTTCCTATAGATGTACATTAATTTTTAAAGAGCGGGTCACCCCCCCTTTGTACCCTTCACAAACAATTCAAACAAAGCTCATTACACTCCCTTTTATGTCTGTTATCTATGTTCCAAATTTAATGAAGATCGGTGAAGTAGTTTTTTCTTTCTATACATGTACAGAGAGACAGACACACAGATATACACACAGACGTTCATATTTATCTCCATCTATAAAAGGCAGGATATGTGTGAGTGTGTGTAACGAATGTACGGCCACAATTTTCGACGGATTTACACCCATGCACATGCTCCAAGTTAGCGGGAAGGCCAAGACCGACTTTGCATTTCCCATCTCCCATCGATAGTGGAAATAATCGATTTCTCAAGCTTCTACGGCAATTTTCATGTAGTTTGCGGCCATTTTGTACTGGCCTGAGTGAGAGCCTATAGCTGGCTGCCACGAATAGGCAGGAAGATTTTATTGGCCAGAAAGACAGTTAACGAATGTTAACTAACAAGCTAGCATGCAAAAAAATCTATAGCTGCATTCGCCACAAGTGGGAAAAATTTAAATCTACATGGCACTTTACTCCAATTGGCTCATTCGCTGCTTAAACTCAACGTTGATTCTGATTCCGCAGAATTGTGTCGGTGTGAAAATGTATTTGTTGTTAACATTCTTTTTTCATTCGGGTTTTCCAGTTACGAGTCCTTTTTTAAAGCTGATCGTTTTGTGTTCATTTTGTTTAGTTCTTTTTTCGAAACAGATTTAATGTTTAGTATAGAGCTTAGAAAAACTTCGCAGTGTGAGATAGGCAAGAAGTAAAGCATGTAGCAACATCAGCACAGAAAAGGGCACTACTTTAAAGGCGAGGAAGGGCAAACTATTTTAAGTCAAGTGATAGCGATTGCTGTATGAGTCTTACGATTTTTGAATCAAGCACGGGCAATGCCGGGCCATGCTGCTAGTAATATATATATATATATATATATATATATATATATATATATATATATATATATATATATATATATATATATATATATTGTGCGTATGTGTGAGCACGTACACACTCACAAATACTTACAAAACCTATGAAAAATTATAAAAAGTCATCATGTATAAAGCGTACCCTAAAATTTGCATGTGTAGTCTTAATGGTCTGATTAAAGCTACTAATATGGCAGATAGCACTTTTTGTTGTATTTTGATAATTTTCTTTTAATCCCCACCTTCCTGCTCATCTCCAATAATTATCATCGTATTTATTTTTAGTATTCAATTTACTTTTTATTCATCTCTTAGCAGTGGCCAAAGGTGACTTGGAAACCAGGGCATGCATTGTATGGTATAGGCTAATAGCCAAGTCAGAGTGTCGGGCAGTGCAGCCTTATTCCACTCACCTGAAAAATTATCCAACCTCAGTGAATATTATTTGAAAAATTAACTGTGAAAAAATGCACTTCTGATTTATTATGCAACGGAATCGAATTGATCGATCGCTGTATCAGTTATTTGTTTAATGTTTTCACAGTAATTACGGAATTTAGATGATTCCGAGTTTGTTTTTCTCTTGTCAATACTGTAATGAAATTGTTCAACTCGCAGTAGCCTATAGTTGTGTTCTTATGCTGAATGAATAGCACACATGAGAAACAGAAAAAATTGTTCAGAATGGGATTTCCCGTCATCCATTCATAATGTATGCCATCTTTATTTAGATTCATACTTCAAATGAAAATGAATATGATATTCCATGCTGCCAAATTTGGTTTTGATTTTCAGTTCCAGCTTTGGCTTCTCTCGACCGAGAATGGTAATATTCTTCGTCTCTTTCAGACTTTTTGTTGCAAAAGGTTAGGAAAATAGAGAGGAATCTGAACTAATTGGCTTTTTGGACATCCTGAGAGTGGATGAAAATGTCAAAAATATTACTGTATTATATTTTATAATAGAAATCTCCAAAAAAATAAAACGTTAGTTAAGATTCCAAATGCATTTTTAAGAAGGAAGTATATTTCTGGAAGGTTTTGTTTTAGTTTTGCTAATAGATTATTTTTTTTTTTGGGGCGGGTAAACTGATATGTTTTAATTTAATAGCCTTAATCTTACTCAATTTTGTCGCGTTCATAAAATAAATAAATATATAAAAAGTATTATAGCATCAAAAAATAAATATAATGATACAATATTGACAATTATACTTATTACTAATTGATTCCTTCTACACCAATGAGAATCGATCACACTTTTCTCCTTTACACACACAAACACGTGATATTCTCACTATTGGACAAGCAGTTCACACTAACAGGTCGTAAACACGTGCGTCAATGAAAATATCATCACTCTTTCCTTTTCAGGCCATGATAATAACATTTATCTTTTAGCATTCAACAAAATTCTAGGTAAGAAAACGACAGAAACTCGTTGTATATTGCAAACTAAATTATCTGAATACCCATTACACACATCTATAAAAAAATAGCAGACAAGAAAGACTGTATACACTATCCGTATTCCCTATTTTTTCTTCTGTCAGATTCTGATCCATATTTGATCTACATTTGACCCCAAACGCACTATTTTACTGAGTATTACTGTCTCACGTTTATCCAACGCCACATATCAAGTAGATAATAAATAATATTCGTTTTGTTGTTTCCGCATCTCTTAGCGACTCATATTTGGCGAATATTTATTTGTATATATAAATCTGAGAATGGTTTATAATTATTAACTCAGAGTTTTAACTTTCCTACAATTTCAAATCGAATTTAAATTAATTGGAATGATTTTTATTATCAGAAAAATCGATAAAATCGCCCATAGCTGCCATTAGCGCTTCAAAAGAAAATATGTTGAATGAAATAATACGACTGGAGGGCAAACAGCAAAAATGTTTCTTTTCTCTGCGTATGTCTCTTTGACGTCCGCGACACCTTTTCTTTTATCCTCTCTGCTCAAAACTAATAGAGAACAAAACAGTAAATAATTCAAGCCTTTTCTTCTTTTCTCGCTCAGCAAACAGTGGATGGAAGGCAAGCAAAAAAGACTTTTGCTTTCTCTGCGTATCTGTTTTTGACTCACATACTCTTACTTTTCTTTTATGTGCCCATTTTAAAGCATTTTTTTTTTACAGTAAGCTTCACCATGTAAAATGCTTTTCTAGGTAGAGGGTTACGTTAAGGAGTAATTTATATGGCTAAGAGGGAAAAAAAACGTTTAAAGCTAGAATTGAACAGTAATGTAATGGTTGGGGAAACTTCTTGCGAGTATGTTCCACAGAGCAGTGTTTGCCGGGAAGAAGCTTTTTGGGTGGAATATACAACGCGCTGTTAGAATACGGAGGTAATATGGGTGTTTTTACTATGTTGGTGGCATGGTAAGTCTTAGCTGTGAAGAAATGTAGTTCCTCCTTTAGCAATTTTCATGGTAGCGACGATAGATCAGTGAAAGACTCGCTGCATCCCGCCTGTGTGAGAGTGTTTGGAGGATTGAAAATAATTATTCTCCAACAAGGATTCGGAGATGCTTTTGAACTCTATCAAGCTTGGAAAGAGAGGATTGGGAAGTTCCGCCTAAATATAGTAACAGTGCTCCATTTTCGGCCTAATCTGGCTATTGTAAAGTTAGAGAATATCTTGAGTAGTCAGGTACTTACTACCGTGGTACAGGGAGCCGATCATATTGCTTGCTCATTTTACCAGCGATGGATCCGTATATAATATTTCCACTTGAGGTCAGGTATGTGTTTGAGGCTCAATATTTTCTCAAGACATTGAGATTACTTGAGGGAACATCTATTTATCGTGACTGATCGGCGATGATTGAACGTAACCTATTTGGTTTTGGAGACATCCTGCTTTTTCTCCACTGGGAAGTTAGTGTTGGAAGAGAGGTCAGCTGCCAATCTCTGATCGCCAAGAGTTTTGGAGATGTACCCCTATATCCTCGTATTATCGGCATGGTTGATAACAAATGAGCGTAGCACATTCTTATGCAGATTAAAAAAGAACAGGAATGTAATTAATTTCTTGCTTTTTCTTTTCTTGATAAGCAAACAGAAGCGTTATTTACTTCTTAAATGATATAGTTTATTTTATTTACTTACACTTCTTAAAAAATCTAGATACTTTTATATTACTCAAAAATGATTAATCCTGGAACAAGGTCAGGCATTCAGAAATGTGTTGCATTCATAGACCCTTCACTCCTATCTATTAGTAAGCGTCTTTTCTTTTCAAATGTCGAAAGCTTTTCTGGATAAGCAAATACGAGATTCCGCGTTCGCCTGTTTTGATTCGCTTCACATAACTGGCTCTTTGAAATTGTGAAAATAAAGAATTTAAAGCAATACTCAAACTAATATTTTATTAACCAATACAAAAAATGGCACTGATTGAATCTTTTCTTCAAATTCAACGTGTTTCTTTAAAATCAGGTTAAGTAGAATTAATTTATAAATCAAATAATATGAGTGCTTGAATGGCAGCTTCATGAGCTAATCAGAACATTTAAACCATGAGGAAGATTGAAATAACATATTAACTACAACAAGGAAACTTATATATGCAATTAGAAAGAAGCAACTGAAATTTCTGGAAAACATTGTGAAGGTCCTTAAAAATTTAACTCTCACAGGACAGAAAGAAGTCAACAAAAGGAATGAGTAATATATTTAACGATTTCGAGTAAATGGATAGAAGAAAAACGATGTGGATAGTAAAGTGTCAAAAAATGACTTAAAGCAACAAAAGACTGGAGGTTGTGGAGCGTCGTGATCGTCACGTCCAGAAAGACGAGGAATATGAGATTATTAAGTTCCTATTAAAATCCTCGTCTTACAAACATTTCTCTTCATAATAATTTAAAATATTTCAGCAGACGAAATTATTTTACTTGTCATAAATGGATTTTATGGGGATCACCTTACTTAGTTTCATTCGTTTGATCCTAAGTGTCTGGAAATTGGCGTTTTATCGCGGTCGGCATCGCTTCTCGGCCTTTTGACTCGGGGAGGTTCAAATAATATTAAGCTCAAACCCTAGGGGACCTCCCCACAAGCAGTACCTCTCCTTCGGGATAGGGTTGGGTTTATTGCCCAGCGCCTGAGACGTCCCCACACAAATGTGCCGAAGTACCACTTCGGCATTTTTTTTTCACGGTATTGCCGTTAAAACAACTTTAAACCTCAACTTTGTGGCACATTCGGTAGCGAAGTGGGCGCAGCGAAAAATATGTGTAGTATCTGCCCTCGGGTGGATAAACTGCATTTTATCTCAACAGTGTCGCTGTCTGCGGACAGAGCCCAACTGAAAAAACCATTGGGAATTGCTCGGCCTTGGGAAACAACTACTCTCTGCAGTACCATCCTCACTGCACTAAAAAAGAAATGATCTTTAGTAATACCGATATCAGTGCAACCGAATATTGTCGAGGGCTGGGCTATTTTTTAAACTGGCCGGGTGCTCGTGCTCGGACGCCCGACATTAAACTGACCTCGTGACACAACTTGCAAGTGTGGTGCGACGAGAAAATACAATCGCTTCTCGGTCTTTTGTCTGGGCTCAAAGTTTAGTATCTGAATTCAAGCGGATAAACTACTATATTTCATCTCTTGGTTGTGTCTCTCTCTTCGGACAGAGCGCAACTCATTTGTGTGTGTCTCTCTCTGAAGACAGAGCGCAACTGAAAATATTTTTGAGAGGCTCCCGGTCTCTGGAAACAGGTGGGTGCGGTATTACCTCCCTCATTGCACTAAAGATAGGGGATCAATAGTAATACCGATACCAGCAAAACCAACGGTTGCAGGGGCAGGGCAATTTGTAAAACTCATCTGGGTACAGGAGCTTGGGCTACCCACATTAAACTGACCACATTAAACCGATCTCTTGTCACGTCCTGCTAGCTTGGGTCGACAAGAAAATTGGTTAAGATTGAAGTGTAGTATCTGTTTTTATCAGCTTGATATGATTCTCTCTCTCTCTCTACACTTCTATCTTCGCTTCTTTCATTTTCTTTCTTTCTGCAATGACAGAGTACTGATAGCAGACACTGAGAAGAAATTGCAAAATCTCCTACAGAAGGTTGCGACGAAGAAAGAAAGGACTAAGCACAAATTAAAAGAATGCATGCTCATCAGTAAAAGGAAATGCGATTTGAAGGTCGGGAACACTCAAATAGACGCGAAGTTTAAATATTTGGGAAGCGTCTATCTGTCCTTCTTTACAGCAGCGAATGTTGGAGGATTTCCTCAAATATGAAGGAGAGACTCGAGGCGACAGACATGTGGTTCTACAGAAGGATGCTCAGGATATCATGTGTAATGTTACGTATAAGCCTCCTTCTTGTATTAGCCTCCACCTCAGGTTGCAAACAAGGTGAAGGTTTATACTTATTAGGTCGAGGCAAAAATAATGACGTAATAAAGTCGTTTTTTGACGTTAAAAAATATGTCAAAAAACGACATTATTACGTCATTATTTTTGCACTAACCTAATAATATCAGGAAGAGGCAGCTGAAGTTTCTGGGACATGTAATGAGGAAGGAGGGCCTAGAGAATGTGATACTCACGGGTCGAATGGAGGGACAGAGAGACAAAGGAAAATAACGCGTGACATACATTGCGGACTTTAGGTGGATGACAGAAGGTGGTCTGAGAGAGGGAGCAGAGGGAAGGAACTTGTTGAGAGCTGCAAAGAATAGAGGGAGGTGGAGAACCATGATCGTCTAGGTTTTGAAAGGACATGGGTCATAAAAAGAAAGAAAGAACCAAATAGTTTCCTTTCTCCTCTTTCAACTTCGATCTCCTCAAACATGATGAGGAGACTTGAAGCCAAAGAAATGTAGTTCGACAGAAGGATGCTGAGAATACCGTGGACCTGACATTATTTATGAGGTATTGACAGAGCATAACAGCCATGCCAATTAACGAAGGGAAGGGCAAGAACAATTAAAACAGGATACCTGTTGTTAGAAAGAAATTGTAAGATTGAAAATAGCCGTTTCCATACAGGAAACATTCGACATTCATTGAGGGAACAGTTAGCGTTACGGTCTGTTGAAATATTTTTCTTGAAGCTGTTTTTTTCTTTTAGAAATTAGACTTTTCCCATTCACAAACTGTTGTCGCTCTTTTGATTAGCCATGGTCTCCTTTCTAAGTTTTTCTTTTAAGGAAGTGTGGTGACACTGAGATCTGAAGGCGTATTGAGATAGCCAAAGAAGTATTTCAAATGCTAAGCAGAGTACAAAGAAATAGGAAAATTTAGTTAGATAAAAAAAAAACAAGAAAAAAACAGCATAAAACTGTTATGTGATATTTGTCCTCCAACATGCCAGTGAGTGATAGACGACCTCCTCAAACAGGATGAGGGAATTTGAAGCCAAACAAATGTAGTTCTACTGAAGGATGCTGAGAATACTGTGGACCGGACATTTGGGTAATGACGAAGTTTTGGAGAAAATGGAAACAAAACGAACCTAATATCTAATATCAGAAAGAGACAGTTAATGTTTCTAGGGCATATAATAAGGAAGGAGGGCATGGCAAATCTGATACTCACAGAACAAATAGCAAGAGAGACAGAGGAAGACAATGCATAACATATTTTATAAACTTAATTTGGTAAATGGATATGTCTTATAAACTGTCAGATGTAACCGTAAGTTCTATGCTAACAGTTTCTTCTTCCATAACCATTTCTGGCTTGTGGAAACCTCTTCTGGCCTCTTGATTATCAATGTTGATAGTAGAAAATTTAAGTGCGATATCAATTGTCATCATCTGATTTTGTCTCACACTCAGGGAACCCTAGCGTCTTTACTGCCTTGTTGAGGTGAATTGCTTTAAACACGTTGTTGATGGATGGACAAATTATCTATATATTGATATCAACATTGAAGAAATACAAATTACTATTCAATAAGTATGCTGTCCCATGGAGTTGTTTTCTAGTATATTCGCCATAATTACACCCCTTATCAGAACGAAAGGCAAATTGGATCGTTAGATGTTGACTTTCACCTAATGCTGTGAGTCTAGTTAGTAAGATAGTCATTACTACTTTTGCCGTAAAATCAACGTTTAAGAATTCTGTAATTCTGAGGACTTTCGAGACTACCATTTTGTTTCAACGGTGATTTTGTTTCAATGCGTGATATCGCTTGCGTCGTTACACTTTCGAAACATGATTAGCAAGAGAACGATTTTACAAGGAACAATGATATTTCAAGAAGTTATTTCACTGGCCTATCTTTCTCAGCTTTATATTTTATAGGTATACGCACACACGCGCCAACATACATATACACATACACACACAGAAGTATAATTAGATATGAATACTTATTAGGATTTAGTGTGGCGTAAGACAAAATGGTGGAAAAAATTGTGTTGTGCCAGCTTTAGAAGTAAACCAATTATTGACTTTAAAATCAGTAATAAAAAAATATATATATTTTTAATTTTTATAACTTGTATACAAGCATGTTTTTGCCACTAGAAATCTGTAATATTAAATCCTGAGAAAACAAGACGCAGGAGTCACTCAAGGTAGAAGGTTACTTTTAAACTGGTAATGATGAATGGAATTTGGGATATAAATGAAAAATGTGCTGTTAAGAAGTGAAGATTATAAGAGTAAGGATGAAATTATTGACGTGAAAGGGTGAAGATTATAATGTCCATAGAAACATCCGCCCAAGAGTATGTCTCATAAAGACGTAGTAACTTGCATTATTTAGATCATTCTGACTGTTGTCCTCATCTTTATTACCATATTCACAACATTTCGGCAGTTGTACACTTCAGTCCTCTCCGAGTACTTTACGTTCGAATTTCGAACAGAACCCTTTATTTAAGCCCACAAGAATAGATTGTTCTAATTTCACGTGATATGTCTTTTCTGGATATCTCAATTTCAGTTAATTCCCTTCAGTAAAACAACTGCCATTTTTTTTTCATTATGCTATGGCCAGGTATTGAACTCACAAGTCAAGTGACTTTTTAGATTATTTCAACCAATGTATATATCCAGTGCCATGTGCCCTTGGGGATGTAGTTATTGGGATCAAAACTAAGTGAAACTTTCTTATTATATTTGAACACGGCGAAAATGAGGCTGATTCGACTGTGCGGAATTAGAATATCATGTTTTAGACATAAACGTCTGAACCGCTTGGACAAAAATAATGGAGCTCATATGAGCATTTGCTTTTGAAACAGCGATAGATATCGATAGACATGCGATATTACGTCAGTTGACAAATAGAGAATAAATATTTCTCTATAAGACACCATAAATAAATTTGTACACTATCAAGTTTGGAAAGTGTGGATTGGGCAGCTCCAGCCCAGATATAACAGCAATATTCAATTTTTCTTCTAATCTAAGGCATGCAGAATGACAGAAGCAGTGAGGTACTTCCGGGAGCGGACTCTAATCAATGGTTAACTGGAGAAAGAGATGATTTGTAAACGTTAACACTTTCAAAACAAAACTGCATTCATTTAATCGCCATAAAGAACTATATATGCATGCCATCAGCTTGGCTGATGCTAACCTCCGGGTAAATAACTTTTTCCGCCCATTTTGCTTCATATTTCCCATTGCTTTGAAGTAGAGTTACTATAGAAATCAGTTGCTACGTATAATGCTATGAAAATTGGTTCACTGTGTTGTTCCAGACATTTTTTTCTCTTCAGAGTTCATCTTGAACAATTATAAATCTACCATTTGTCACTGTACTGAATATTGCTACGATAACTTGTCTGTTACTCTTAATATATATGTCGAGATTTTTGGTAACATTCAAAGGAGGGTTTGCAATGTAATCGATCATAACTTGGGTTTCGACTTCAGTCATATTCCTACCGACGTCACGAGGTTCATCTCTGTCTTTTTTGCAAACATTTTCATGACAGTTATTCTGAACAGCTTCCTCCTTGCTGCATTAAGTGTACTTTTAGATTTGCAACCTAAGTCTCACCGTTAAACGAGCTAGATATATCAGTAAATTCTATTCTAATAATTCCTTTTCTCGCACTTCTCACCTGTATAATTCTCTTCAAGTTATTTGCTTCCCTCTCACATACGATCTTCAAAAATTTAAGTGCAACATCAATTGCCATCTTTTGTCGTCCTGTAGCCTGTTCTTTTATTGTCCTTTCTCTTCATTAACGTCTTCTCATTCTCTTTCACTCGCAGTAAACCCTTAGTGGTATTGTTGCTTTTCTGGGAGTGAAATGATTCAATAAATATGTAGATTGCAATCCTTCGTTTATTCAGGTTCAATTAAAATTCAGTCCGGATTATTTTAAATGATTGTTTTTAAAATCAGTTTAATATTTCTATAAAAGTGGCGATACTGCGGAATATCTGTTACATTCCTGAGTTTATATGTCGACATGCATCAAAACATGCAGACGCACATGCTGGTCTTCATCAATCTGCCGTGTCGATGTTAGCGATCATGGTGCTCCCCAATTTCGTGTCTCTTGTAGCTCTTAATAACTTCCATCTATTTGCCGTCTCTGCCATTTCCCCGCCATTAATTCACTGAAGCTCCCCTTTTAGATTGTGCTTTACTTTCCTCAGCCTTTCTTACCTCCACTCTGTCCAGTGAGCATGCAATTTTTCAAAACCTCCTTCCTTATTATGAGCCACAGAAACCTCAACTGTCTCTTCCTGATGCTAAATACGTGTTTTTTCTTCTTTTGCCAATGATCTAGAACTTCATCGTTGCTCACATGTTCGGAACATGGTATCCACAACGTCCTTCTGTATAATCACATTTCAAGTCTTTTCTTCGTATGTGAAGAGATTGTCCAGCATTTACTGCCGTACAGGGGAACTGATATTGCGTAACATTTCTTTGTTTCTAACGATAGTGTTTCTGTTTCTTAATACTCTGCCCAGCTTTTGGAAGATACACAGAATAAAAGATGGAGTCATCGATAAACCTAAAGACCGGTATTTTTTAAAACAGAAGAAATTTCCGTCAGGATAATCTATTATATTACATAGTATCACTTCGAAACATCGCGATCTATAAAGTTGTATTAAAAAAATTGTTGTTGTTCTTGCATATGCCTCGTTCATTCAGGATATTGGAAATCATGGCAGTCCAAAACTTATCATTCCTTGTAACGTTTAGCAGTTTTTCTATTTTGCTAAGTCTCCCTCCCATTCACCTATAATCCAGTCACCCATTCACACATGGTTATCAGGTAGGTGGGTCGATGTCTTCCTCTATCTCTCTTGACTTCAATATGCTCTGTTTCCTCATTATTATATTTTAGGTACCTCTTCCTTATTCAGAGCATGAGCGTTCTTTTTATTACCATTTCTGCAAGACTCCCTCGTTGCTTAATCCATTCGTCCACAGAATTATCAGTATCCTTCGGTATAACCACATTTCTGTAATCTCCGCTTATTTCTTCGTCTGTGGGGATATTGTTAAGCATTCTCTGCCATATAAAATGATGGATATCACATAGAAATCCAGCACACTTGTCATTGTTTCTATCTATTTTTTCTGTTTCTCATAACTTGTCATTATTTCGTTCGTCCTATGCGTGTTTGAATTGCGGTGTCGTATTTTCCATCCTGTAAAAAACATTATTTATATGCTTCATGTTGACATTGTCAACTCGAATCTTAGGCTTTTACTCAGGCTGGTGATCTGACCTTTTCTCATCTTCCAGGTTCCTTATAAAAATTAAAAAAATACTATCAGAAAGAATAGACAGAAGAAATATTAACAAATAGCGAAAATATAATAAATAGCCGCCAAAAATATAGACTAACAAACGCAGATAAAGCCATTATTTTTTATACACACGTAAATACTTTACATCTTAAGAATCAAACAGAAACACAATAATGATTTTCCAAGCATAGCTTAGATGTGGCACAAGGCCTAAAATAGGGGAGAACAAAGGGGATCGAACTCACTACTCATTTGAAATTGTTCTAGCGAAACAAACATGCTAACCTTGACACTGCATCGGGATGCCCAAAAATGATTTTCTATGTGGAGCCTAGTTCGAAAGTATGGGCACATAGTGAGGATCAAACTCTCTTTTCAGTAGTAACTGATCTAGTAAGTCAAGCTTGCTAACCATTACACCACGCCTAAGTGCCAAACGCAACAAGTTATACATGTGAATTCTACACAAACAATGAGACAAAAAGAATACAGAATTTAAAAACTGAATGAGAACTTCGTATTATTTAAATGTAAATCTTGCTGAATAGTCCAACAGTAAATTTATGTAGACTTTTGTAGATTTATTATTTACTAATATATATATATATATATATATATATATATATGTAAGCAAATATATGGATATAGATCCGACAGTATGAAGAAAAATATACGGAAAAACAAACAAAAATCCTTTTATGCAATTATGCTGTTTTAATGTTAATATAATGTCAACGTCGGGCGTTTCGGTCTAATAAACCATCTTCAGGACATATTCATATTGTCATGTTGAATTGATAATGTTAATTATATTTTATGAATATGTCATGAAGATGGTTTATTAGACCGAAACGTCCGACGTTGACATTATATTAACATTAAAACAGCATAATTGCATATAAGGATTTTTGTTTGTTTTTTCCGTATATTTTTCTTCATACACACACACACACACACACACACACACACACACACAAACATATATATATATATATATATATATATATATATATATATATATATATATATATATATATATTCGACGTATGAGTCTCAATCAACTAATTTCCGAGAAACCGACAGCCAGCCTACCCGCCTAGTGGTAAAGACAGAACCAATCCCACTTTTTGGAAGTATACAGAGAACTGGAGCACAATGTGCCACAAGGTCCCCAAATGCGCATCCGCAGGTTTAGAATCCATCGTTGTACTTTGTCTTAAAACAGCTGCTACCCAAGTCCATAGAACCGATTCTGTCGTGTTATTTATCAATGGCTGGTGCGAGGGAAGAGTATTTAAACTTTTCCTAAGGTTATTAAACACGCAAGTGAATGCAATGGATTCGACAGGATTTAGAACTCAGCTCCTAGTTGTTCGTTATTTATTTTTTGCACGCGTTTCTGTGTGTACGTACGTGCACACACAGAGATACACACACAGACACACACACACACACGCACACACACACCACACACATACACACACACACACACACACACACATATATATATATATATATATATATATATATAT
>OZ010573.1:85031766-85104266 GCA_963932145.1 Acanthosepion lycidas | reverse complement strand
ACTGATTTGAGGTCAATCCAGGAAGAAACTCACTTGTTCTGTCATTCTGTATCTTTAAAGGACTTAAATTAGAACAAAATGAAATATTGTTGCGATATCTTCCAAAGCATGATAATATTGAAAATTGTTTATGTGGTCTCGTAGAGAATTACTTATTCTCCAGTCTCCAGTCATTTTCCGTCAGAAATGTGATTTACAGAAGACTGCTGAGGATACCATGGACCGAACATGTAAACAGCGAAGAAGCTTTAAAGAAAATGGAAACTAAAATAACACATAATTAACATTAGGAAGAGAGAGTGGAAAATTTTAGGGCAAATAATGAGGAAAGACAGCTTGGAAAATTTGATACACATAAGACATTGAAGGCAAAAGTGACAGAGGAAAGTAACGCAAACCCAACCTATCCCTTGATCTTGAGTAAATACATAGCAGAGCAGGGATTAGGAAATACATCAAAAAGACAAACATGAAACTGATACATGCTAACTATTGTAGACGAATATTCACGGTTTCCTTTTGCGTTTCCCTGTCCTGATATGACTGCAATAACAATTATACAATGCCTTTGTAGCCTGTTTGCCGTCTTTGGTGTAGCGGCATACATATATTCATACCAAGGAGCATCATTCATATACGAGCAGCTTCGGCAACCCCCAGGGTAACGGTCAATGCATAAGATAAAACAGCTTAATTTTGAAAAAAAATCACTTGGGTGCTTGAACACACTCAATAAACAATTGGGAAAATCTCCTTCCAGTATTCCTGTATACCATCAGATCGCTATTATGTACGGCCACCAATACCACCCCACATGAAATATTTCTACCCTTCCGGAGTTCGGCTGGCACTTCGCTTCCTTTTTGGCTCTCTCAAACATGACCCCCCTGGCAGACAAGGTGGAGCTAATAGAAGCAAATCCAGAATACGCACTCGTACGACACCCGGATGGAAGGCAAACTACCGTCTCTCTGGCTCCTGTTGGAGATGTACCAGATCTTAAAACCACCCTAGTGAGGAGATCTGATATCTTAGACACGGAAAACCAATCGGGAGGTCACCGTGCCTGAATCACTCCCGACAGATTACCCCAGGATGACGACACAGCTTCCGTTGGGCCTCCATCAGACATTTCAGAAAGATTAACATACGAGTTCCTGACAATTCCAGACGATCCTTATGAGCGATGAATGCTAGATCGGGTACATTTAGAGACAGAATATCCACATTCATACTCAGAGCGGCCTCGTCCATCAAGAAGGACGAGATACTTCCATTCCCGGACTAACGAGTAAGCTCAAAGTAAGAGATCTTCAAGCCCGAATAGTCCAATAGAATAACTACATAGGCGTTGACAGAGAATGTGTAAAGAGCCTGGACAGCTAAGAGATTTTCTCACTTATGAATAAATTAAGTAGGGGAGAATGTACTGATTAGTCATCAGGTATGTCCTCTTAATATATAAGGGGTATTAAAAGAAAAAATATCCGTCAGTAGATGAGTAGTCAGCGTAATGTGCAATAACTATTTGATACGAGTTTATTCACTGGTGCTGGTTTTTACTACATTAATATCAATAAACGATATCAACATTTCCATCCAGAAGAAATCAAGAAGAGGAAATATGGCTTCAGAATTACTCTAGTCATTTAAATTGCTAGGATTTGGAGCAGAGATAAGATCTTTTTTTTTTAAATAGTCAAGTAAGAAATAAATACACAAATAATTTCACCCACAACATATTTTTGATTTTCCCACGTTAACAAAAGAATATAGACTTACTAAATATATTTTGAAAGTGTTTTAGTATTTGATAAAATACAAAACAATCGGTAGATTTTTAAGTAGTGTGAATTTTTAGTTACTTACCTTTTTTGTTTTGTTGATGGTGATCCACAATGTCTTCTTGGCAAGCATTATATCCTTTTAATAATACAGTGTTTACAAGTTTCAGATTCGTTCAGCTCTGTTTTATCTTTTAGATTACCGAGGGTCTTTTTAAACAGGTGAATATGAAAAGTAACAGCGTAGAGAATCAATTATGAATTCTTATACAAGATGTCTTTTTGTATGCCTGACACTTTAATCAAATCACACACACACACACACATACAAACAAACACAACGACAGGGCAGTTAGCTAACAAGATTTCTTTTCTTTTTGTTATAATGTAATTGCTAATAAAAATCATGTCTCACTATTTAAAACCATATATAATAATTTTCTCCTATTTAAAATCTAAAAAATTACAAGGGGTCGCGTCAAACTGTTGAACAGTAGTGTCTCTCTCTCTCACGCTTTCTTTCTCTCTCCATATATATATATATATATATATATATATATATATATATATCAGGTCGGACTACATGTATATATGTATTAGTTCGAACTAAGACTAATTCGACTGAAGCTAAGGTATCCAACTTCAAATGCTATCTGTTTCAAACCAACAAAAATCTTCTCATTCGTCCATAGTTTCGTTTGTGCTCAATCGTTACAGGAGCTATAAAAAATAAAATAATCTCAAATTGTTTTGATTTATTAATGTTGAAAAATATAAATGCCTGCACTAAAATATTAACTTAAAAACTTGACGAAAATCTTCATATGAATGTTACATGAAGAAAAGTATTAACGGAGTTAACGAACTTGATTAAAAGCTCCTATCAAAATAAACAGATTTCGACAAAATATGATGATAGCACGAATTGCGCGAATTCGCAAAAATAGCACAATTTTATTCATAATTCAGTTTTCTGCGTGAGTGGACGTGATCTGGTCCATGTGTATGCTGTCGTGATTCGGACTGGGAAGGGAAATATATATCAGTAATTTAAAGAATGACTTTCAACTTTCAATTCGTTTGAAATTCACGGCGTTAAATCATTTGTCTGTTCATTATAATGTAAAATGAGATAAAAAAAAAAATCACAGAAAATTGGGCAAAATTCTGCCCGAATGAAAAAAAAATGATGCCTGCGTTTGTATATTTGTACGCGGTGTGTCGTGTGTTTTTATGGCTATGGGTCTGCGACAAAAAGAAGTGGCGACTCCAGGAGTCGGGCTTGTCAGATTCAAGTATATCGATTTCAAAGCAATAAAAAATTGTCTTAGTGTGTCGTTTTTATTCTTGACTTCAGCTGGATTATTTTTTTTTAACTCCTTGTCTTAAAATATTGACCGAAATACATTTCGTTGATATTTTCCATAATAAAGAAGAAAGACAGAAGAAAAAAAAAAACAAGGAAATATTGTAAAAAAAAAAAAACTGAAATAAAATTAATTGGCTAGACAGGCTGCGTAGATATTAGCTCTATCGAAGCTGGACACTCCTTAAGAGGGAATGCATTTATTGCTTCAATTTTTTAAATAATCTTTTTATAAACCTGTAACGACTTGTATGCCCTGTTTTTCAAAGAACACAAATTTATTTCAGCCTATTGATTTTAAATGTTCATTTTAAATAATTTATTCCGTATATTATACGTTTTCTTTTGAGAAAGGGCAAACTAAATTTAGCCCGACTAAAATTCGGCGAAAATCAAAGAAAGTGCCAGCTTCAAATCGTTGACTTGGAGGTTTGGGAGTATTATTGGGGTAGTGTAGAGGAAATAAGATATCAGTCAACAGTACTGATAATAAACGAACAATAAATTAAACTAAAAATTCAGAAGCAGAGGGATAAATAAACATACTGACGTATAGACATATATACAAACATACTTTCTACCATCGGTGACTTGACAACCAGGCTATAAAACAATAAAAATGGAAAGGGAGGCATAAACAGACCAACGTATCGAAAACTTCGTCCTCGCTCATTTTTCATACATGTCTGGAAAATATTACAATTAATATTAAAATACCAAAATTCATACACTCGCTTACATCTTCAAAGTCCATTCAAGAACCATCAAGAGACCGGTGAATGTATTTTTTTAAGTTCATTCACAGAGACTTTTAAAAATTATAATTTTAGAGTAAAAGTATCATATTAGCATCTAAGTTATAGCAACAGTATATTTTTTTTTGAAAGATTGTAATGAACCTCACAAATATTGATGACCTAGAGTCGCCACTGACAAAAGATATACGAGTAAGTTGGCAGAGATGCTCATGTACTAACGTATAGATTTTTTCGTTATTTAGGGGTTGAAAAATATAAAAAAAAATGTCCAAAGTAATGATTCTTTCGAGTACTATTGGCTAGTTCTATTACCAATTATCAAGGATGTTGGTTTTAGTATGGTAAATTTCCCTGTGTTATCTTCCACATAGTAGTTTAGTTGTGTGGTTTTGTTACGGATGATCGTATGTTTTTTTGGTGGTCACGTGCAATGCGCGACTGGGTGACTTGCTACGCAAACACATAAAAAAAAGTTTAGAATTTGTGACATAGAATTAAACTACTGTGTGTATGTGGAATAATTATTTCTGGTTAATTTTGTTCGATTTTGAGGAAAAAATGACTGACAACAGTGACAGATAGAATAAATATTAATAAAATTAACTTTTATAAATGTTTCGCAGGTTTGTTTTATTATTTGATAATTATCTTGTTTTACTTTTGCAGGTCTCTCAATTCCGCGATGAAAATTAGAGATATTTTATATTTAAAGCAGACTTTATTTAGATGCTAAGTAGTCGAATGATTGGAACGTTCGCTTTCTGAGAGTTCATGACTTATTGTGAAAGATACTGTAATCTAAATTCAGAGATTTCCTTCACCTAGACTGGCTGCCACTCAAGGCAAGTCTAACATAAACATTTTGGAGAAATATTGGATTTTTCCATTTTGTAGTCTAGTAAGTGAACGTACTGGACTTGAACTCGATTCGTCGATTTCATTTTCGTGAAGATATTTGTGTAAAAGTTTACCTGCCTAAGGATAGAAAACTGTGTATTTCTATTAAGGAATTGATACCATGTTTCCCGAGCAATTGAATTTAAAGCTAAAGCCAGTCTAGATAAAATATTGAATGTTTAGAGCGGTTGTGTGGCGTAAGAAATAGAAACTAAATATACGATTTGAATGGAAAGTTTAGTAAAAACACATAAACATTATTTTTTTTTTTTGTAAAAAAGAAGACAATAACAAGACAGAACACGTTTTCGCTTGTAATTCCCGAATTAAGTTCACCTACAAAAACGGTTCACAAATAGAAGTAACTCTCAGAGCTGATATCTTTGTATTTCAGTGTGATTAGGCATGAATTTTCTCTGCATGTGGTGTATTATTCGATAAAATGATAGACGCAAAACTCAATATATATATATATATATATATATATATATATATATATGTATATATATGTATATATATATGTATATATATGTATATATATATATATATATATGTATATATAATGAATATATATATATATATATATATATATATATATATATATAATGAATACGCTTTCAATAATGAATATGCTTATAAGACGCGTAAATTTCAGGAATAAGTTATTCCAAAAAGATTTCGCTTGAAGATCGAACAGAGCTTCGTACTTTAATTCAATTTAATTCAAATAATTATATTGAAGTTTTCGGCTCTTGTTTTGAAACATGAGAACTCTTATGTAGCGTTGGAATTATATTTTTAAATAAATAATTTCATATATCCCTGTCTAATATGTTTCAGATATTTTTTTTTTTCTGGAACGTAAACCAAGCAATTTCTAAAGTATTAATATATTTATTTTTAATCCGTCGTGGAAAATGTTTTCATGTGATGCATTTAAGACTTCCTTAGAGAAAATTTGTTATGTTAGTGCAACGACACATGCGAAAAAAATATATCAAACTCTGATCAACAGGAGAAACAATTCACTACAACGAAAATGTTTAGAGAATGACTTGATCTCAAGTCATACATATTAAATTTTGAGGAAAAAATGACTGACAACAGTGACAAAGAGAATAAATATTAATAAAATTAACTTCGCAGGTTTGTTTTATTATTTTATATTTTTCTTGTTTTTTTTTTCAGGTCTCCCAATTCCGCGAAGAAAATTAGAGATATTTTATATTTAAAGCAGACTTTATTTAGATGCTAAGTAGTCGAATGATTGGAACGTTCGCTTTCTGAGGGTTCATGACTTATTGTGAAAGATACTGTAATCTAAATTCAGAGTTATTAGACTATTTCACCTTTCGCGGCAGAACTTCTATTATCACAGTGTAGGATAGGTGATAGAAAAAAAGAGAAAAGAATCTAAACGAAAAAAAAAAGATAATTATATATATTTATTAAAGACATTTTTTTGTGTTTAACGTTATAGATACAAGTATTTAAGTAAATGCTCTGTTTTATAATAAACAGTATTAAATAACATTTACCGGCCTGAATGACCGAGAAATTTTCATAGAAAATATTCGTTCTTTGACAGGATTCGAACCTGCATCCTATACGGAACCGTCATTTACGCTGACGTGCCTTACCGTTAGGCTACAAAGAAGCGTTGGGTAGACAAGGTCGAATTTACTGCTTATAAACTCAATCTTCCATAAATCTCGAATATTCATAACTGCTCATGGCGTATCAAATGTAAACAAATGACGTCATATATTACGAAATGGACAAAGTCCGACAATTTATTTATTAAAGACATTTTTATGTTTAACGTTATAGATAAATAAATTGTCGGACTTTGTCCATTTCGTAATATATATATATATATAAATTTATCATTCATGCACGTTTTCTTAAAGACATAATAAAATTATTTTAATGTTATCTTTTTTATATCTATTTTTCTGGTTTCCGATATATAATTAAATACATATTATCATCTTATTTCATAACCTTCTGTGAAATCGTTTTTGTTTCTTTTACTGTTATTTTAATGGTTTTTCAAATGTCATACTTTCGCGAGTCAATTTGATTTGTTGTTTAATATTGCGTTTTCACCTTACAGTTCATGTTGTCGGGTCGATTATTTAATTATTTTTTCAGGACATATATTTAATAATGTGTTCATAAATTTTGTTGGTGTGTTTAGTTTTCATGGTGAATGCTTTTATTATCTGTAGTTATTTTTACAATTACATACCAGGTAACAGCAAAAATGTCCAAATTGCGTAGGAGCATGCGATAATTGTCCATCCCACAAAAAACGTTGAATATCTAAAAAAAAAAAATCACTAAACTAATTGAGTTGCCTTTCTCCAGGTTTTCAGATAGACTATTTAACCAAATTTGACACCATTTGTCGTATGAATCACAGAAGAATTCCTTTGAATTATTCAGCTAGAAAAAGAACAGGTTAAAATTGTTTTGTGTCAGCCCCACTATTTCTTCCTAACTGAGCAATGGTGAGAGGAAAAAGATCATTCACGCCTGGCTTCCATCTACTTAGTTCATTCGAAAACCACCAGGAGAACGGTGAATACGTTTAAAAGAGAGGAAACAGAAAGGAAATCTGGATCAGGAGGTCAAAATAGCAAGAGTTATCATCATTTCAGCTTAGAGCTAAATGCATATTTATTGTTCAAAGAAGAGTGCAATCGACTTACAAAAAAAACTTCATAGTATTCCCGTAAGATATCTATAATCATTTCTAAGATACATCGGTTCAAACTTAATCTTAATCTAATTTTGCTGTTACACGATTTGGGCAATTTTGCTGTTACAACTGCTATGATATAATATTATTTCTGTTATTAATAAATATTAGCCGGAATCCTTGTTATTTCTTGTTATGTTGCTTGGTGAGATGCGATTTGAGTTATTATCAGATAAATGGCACGTTAAACGGTACGATAATGTAGCAACTGTACGACCCAGAAATGTGTTTTTTAAATTATTATTATTAGAGTGGTCAAGTGAATAAATAGACACATTTTAATGTTTAATTTGTTCGTTTTTATCATTAGCAGTTATATCTTACTTCCTTACATTTTTCTTTTGCTTGTGATTACTGCGTTGTTAGTTCCTGTAGAGTAGGTTTTGGTTATTTTTAATGGTGTTTTTTTTTAACATACATACGCATATTTCGGTAGAAATTTTATATACACATCGATCATTTATACATATATTACGGAATACGTAGTGAAGGCATGTTGTCTTTTCTGCAAATCGCTTATAACGGAACAATAGTTCCAATCTTTACAGGAATTGCCTGTAGTTATGATCAGTTTTTGTCAAGCTCCTGAGTAAAATATGGGGGTCATTTGATAGTGGATGATGTGGTTACGAGCACAAACTGATAAACCGTCAATCTGAGTTCAACAACATTTACTCTATTTTAAATAATATATCTTCATTTCTGATGTTAAAGATGCACAGAAAATGCTTGAAAAAGCGATAGTAATTATTAGAACTGGTCCATATACAAGACTCATTCATGAATGGATTCATACAATTTCCAGTGGGTCTGTAAGTAGAAATCTTCTTCGGTTATGTCACTTCCGGTTGCAAAAGGGTTTTACTTTTAGAAAACAATATAATCCGCATGAAACTAACATAAATAATAACTGCTTCTCCCAGAAATTCATTTATCGATTTCGCAGGAATCAATATGTAATATACTAAGTCAATGAGGGCAATAGTAACATTTAAATAATTTAAATAAAAATATACATTTTCCTTTATTTAAAGCAACACACACGCACCTGCACGCACATATATAAGTTATGTATGTATATGTATATATATATTGATTCTATTAGTGGTCAATATATATATATATATATATATATATATATATATATATATATATATATATATACATACATATACATATACATATACATATATGTGTGTGGGTGTGTGGTTGTGGGTGTAAAAATATATAGAAAATAGGAAAGAACTCGTTTGGTAAATAATCCAAAGTTCTGTAGTATTTTTGCTATTATTTTAAAAAAATAGAGCTCGATACACACGTAGAGCATAAATATAATTATTTCTTTAAAAATGTGATTCCATCGCTACATAAGAGTTCTCATGTTTCAAAACAAGTGCCGAAAACTTCGATATAATTATTTGAATTAAATTGAATTAAAATACCAAGCTCTGTTCCATCTTCAAGCGAATTTTTTTTGGTATAACTAATTCCTGAAATTTACGGGTTTTATAAGCATATTCATTACTAAAATTAAAATTACTATGGTAACGGCTAGAGCAATTATTTAAAAAAAATGGGTGTAAGCGTTAATTTGTATCAACATCTCAGTTACATTCAAATAGGTCAAGTCAGGGTAAGTTGGGGTGTCTAAAGTTAAAGCGGAAGATGACTTCGTCTAGTCTGGTTAAGTGTCTATGGAGATTTATTTATTTTTTAATTTTATTTTTTGTTTTTTTTCTGAAAGGGTTTTGTGTATATAAAAAAAAACTGTCATAATTCGCTAACATTTGTTTTTTTTTTTGACGACTTCATAAAGGATTTTTTTTATTGGGTAGGGCATTTAAACTTGTTATTTAGACTATGGAGTTTCAAATTTGTATTCATTATTTTATTGTTTGTTTGTTTTTATGTTAATTATCCAATGCGAAAATTTGATGATGTCGGCAAAAAACCGTTAACTCATGTCTATTTTTTTATAATTTTTTATTATTTAGAAACTTGATAATGTGTATTTTTCATGTAGGCATAAAGGGCATGGGCCATCCCAAGTTTTACAAGTTAATATTGTTGAAGGAGCACTTATGCTCCCTCCATCTGGTTTTAAATTCATTCTTCGTAGACCCAATGTATATCATATTAGTATTAGGACTCTCACTGGATGAGATAGTACATTGGTATACCACAGATTTTACGCGGCATTTATTTTCCAATGTGCAGTCTTCTGGGTTTTCACTTTTTTTCTCTAATTTAAGTGTATGGTTTTTATTAATACTATTCGGCATGGGTGTTTATTCAGGATTTTATTATTGTGTTTTTTATTATACTTTCTAGATTTTCAATGCAACTGTAACTTAATTTTTGGGTGTTTTATTAAATATTTTACTAAGTCTACTGTTAGTAGGAAAGTGTTTTTCAATTAAAGCTAGGAATTCCTGTCCTAGCTTAATACTAACCATTTTGTTGAACGAAGGGGTATACCAAGTGATTTTTCTTTTCCTGTTTTTCTTCTGGTTTGTACAATTGTTTCTATAATTGATGTTAGAATTTTTGTATCACTATTTTTTTACGGCTGCGTTATAAAAATAACTGTGTTGTTGGAATATTTCTTTATTAGCGGAGTTAATTCTGATTCTATTCTCTATTGATGAGGGTATATGCTTAATTATGGATGAAGGGTGGTTTGACTTAAGGTGTATATACAATGGGTTAGTATTAGTTTTTCTATGAGGTAAGTATGTTTTGTTTGTTAAATCTAGAGTTACGTCGAGGAAGTTTACCCTTTTTAATTCAGACTGTTGTTTTTAAATTTAGATTTCTAAATTCACTATATATAATCTTTCTAATTTTCTCAATTTTAAAATTAGTGGAACTTCTCACTACCATGGGCCCATGATCTCTATACAGTCCGATGTCCTTAATATCTAATTCACGGTGAGCGGTCAGGTTGTACAGTATTAAAAGACCGACAAGGTCAGAAGATCCCATAGTGATGTCAAAATTATTGTTTTTAATCCATTGGTCCCCATTATGAATGAGGACAGTTTTTTTTTTTTTTTTTTTGTACTGAGAATTATATTTATTTCTTCCTTTGTCAGGTCAGAATACATACACACACACACACACAATTTCCAATGTAATAAAGTATAACCATAGAATATTAGTGTTTTGACCTTATATATATATATATATATATATATATATATATATATATATATATATATATATATATATATATATACTTCACTTAACTGCGGTTGATTTAGTTACAAAAAATAAAAATTATTTTCTAAAGTCTTCAAAGTTGCAATCTCACCTGTTCAATCTACCATTTTTCTATGCTTGAAGATATTCTCTAATGTAATCTCATGGGTTGCTATTCATATATAAAACTAGCATTTATTATATCTACAACAATTGTACATTTAAATGACATTTTCTTTTAGGGATATTTCCCATAGTAACTAAACTCTCCCGGTACAGATTTTATTTCGTGTGGATTTTTGCTAAAGATGGGCAGAATTTATATTCGCATTTCGAAAATAATTCCGTATCAGCACTTTCAACTGTGACAATCCGTAATGTGTGACGAACAAAAACCTAAAAATTAACTATGAACTTTCAGTAAATTGCTGAAATTTCTGAACCGGAAACCTATAACAGATATTGAAACATGCATTTGAAAATTTATTTCCTCGAGAGAATCTCCTTGCTACAGTAAAATTATTTTTACTGAAAGCATACCTTGATACCTGTGGAAAAAGCCGACGTGAATTTCTGAATCACTTATCAAGAAAAATGACGTAGATACCCCACTAAAAGTCGAGGTGTCATAGAGGTTGACAAATTAATATTTAATTGCATCGAAAAATGAGATTTGAAAGTGTTGTTTCATTTTTTTTATTTGCTTATCCAATAAAACGTGACATTCTTTTTTTTTTGTTTACTGTGATATATTTTTTATTCAAAACGATTTACAGTAAGAGGCCACACCTATGGACATTTTCTTTGAATAAATACAAATGACAAGGCCACAAATCAATACGACTCTACAGAAAAGATAAAAAGATTTCCTGCGTTGGTTCGTGGGAGACCTTTAATGAAATCGAATTCTCTCCTCACAAATAGCAACGCAGTAGTCCGACACGTAACGCTTGCGTATAAGTTAAAAAGCTCACATATCATATTTAATTTAATCTATGAATAACAAAACTCCAACACACACTACACTTGCGTTTTTTTTCTTGTTTTAAATAAAACAGTTCCTTGTTAAAGCTAAATAAACTAATTTTCTGCATATCATTTTAAGGCTGCAACAATTAACCGCAAACATAGGTCAGGCTTAAATTATAAATAGCCTATATATATATATATATATATATATATATATATATATATATATATATATATATATATATATATATATATATATATATATATATATATATATTAGGTTGTTGCAAAAATAATGACGTAATAATGTCGTTTTTTGACGTTAACACGTACATCAAAAAACGACATTATTACGTCATTATTTTTGCACCAACCTAATATATGTATATATATAATCCCCTCTTAGAAAAAGTGACACATACATAACAGAGTTAGGTTTACATTATTATTCATATTAATCACTATCTAAATATCTTCCGATACATATAATTATACAAAGATACCTATAGTCACATCCTTCAATTGATAGGTGTCGTTATGTGTCTATGCATTTATAAAGTTATTTTGCAGATAATATAAAATGTAAATGAAAAAAAATGTTGAAAATACAACATATTTTGTTAAAGGAATGTTAATATTGAATGCATCAAATATTGTCGTAAAAGTAATAATTTACTTTTTGAAATTGATTGATTTAATTCTGAGTCGATTTTTTATTTTGATTTTGTTTATCATAATAAAGATGCTTTAAAGAATAAAAAGATATTTAAATAATCATCTAATTTTTTAATATGGTATACATTTTAATCTTACAACGCAGTAGACATAAATACATGTATAATAAACATATCGGATTCAGAGACATACAACAAGGGTGATGAAAAGTTATCGATGAAAAGAAGGTATTTTACATGCAAATTAGATATATCAACATTTAGTCAGATCAGTGATCAGTGATCAAGCACAGACATTTATGCAAAATTATAAGTTTTTTTAAGCGTTTCACCCCAAGCAAGGCCGGACGCCACTAAGACGCAAGGGGGGTTACAGAAGATTTGGAGCAAGATCAGATAGGAGTGATAGAGGAAAGGATGAGTTGAATGATAGTGGATAGATCAAGGCAACTGGAGATGTCGATTAACATTACATTTGAATACCTGGAGATTATAGCACTCACGGAAACTGGAATAGAGAAGGGAGTTCCACAGGCGAGAAGCGCGAGACATGAAGCTATTGGAGTAGAAGAGACGGCTACATTTAGGAGTTTCGACAGTGAAAGGTTGAGAGCGGGATGCCAGCTTCGTAGGGCGCTTGAACTCATGAAGTCTGGGAACCAGCGAATGCAGCTCCTCGGAGCAATTGTCATGAAAGTATCTGTAAAAAAGAGAGAGAAGCGACGGCGCGTCTATGAGACGAGATGCCAGAACAGAGCCAGTTATATTGCATATCCGCCTCTGGAGCCTATCAAGTACCCCGAGGAAAACAGAAGGGGCTCCAGACCATATATGGCAGCAATACTCCATGTAAGGTTTGAATTGTTGATTTGTAGATCTGGAGGATCGATTCCGGGACGGCACAGGGAGCCATCTTTCCTTGCGGTGGACGAAGCAATTGACTCAATGTATTTGTTCCCTTTCAGGTCCGCGGTCAAAGTGAGACCGAGCAGCCGCAAAGAGTTGGTCTCGAGAAGTTGAGCGTCAGACATTCTAATGGACGGCAGGGAAGGATCTCTCTCTCTCTCTCTCTTTCTCTCTCTCCCTAAGTATATATATATATATATATATATATATATATATATATATATATATATATATATATATATATATATATATTATAAGTTAATAGAATTAAAATATGGTTTTTCGCAAAAAAAAGCGAAACACCATATTTTAAGTCTATTAACTTATAATATTAATGCTCTGTAAATTTACATTGAGCACTATTTTGTAAAAATAAAAATATCTATAAGAACACCGGATTATATATCTTACTGTTCTTTCTTTTTATTAATATACACATGAAGTTGAACGTCAAAAACGACATTATGTTTGCACCAACCTGATATATCTATATAATATGTGTGTGTGTGTGCATCTGTATGTGTGCATGTACTGAAATCGAGCGTTACTTGCAACAACAAACATATCTATCTATCTATCTATCTATCTATCTATCTATCTATCTATCTATCTATATATATATATATATATATATATATATATATATATATGTGTGAGTTGTGGGAAGCAATTCTTAACATATCTCGCGTCATTACAGCAGATGACATCCTACAATTAACAAATTCTATATATCATAGACTTCTTCAAGTAATTTCCCAACTGGGAAAGCACATTATTTATTAGGTTATTTTGATCATAAACATTCACGTGCAGCATTAATAAACGTTCCTGTGATTTTCACTAAACCTTTCTAATAATTTGGCACTCTCAAATAACAAATATGGCGCCAGTTTGTTTACATTGCGCAGATCAGTACGAACAATTCAGAGATTGCGCAGTTGTGTGAAAATTTTGTGTGAATTGATTGGAGGTTTTTTGAAATATTAGAAAATAATTATCTCGATAATAATTTGGCACGCATTGTTATATATATATATATATATATATATATATATATATATATATATATATATATATATATATATAGTAAATTGTCGCCATTTTATATTGTTAATTTTGTGCATGCACTTTGTTTTTCATTTTATCTACTGCACATAGTATTAGGTTGGTGCAAAAATAATGACGTAATAATATCGTTTTTTGACGTATTTTTAACGTAAAAAACGACATTATTACGTCATTATTTTTGCACCAACCTAATAGATTCTGTTGTGCTTTGTTTGTGACAAAAAGCGCACTATGCCACAATTCACTCCGGCAAAATTTTCGAAACATCATCCTGTACTGCTTGATATTCGTGCCGTAAGCTCCAATACGATCATTGCAGAATGTATTGGTGTCAATGCAAAGGACTCGGAAAAAAGTTTCTGGAGTAGAATGGTCATGACGTAGGTGTTTTGTGTGATCAAAAGCGATAGATTCGTTATGCCTACATTCATCTTCTCATAGGGTCTGAGAGTGAACAAAGAGGACTTAATCAAATGCCTTCAGGTGGTAGTGCTGCCATGGGCCAATAGAGTGATTCCTGGAAGGACCTATGTTTGGCAAAAGAATCTGCAACATGCCACAAAAAGCGGGAGAATCCAGGGAATATCTGCTCAGACTGTTACCATCTTGATTATTATTTGTATGGCGCAGTTGAGGGAGGGAGAGAGAGAGAGAGAGAGATCAACAATACTCCTTATAACACCAAAGATATATATATATATATATGAATATAAAGAGAGGCGATTCGATCATTGTGGGACTTTATCAAGGAAATTATTTTACCGCACGAGTTTATATACAGAGGCGAGTATATCACTGGTTTATCAATTCTTATAAATTTGGGAACTTTCATGAATGTTTATCTGATGATTGAAATGTCAGACAAAGTAGATGTCACAAAATGTCATATTTCTAAGACATCTATCTATATTTGTGTGCGTGTGCGTGTCTGTGCGAGTGTGTGAGTGTATAGAGTGTGTATGTGTTTGTGTATATTTACGAGGGCTGATCAAAATGTATCGGGTCTGGGTGTATAAATATAAATGTACATGACATTTTAATTCAGCATTTAATATCCTTGGGGGGTAGTCTCCTTTCTGAAGCCACACACTTTATCCAACATAGTTTCCATTTAAGCAAGTATTCCTTAAACACCGTTCGCGATATAGCGATAGCTGCTTCGTAGCATTCATTTAGATTGACTAGATATGTTGAAATATTGTTTCTTTCGAGGGATTTTGATGTTTAAAGAGGAAAAAATTGCACGGGGCAAGATCTGTGGAATATTGTTGTTATTGAACCTGCCAAAAACTGCTGCACAGGGAATAGTCACTGATGGAACCACTGTGTTGTGGTTAGGCACATCCAAATACTGTTATAAAAACCGGAAGTGAGCGACCATGATATCCATTTTGCATAATAAATATTAATTTTCTAACATAATATCCTTCCTTTTTTAATTTTGTTCTCTTCAGTTTGTAATTTGCATGTTTGAGTGTTCCTTTTTCTCACAACCATGTATTCCGTATTCTTTCAGTTGGTATTTCCTCCTTTCTCCTCGCTTTCTTTCACTAAATTCTGTAGGAGGTCTTGTAGTCTCCATTCCGTATCCTCTATCGACACTGTGTTATCTGTATATCTTATGTTGTTAAGATTATGGCCGCCAATATTGAATCCTGGTAGGGCATCTGATTCAAAATTAATTCACTGTATAGGTTGAATAAGTTCAGTTAGAAGACATATCATTGTCTTAAACTCATTTCTATTAATGTATATCTACTGAATTCATTTTCTATCCTTATGAAGTTGGTTGGCTGCCATCATATATTTTTGATTATTCTTATATCCTTCCCAAATATGTGAACGTTGCTAAAAAGTTCTAAAAGTTACTTGCAACGCTTTAGCATCGTCTATAAAACATAGGTACGCATGGTTCTGCTTTTGAAATGCTCCTTCTTATATTCTTCTGAGGCTAGATATCGCGTTGCCTGTCCCTGTATCCTTAACGAACCCGCAATGTATTTGTCTTATCTCTGGTCTGATTCTGCCGTGTGTTTTATTGAGACTAGTGCAATATTTTAAATATCTGGGAAATGTTTTAACAGAAGATGAAAAATGCGACATTGAAATCAGAAGGCACATTCGAATAGCCAAACATGCTTTCCAAAAGCTAAGCAAGGTATTAAGAAACAGAACAAAATCGTAAGAATTAAAGAAAATATTACTGAACTGATACAACTAGATGTAAGTGAAGGTTGGGCAATATCCTCGCAGATGAAGAGGAGACCTGAATCAACATAAATATAGTTAGACAGAAGGATGCTGATGACACCATGGACCGAATATGCGAGCAACGCTGAAATTGTAGTGAAAACGGAAACAACAACCAAATTTTGGACATTAAATCAGAAAGTGACAGTTGAAATTTCCAGAGCTCATAATGAGGAAAGAGGGCTTGGAAAATCTTATAATCACTGGACAGATTGAAGGCAAGAGGAACAGAGGAAAACAACGGATAATCTACGGTTGACAGAACAACGTTTACGAGAAATGAGGGGAAAAAAATATCAAAAGTTAAAAAAAGACAGGAAATTTTGAATGGCCTTGATCACATACGTACTGAAAGGACAGGGCACATAGAAAAATAAAGCATCCTCCCTTGTCAACATAGTCACGGGCCACTCCTATTTAAACACATTGAAAGTTGTAGAATAAAAATTTCCAATGAAAATTCACCTGACAACAATTTATGCTACGTCGGTAGGTGGCATAAACATATGACAGGCTTGTTGAACTTTTGAGTAGTATCTAATCTCTCCTGTTTCTTTCATTCTTTCTTTCTTCACACACACACGCACACACACACACACACACACACACACACACACACACACACACACATATATATATATATATATATATATATATATATAATTTTGACAAATTTTGGATATTTATTGTTAATAGAATCCACTCATTTATGGGCAAGTTTCTTAGTGTCCTTATTAAAGAAAGAAAGAAAATTACCATAATGACATGTATTCGTTTTATTCCCGAGTACTTTCGACATTAGGTCAATGTACACGGAATAAAATGTATATATATCAACATGATAATTCTCATTCTTTCTTTAATAAGTATACTAAGAATCCTGTCTATTATTATGAAAGTATCATATTAATAATGAGTAGACAAAACTAGTCAAAAGTATTTTATGGGACATGTCTCAGTGAAACTTCCTGACAAACTATATTCATTATATATATATATATATATATATATATATATATATATATATATATATATATATATATATATATATATATAAAGAATTATATATATATATATATATATATATATATATATATATATATCTATATATATATCTATATAAAGAATTATATATATATATATATATATATATATATATATATATATATAAAGAATTATATATATATATATATATATATATAAAGAATTATATATATATATATATATATATATATAAAGAAACATAAATACTGAAGAACTTTAGATCATTAATCTAATTGTTCTTTCCTCTTACATAAATACACAGACACACACACATATACATATGCATACATGTGTGTATATATATATATACATATATATATAAATATATATATATATGTATACAAATATATGTATATATATATATATATATATATATATATATATATATATATATATAACAGCACATTTTTCGAATGCGTTGGCTGTTAGACATAATTCACACTACTTAATGAATAAAAATGAATAGTCTATTTTAATAAGATATATTCAATAAAATACATATATATATATATATATATATATATATATATATATATATATATATATATATATATATATATATATATGTAATGTCAGGTTGGTGCAAAAATAATGACGTAATAATGTCGTTTTTTGACTTATTTTTAACGTCAAAAACGACATTAATACGTCATGATTTTGCACCAACCTAATATATATATATATATATATATATATATATATATATATATATATATGTATGTTGTATTGTATTGAATATATCTGAATAGTGTGAATTAAGTCTATCAGCCAACGTATTCGAGAAATGTGGTGCCTATTTTAATTACGAGTTATTCACTGTAATAACTTTCATAGTAATATAAATATCAGAATAAATTAATGATCCATTATTTTGCAATTGATCACCTGTACCCACGTGTAAAAATAAACTTCATAAAAATAAGAGTTAATATCGGATAAAAAATTCTTTAAAATGTTATTTTTTAAGTTATTGGTGCGAAACTGAATCTAGACATCGAAACGAGTAAAGATTTTTCTTCAATATCTAATTGAAACCTTACTTTGTCAGGGTGGTTAACGTGACAGAACTGTTAGAGACACACTTTAATGAAAAAGTGGTTTCATTTAAGGGCCAAACATGGGATGCAGTTTCGATTGCAGTCGGAGGCACAACTTTCTTTAGTTGTAGGTCGGTTGTTATTAATATCGCAATTTCATTTTTAAAATAGAAATAGCAACTCAAACACCTGTAATTACTCAAGATAGCCTTTATAGTAGTCATTATATATATATATATATATATATATATATATATATATATATATATATATATATATATATATATATATATATATATATATATATTGACAAAACGTTCACTCAGTATCTGCGCAAGGGTCTCGTACCTCTCACTGTATCAATGATACGAAGCCACCACTCTAATACAGCTCAATTTTCATAAGGATGTATTCATATAAAATACAAATTATGTCCAATAATAGATCATCTGCAGTATAGGTTAACAAGCCATCTAGAAAAGCTTGAAATAAATACAATGCATGGAAATACAATTTAGAGACATATAGTAGTTCATTCAATTTTAAATGCATCAACAATTTTTATGGCTATTTTTAACATCAACAAGTAATTTTTCTTCTTAAAAATTTGAATAATTTTTTCAAATTCAAAATTATGGATGAAAAATATTAAATTTGATACAGTATTTTTCGAGACTTAGCATAAGCAAAACAAACCAAAAATATATATTAATATATATATATATATATAAAAGTAGATAGAAAAAAGCAAATGCTGATAAGATCACAAATGTCATAAGTCAATCGGAGTTGGGCCTCGCCTGGTCGGGTGATTCGGTGTTAATATGCGCCGGCCCTGAGTCCACTGATGTTTGGTCAATGTGCACTCTGTGTTTCATTGAATTTTTTATCCAATACTAAGCAGAATTTTGTTAGATTTAATTTAGAAATCATATTTTTCTTCTGTATAAAAAATTTTATCATAATGATTGCATTTTTTTAAAAAATATTGCATTTAATGACTGCATTAAAATTAGAATTGATAATTTATAACTATTAAATCATGTATAATTGAAATGTTAGATATAAAAGGAATCGTGATTTGTTGTAATTATTCATATCAATTAATAATTATTATTCCTCTCTCTCTCTTTTGCTATTGAACTCTGTGTTTGTAAAGGTCATTCAAAACGCCTTCCAAAAGCCTATATCTGCTCTGATTCGTATGCGCTTTAATCTTAGATAGGAAACAGAACTGACACGTACTTTCGAGAACAAGCTGAAAAAAGAACTGTACATTTCTTACAAGAGAAAATAGAACCTTGCTTGGCTATTACGCACTCTGGGGTAAATTTATCTATTTTTTCTCTCCCCCCACTCAAAGACATTTTGTCCCAATGATTCTCCCTTATTTGATAGTTTAGTAAGAAATCCCGGTTCGAAAAAAAACAAAAAAACAAAAAAAGCAGGAAAAATGGAAAATTAAATGTCTTTGGCTAGATGCGAGAATGTGTCTCGTCAGTAATAAATCCGGGTATCCTTACTTTCAATTACTTTTTAGAATAGACAATGGGACTTATACTAAGTTAAAACTTAATGTGATAGGGTATAGCGAAGTGAGATCTAGGACTCCTTACCTGTTATCTCCCCCCACCCCAATCCTTCCCTCTGTTTGTGTCGTCCTTTTTTGTGTTATCTGTAATAGGAGTAGGTAGTCTCTTCTACCGCCCGGTCAACACTCCTCCCCCTTCTATTGGACATGAGTAGAGGCTTACACCTTGTTTCTTGTCTAGGAAGGGGTTCCCAGTACTCTTTCTCTCTCCGGCCTCTGCATTAGTGCAGCTCTGTTTCTCCCATGATGTGTGCAGTCTGTGGTATCACCTCTTCATTTTGAGGGTACACGGCTGAAAGTTCTCTGGTTGCTGTTTCCGACTGGTAGTTAGGAGCCCTAACTCTTGCGTAGCATCTTGAGCGGCCGCTCTGATCAACAGTTGTATAATACCGGGGTGTTTGTAGTGCTATGTCGCGCATGGTAAGGTGTCCCTGCAGTCACCTCCGGTGGGCAGCCCTGAGGCCACATAATAATGCAGATTTTGCCAACTCCTCTCTGTCCGCGTCACGGTCGAAACTGTCTGTTTCTTTTACCTCGGGCCTTCTCATCTTACAAACAAAATTCAACATGAGTTACAAAAACCGAAAGATTAACCCTAAACCAGCCTCTCAAGCACCACCTAAACCCCTCAACATTTCGTTCTCCAACATCCGTGGCATTAGAACAAATTTCTGCAGTCTGGAATCTTTTCTCACTGCAAACGGCCCGGATATACTGGCTCTCTGTGAGACAAACCTTTTCTCGTCTATCCCCTCTTCCGATTTCTCGATCCCCGGCTATCTTCCTCTCCTCAGAAAAGACACTCTAACCCACATGCACGGTCTTGGTGTCTACGTCAAGGAACATCTCCCTCTGGCTAGAGAGTCCTCTCTCGAATCGCCAGACCAGTCATACATGTGTCTCCGACTCTCTCTCCTCAATGCGGTAAGCAATCTCTTCTTCCTTTACCGTTCTCCATTCTCTCAAGACTGTGAGATACTCGATAGCATTTCTGACAGCATAGACAAAGCTCTCTCCCTCCACCCGTTTGCTCACATTTTTGTGTTTGGTGACTTTAACGCCCATCACAGCTTGTTGCTTACGAATGCTACTACTGAGCACGCAGGCATTCAAACGCTCAATGTTTCAATCTCCCATTCCCTCACACAGATAGTTAACTTCTCCACTCGTTTTGCCTTCAACCGGGAAGGTAAAGCCTCTCTTCTCGACCTGTGCTTTACCTCCATCTCCGAATCCTGTAGCGCCTCGCAACTCTGCCCTCTTGGTAACTCTGACCATGCAGTAGTATCAGTTGACATCTCCTTCAACTCCACCCCCTATAAATAACCTCCTACCACTAGAACCTCGTTCTACTATCAACGAGCTGACTGGGACGCGTTCCGTGATTTCCTCCGTGATGTCCCCTGGGATGGAGTCTTTAAGCTTCCCGTCCAAGATTGTGCTTCTGAAGTCTCTTCCTGGGTTAAAGCTGGAATCGACGGTTTCATCCAATCAAGGAAATATAGGGTAAAGTCGCGCTCCTCCCCCTGGTTCTCCGCTGCTTGCTCAGCCGCCATCGCACATAGGAACCATTACTTCCACCTATTCCGTAGCGACATGTCTGACTGCAATAGACGTCTCTTTGCCTCCGCCCGTAACGAGTGTAAGCGTGTCCTCAACGATGCTAAGTCACTATTTGCGGTTCGGATGAAGGAACGTATTGCATCTCGCAAATTTGTCTCCAAAGATTATTGGCGTCTCTGCAAGAGCGTATTGAACAATTGCAAACCCTCTATACCTCCTTTATTCAACCAGTTCGAAGTCCTGACCTCCTCTACCGACAAGGCTGAATGCTTTGCTCGGAAATTTTCATTCAACTCGACGCTCAACTCATACCCATACCCGACTTCCCTCTTAGAACTGAGGCCATATTAAGTGTGTTAAACATAACCCCATTTTGGTACTGGGCATTATCTCCAATTTAGACCCCAGAAAGGCTAGTGGTGGAGACGGGATACAAGCCATTGTCTTGAAGAAATGCGCGTCCGAACTGGCGGCCGCCCTTTCTAAACTATACAACTACTGCCTCAAGGAATCTTGTTTTCCTGACTGCTGGAAGTCCTCTTCGATCGTTCCTGTCATCAAGAACTCCGGCGACCCCTCTGACCCTTCCAACTACCGTCCTATCAGTCTCCTTCCCCTCTTCGGCAAAGTCTTCGAAGCCCTAATCAATTCCGGGGTGGTTAACCACCTCACATCCCATAATCTGCTCTCAGACAAGCAATATGGTTTCCGCTTTGCCCGATCTACAGCCGATGTGCTTACGGCCATCACTGAAACAGTCTACCGAGCTCTTTAAAATACCGGGGAAGCCCGATCCGTGGCACTAGACATCTCCGAAGCATTTGATAGGGTTTGGCATGCCAGCCTTCTTCGCAAGCTACAGGGTTATGGCATCACGGGTCGATTATATAACCTAATACGATCATTCCTGTCAAACCGTAAATTGAAGGCCGTTCTCAATGGATTCTCCTCCAGTTCCTATCCAACGAAGACAGGTGTTCCTCAAGGCTCCATCCTAGGCCCCACTCTATTCCTTATCTACATAAATGACCTCGCTGACGCAATAACTTCCCAAGTTGGCATATACGCGGATGACACCACAATTTATTTCTGCCTCAAAAACAAATCTAGATTGTGAACTGGGGCACGAATTGGCTGGTCAACTTCAACGCTTCTAAGACAAAACTGCTCTCTATTAATCACCACAGAGATCCTTCCCTTCCCTCCATTAGAATGTCTGACGCTCAACTTCTCGAGAGCAACTCTCTGCCGCTTCTCGGTCTCACGTTGACTGCTGACCTGAGATGGAATAAATACATTGAGTCAATTGCCTCGTCCACTGCAAGGAAAGTTGGCTCCCTGAGCCGCGCCAGGAAGTTTTTCTCCCCGGAGTCGATCCTCCAGATCTACAAATCAACATTTCGCCCTTGCATGGAGTATTGCTGCCATATATGGTCTGGTGCCCCTTCTGTTTGCCTCGGGGTTCTTGATAGGCTCCAGAAGCGGATATGCAATGTAATTGGCCCTGCCCTGGCGTCTCGTCTACAGTCACTTTCTCACAGACGCGCCGTTGCCTCCCTCTGTCTGTTCTACAAATACTTTCATGGAAATTGCTCCGAGGAGCTGCATTCGCTGGTTCCCAGACGTCATGAGTTCCAGCGCCTTACGAGGCTAGCATCCCGCTCTCACCCCTACACTGTCGAAACTCCTAAATGTAGCCGTCTCTTCTACTCTAATAGCTTCATGTCTCGCACCTCTCGCCTTTGGAACCCTCTTCCCTATTCCTGTTTCCCTGTGAGCTATAATCTCCAGCTATTCAAGTGTAATGTCAATCGACATCTCCAGTTGCCTTGATCTATCCACTGCCCTCATCCTTTCTTCTATCACTCCTATCTGATCTTGCTCTAAATTTTCTGTAACCCCTTGCGTCCTAGTGGCTTCCCGCCTTGCTTGGGGTGAAATGCTTAAAAAAAAAATTATAACAACTGATCTGATGAGTCTTATTCATTTTGTTTACATGAATTTAAATTAGCAACTAGGTTTCACCTTTTTACTGCTGACCTGGCCAGATGCAACAGTCACTTCTGTTCAAACAGGTTATTTTGTTTGCCTTTTGCCAGTTGTGAAACTCACTTCGATTTCTTACTTCGCTGATAAATTCAATGGTAAAATTTTCAATGAAATTCAATCGCCATCTACTGCTTCCTTGAACCCAGTTCTTTTCTTGTCATTTCTTCAATTCTCTTCATTTTCATTATTAAATAGATCATATATAGGAATGTAATGAGAATAAAAATAATATATAAATTTTAACTTTGATAGCGTTAATGTAAAAGAGGGTTCAATACCGAGAATCGAGCATTAATTATTTATTCAACAAGCATTATTGTCTTACTCTGTCACTCTTTTCACTTTCCTATCTTTTCTTTAGCCTTCTTAAAATGTTTACTTTTTTTTATTCAGACTAATAGAAAAATAGAAAGTTACTTTCCGCAAGCGGCCTACTGACAAACAGCATTCTTCATAAACATTTTTGTTTCTCACCAGTCGAGATGCAAATAAATGCACCGAAACAAGGTTGTATCATTGTAGTGAGCAAACTGTTTTTGTCTATATATATATATATATATATATATATATATATATATATATATATATATTAAAAAATTAAAACCAAAGCTTAAAAAATTAATTATGTAAGTGTTCTGAAATGTTTACAATAGATAGACTATATTAACAATGTCTATATTAATAGCTTCACATACTACTTTCTTCTTTTAAAACAAAAAAAAACCTCCATTCATCATAAATAGTTACCTCCACTCGAGCGAAAACTTTCACCAGCTATCACAAAAACTAGCGATCATCACTCTACACGTAACATTGTAACTTTCAGATGAAATGGCAATTTCGTCTTTGGAAATAATGAACGCTGCATTTTGCCTTAAAAACGCGCCCTGAAGATGACATTCTGTTAATGTCGAAACTACTCGGAATAAAACAGTATGTATTGTATCAAAACGCTGATATTTTTCTCTTCTTTAATACCGACACTAGAAAGCTCATCCGAGAATATGAACGGATCCTGTTGAAAATAAGCATACATAATTTGTTTAAATTATTCAATGAAACATGCCTCCATATATATATATATATATATATATATATATATATATATATATATATATATATATATATATATATATATATATATCCGATGCAATAAGAACAAAAATAATATATAAATTCTAACGTTCACAGCATTAATTCGAAAGAGGGCTCGATACCAATAGTAGAGTAATTTTTTTTAATTTTATGATATAGACAAAAACAATATACTCACTACAAAGATACAACTTCGTTTCGGTGTATTTCAATCGCACCTCAACTGGTGCATATACATAAAGCAAAAAGTTCTAACCAGTTGAAGTGCAGTTGAAATGCAACGAAACGAAGTTACATCTTTGTAGTGAGTAAACTGTTTTTGTCTATATCATGAAATTATATATATATATATATATATATATATATATATATATATATTAAGCCTCTCAACAATCATCAAACATACACTCAGAAAAGTTATGACGATAATCCCATATTCTTTAGCTAATATTATAACCCTATTAAAAGATACAAAGCACTCCATGCCTCAAAATCCGACTCGTTCCGTAAACTTTAACATATGCAAAGTGACAGAAACTACAACCCACCAGATATTTACAAACATGACCAACTGAAACCCGAACTGAAAAAAAAAAAACGTCCACACTAGCAATAAAAGTAGGCACCTTAACAGACAATATAACATCAGATACTGAAATATCCATGGAAGGACAAATATGATAGCTCATTTTAAACCAAGTCGACAGAAACCACAACATTCAGTGCTACAAACCGAACTGAAATGGATTAAAATTCAATCTAACAATACAATGCTCTAAACTCAATGATATATTTCACACTTCTGCAGAAAGTTATTCTAAATACATATTGTTATGGACGCCATTTGCATTTTCAACTTCTTTTTCCTATATAGAAATATATGTGCGTGTCAATGCATAATACAAGAAACTTTTAATATGACTATCGTCTTTTTTCTTTTTTTTTATTTCTTGTATTGTGCTTGTTTATAGTCTTTAATAGTTATAGTTTATAGTCCACCGTGCACTGTTCTTTTTGCCTCCTTATTTGTGTTATCTCTTTCTCACTCTCTCATTCACTCTTTCATATATATATATATATATATATATATATATATATATATATATATATATATATTCACACGAATAGCGTACACAAAACCAGTGTTAAATTTGTTTCGTCTTCCAATTTTCATTCTAAAGGGAAAAAAATACAGCCTGAAGATGAATGCGTGAAGCATTTGAAAGTACTAGCTGAATTAAAAAATACACCATATCCATTTTATACATAAGGATCTCATCATTCAGTGGATTATTAGTAGCATAATGCTTATAATTATGTCTACTAGAGAAGGGATTTCGCCAATAATTGCATTAATATTGCTAACTGATTCAAGGTATGATTAATATATATATATATATATATATATATATATATATATATGTATGTATATGTCTGTATGTGTGTGTGTCTGTGTGTGTCTGGGAAAGTTTTCATTTGATTTATACACATGCGAATATAATGACACAAATCAGATCATTGTTTGTTTTCGGCAAAATCGAAATGATTGTTTCTGTCAAAACAACTATATTTGGCTCATCTAGCGAAAACATATGTCAAATGAAGTTTGTTTTATGCTCAGCCAGTGCACTGAAATTATAAACAAATCTTTTTATGTGTACGTTGAAGGAAGCATAAGTCCCGTGCTATAAAATGATGGACTGGCAATGAAGCGACGCAATAAAATGCCCTAGTATAAACGGTAATTAAAAACTGCATTCATCGTCAAAATTTGATTGCATAAGTTTATTTTAAATATAAAGCGTTTTGTTCGTTTCCACGCATTTTAACTGTAATAATTTTCAGAATTAATTCATTTATGCTCTAAAAAATTATGAAGGACATTTAGAAGATTTTCTCACAGGTGTTAATTTTTAACCACTTTCCATGCAAAATTAAGTTACTTTTCGTTTTTTTCTGTTCATTTATAGTGCAAAGAGAACCGGATATTGTTTAAATTTATGTCCATTAGTAATAGACAAAAGTGAAAAGACATGTTATAATATATATATATATATATATATATATATATATATATATATATATATGAAGATCGTAACATATATAATCAATGTCAGTGATTTTCTCCGGATCTTCAACTCTCTGATTCTTCATCTGCCTCATCTTCTTCCGCTCTCCACATCTTCTTGTTCTTTGTAGTTCTTAATAACTTTTCCCTTTTTTCATATGTCTTGAAACCAGTTCTGTGAAACACAAGCTCGCTTAGTAGGCTGTGCGATATTTGCCTCTGTCTCTCTTAGCTTAGTATGTACTGTGAGTGTCAACTTTTCTAAACCCTCTCTCTTCATTAAGTGCCGTAGAATGTTCAACTGTCTCTTTCTTTCAAGTCTCCTTTATGTTTAAAGTTTCTCTAAAAGTTCGTCGTTGCTCACATGTCTAGTACATTAATTTTCAGCGTCCTTCTGTAGAACCACATTTCTCTTGCTTCAAGTCTCATCTTTATATTTAAGGAGATTGTCCAGCATAGGAGGACTCATTAAATTCAGTACACTTTTGTTTATTTCTAACGAAATTGTTTTGTAATACTTCTATATCTAATTCGTTGTATGTCGTTTATTTGTGGTGCGGTATAAACCATGCTCGGCTATTCATTCACTAAAACTCACCAGGTACGTTATACGTTGCTTTCTTCTGTACAGTTTACCTTATATATGTAATGTGAGTATCAAATTTTTCAATCTCTCTTTCCTCCGTTTGTGTCCGAAAGATTTAAACAGTCTCTTCCTGATATTAAGTAAGCGTCCTTTTTGTTTCTATTTTCTCTAGAACTTCGTCGTTGTTTACTTGTTCGGTCCATACAGGTTCGGTCAGCAAGCTTGACATACACTTTCTTTAAATGAAATGGAATATTTTTGTTTTATGTGCATCATCCCGACGCCTGTTTATCGTTCAACAACATTTTACTTAGTATAAGAATATGAGGAAATAATAAGAGAAGACAAAAATGCTGAAGTTTCGGTCATCGCGGGAGAGAAATAAACAGAAACATTCTCATGAGGCTCTATTCAGACTGTGGCGGCTGCTTCAGCGATTAGACCACACGAAAGCCAACAGAATAGAGTTATTTTCACATTTAACCCCAGTGAATCCCATTTACATAGACTGGATGTCTTCGTGGTGAGATTATTACAAATTCTTTATTCATATTAAATTGATTTCTTACATTTCATACAAATAATATGTATTTGTAAAGGATCTAATGCGATTGAAAGCAAATACTAATGTGCATTAAATTCCCAGCCCGACCAAAAATAAAATTCCATTTAAACCCAGGGCTCCAACTATTATTGATATCCTCAGGAGTCACATTTTTGAGATTTCAATTTCAAGGTCCTTGTACTCTGATAGTTTATTGTAAAGATCTTCAAAGATACTTTACAGGGACTGACATATCAATAAGAAGGCATATTCTATTTTTGCAGTCTCTGATCACGCTGTCTGGGCGATTAACTTTGATTGTTCTTTCTCTGTATAATACAACGTCCATAAATTTGTTACTGATACTATGTTTGGAACCATTATTATTATTATTATTATTATTATTATTATTATTGTGCTTGTTCCTTCCTTAGTTACTTAGTTCGTCCGTCCGTTACACTGATCTGTATTCGGTGTCTCACTGGCGGCGATTTTCAAGGAAACACCAACAGTTAGATGAGCGGCAATGGAGGATGCCTATAATAATCCATTATCAATTTTTTCTTCGTGTTTCGTATGCATATTATCTTGTATTACTGCTGTGTATGTACCTGCACTTTTCCCCGAAAAACAACAGAGCATGATGAAAAAAACCCTTATAAAAACACATGTTTATCGTCAAAATGTTTGTTATTATTAAGAGGAAAGACCAAAGTATGTTTTATTATTTTATTAAATTTTAATCCTTTCTAGCACGTTCGAAATTTTGGTAAAATCTTGTTTATTTTTTTTGTTTTTTTTTGTTTTTTTGTTTTTTGTGTTAGTTTTAAGTCGCCGACCCAGATCATATTTACATTAGTGTTATGAACGCTGTAAATTTTGTTCACCTTTGGACAACTCACAAGGAATCCATGATTGAAAACTTCTTGCACCCAGAATTTAATGCATACCACGCAGGAAAGCATTAATAGCTTAACAATTGCACTGCCTGAACTTAATGAAGTAATGCCCGTTTGACCATCATGAAGAACTCGGACACCCACGCATTCCAACACTTACTGATGAATAGAGTGATTTCTAATGATGTTCTTGAAACTGTAGATAAGAAGAGGAGAGTTCTGGTGCCCAACTACTGCTGTTTCTATGTAGATGTACCAGGAGGTAGTGGTAAAAATTATAGGTTTAACAATATAATTTCTTATCCGCGAAGGAACAACGGCAGCTTGTGCAGTGCTGTTTGGACAGGCATTTCCTCTACACCACTATCAATTGGAAAGTCTTTCTTCAAATTGTCTGTCCAACTCACGGAGTTAGACTTTGTAATGTACCAGCCATTTCAGACCATGCAAATTATTGATAAAATCTGGATCTGATAATCGTGGATGAGGCTTCTATGATCCTTACATTTGTCCTTCATGTTATTGTGAAAGTCTTGCGAGATATCACTGGCATTATTGCTCTTTTCGGTGGTAATGTTGTGCTGTTGGGGGAGAGAATTAGGCAAGTCTTAACCATATTGCCAAGAGGAAATCGTAAGGCAAACATTAAATCAGGTTGGTGCAAAAATAATGACGTAATAATGTCGTTTTTTGACGTTAAATATACGTAAAAAAACGACATTATTACGTCATTATTTTTGCACCAACCTAATAAAAATTCTCCTCTTTGGCTGATTTTCATCCAGTAGAGGTGAAGCGAAAACATCAGGACGAGAGCAGATCAAATGAAATTTGCAGCATGGTTCTTGTATCTTGGCAATGGAATATCAACAGCTTCACAAGATCCTAATTTTGCAGTTGATGCCTCAATTTTCATGCGTTGACGGCTCTCTGGTGAATGATAACTTCAACTATACATCTGAAGAAGAGACAAGGAGCAGATTAATTCTTTCGGCAAAGAACTCAGTCTCTTGATCAAAGAAGAAGACAACTCCCAGGTGACTGCTGCACCTATATTTGTACAGATAATGATTTGATAGATGATCATAATGAGGCTGAGCGCTACCCACACTAATTTCTAAACTCTTTGAAACCATCAAAAATGCCTCCTCAAAAACGGAGTTTAAAACTCGGATCAATATTAATGCTTCATCATGACATTTCTATCCACAATGAACTCTGCAATTGTACAATATTGGGTATGGTGGCCATGCATCAAAATTCAATTGAGGATTCCTTGATTAGCGGTTCACTAATTGGTAGACTTCTCCTTATGCCCAGAAAAATGCTGGCTACAAGCAACTCTAACTTGCCATTCTCCTTGGGGGGAACCCAGTTTCCTGTCCATTTGTCATATGCCATATCTATTAACACGTCATAGGGCAGAAATTTGAAAAGGTGGGATTGTGCTGAAATCAGCCAGTGCTCAGTCACGAACAATTGTATGTGGCGTAGAGTAGAGCTCGCAAAGGTGATCGAGACAGAAAAGGATACTTATGCCAAAGTTGAGGCGGTAAGAAATGTCGAGGTTTCCTAATTGGTCACTACTTTAAATTAATCATTCATCAAAAGTCAGTTTCTTTTATGTTTAATCCCAAGACATCAAGCAAAATAAAAAAATGAAAATATAGCTTTCCCGTTTTTCGTTTGAGGTTTTCTATCAGTGCGAAAGGAAAAGCCAACGGCGGATGCGCTCTGGATCAATAAACAGCACCCAAAATTTACAAAGATTTCATAACTGTTTCTATCATCCAGGTATCATGGTACTCTTGAGTTAGTTTTACTGATACCAGGGAGATACTTCCTGTCAAGTTACAACAATGACATCAAACAGTACATTGCAAAGGCAGGTCTGCCTATAAGGCAGATTTTTACAACATGCGCAATTTTCCTTTTAGTCATATTTAAGCATATACCTTGATTTGGTACAAGGTCAAAAGTACAGGAGTACCCGGCTGAGGATGGAACTCTCTGCTAAACAATCTACAAGGTCCGCATGCTGAATATTGCACCACTATGTTATGGGTTAGACATAACAAACATCGATGTTTACGTTTGTATTGTCGGCAGCAGCTGCTATTGGTCAGGGCTACCCAGGTGCTTAGAGGCAGATGACATGGCTAAGTGTCGAACGTTAACTCAGTGAAAGCATAGTCGCTCAGAAAAAAGAAAAACTGAAATTTACATGTTGAAAAATGAACGACATGTCAACAGCTAGGAATTCCTCAGTCCGTTATATTGTCATTGTCGCTCTTTGTTTTCACTGATTATTATACAAATATTAGTTAGTGCATGCCATCGAGGATCTCTCTCTCTCTCCATACACACACCCACACACACACACACACACACACACATATATATATATATATATATATATATATATTATTTGTGCATTAAGAAGCTGTGTGCTTTCATGTTTATACGGGATTGCATATATGATTGATTTATGTTTGTTTACATAAAGGTGCATAGTTGCACACTCACGAACATCTCTCTCTTTCTCTCTTACACACATACAAAAGCTCACACGCTGACACACTCACAGACACGCACACACAAACAAAAACACGCACGCACACACAGGCACACACGCATATATATATATATATATATATATATATATATATATATATATATATATATTGTGTGTATTTAGGCAGCATCTTTTCATTGATACACGTTTTATTAAATATTATAGACAAGTGTTGTCTATTTATTTTATGTCAATTTTTTTTCGTAACATCTGATAAGTTTAATAACATTATCGTTGAACGAAGAAAGAAATTCACAATAGTGATCCATATTTTTTTAATACAATCTAAGCTTTCGGCTTACTTAAGCCATTATGAAAGATGTCAATTACAACATATTAAACAATATACGGACAAGACAGTGATGATAGTCAGTCAATGTTTACATAGAAGATTTCTAAGCAACGATAAACACGCGCATATAAGACGCTAGAAGCGAAAATCGCACCGCATCTCATGACGTCACACATGACCACGCGAGAGTTAATTGAGAAGTATAAGGTATGGTAAGCCGTTGGTATAAACCAATGGCTTCTGTTACCAATTATAGACATTTAAGTATATTTATATACTAGATTTAGTGTTATACAGGAGTTGGAATTTGCGATATGATAGGACGGAGAGGATAGTTAGGTTTATGTGTTTTTATAGTGCCGTATATGTAGCCAGGTCTATAATCACCAACAATTTTAGGGAGTTTTAAAGAGTTCTGTTCAGCATTACTAGCATTAATAAGTTTATTAAGCTTTGATTTTAGTTGGTTGGTCGGGTTCTTGTTAAGTTTTTTAAACTTTATGGTATCATGGAGTATGTGGTCAAGTTTTTTGTTATAATGCAATTTGTTTAGGATGAAGAAAATGTTGGTCTTATCAGCTTTTTTACAATAATGTCAGGGTGGTTGCGTAGTTCTTGTGCGGCAATTTTTAGTTGTTTAGAAAGTATTTTTGAGGAGTTTCTGCTTTTATCATGCCGATCCTTGAATGCCTTGGCCTAAAGTAAATCTTTAAATTCTGGTGGAGCTGTTCATCCTTGAGTTTAACAATGTTTTGGTATAGGGTCTCAATTTCTATTTTTTTAAAAAGTCGATTGTACTTACGGTATATATGTCAATTCGGTCCAAAGTTAAGTAATTCTTTTTGGTGCTTAGTTAGTTCATAGTTGGAAAGGTTAATGTATTTTTCAGTTTTGTTAGGAAGAGTGATATTACCTTTGTACAATGTATTCAGTGTTTTTATAATTTTAAATCGTTTTTGAGCTTCAGATTTATTGGTAATTTCCATGAGTCTATGTGTAATTTCCTCCAGTTGGTCCGGAGTAGTTATATATATATATATATATATATATATATATATATATATATTAGGCATGGGTAAAATAAATATGCAGTTCACGCTGCATAATCCAAACTCCTGCATGATTTGCATCCATTAAATGTTTATGTGAAATTTACGTTACACATGCAAAGGACATAAACTTCAATATCTGCAGTTAGCGTTAAATTTATTATCACTGTTTTATTTTCTGACATAAATGACCTTGAATAACTTTCAAGAAATTTATTGAATATTCATGACTTTGGATCATTGGACTCTCTGATTTGTTCTTTTACTGATTGATTAATTGCTCATCGATCTTGGCTAAACAATACTCTGATTTTCAGTGCAAAGTTATCGTACTTTCCCCATCCGACGTGGCCATTGACGAAATATGTAGAAAGTTTTCCTGAAATTTTCAGTCACATCAGTCGTCACCAGTTTAAAACGATTGCCTCGTGTCTTCCCGAATTTAACAATTTTTTAAAGGGTACCCCGTAGGATTTGCTTTGAAAGTTTTTATCAAATTTTATTCCATTAATTTAGACGTCAAAACAAAGCTTGCATTAAATTCTTAGATAGTTTCAACATGTTTAATTAAGGTAAGTAAATAACTTTTATTAAGATTATTAAATAACTTTAATAAAAAAAATGTTGAAACTACCTAAAAATTTAAATCAATCTTTTTATTGGCATCATAATTATAATTTGATAAAAATTGTTCAAAGGGAATTCGAGATACTGAGTCTTATGTGATTTACATAATAAATTCAGACGGGCTGAAGTTTTCAGGTTTATAATATTTTTGCGCAAATTACGAGTATGGGTCAAAAAGTCCTGACTATGGCGCACTGAGACTGAAGCTTTGAAATCTTGACTGTATTCATTTCAATTCTTCTTATCAATAACTGCATTTGACTGTTTCAGGGAAGACATCAAATGCAAAAAATAGCGATTTCACTTGAAATTGGACAAAAGTTGGAATCATGGTGTTATCAAGTGATTGTAGAAAAATGGTTTAGACACCAAAGGAATTCATGCTAACATAGTTGCTACGTTAGGGTATTATACTCCAGTTTTATCAACAGTGTAAAAATGGGCAGTAACATTTAAGAGGGGAAGGGAGTGTCTTGAAAATGACCCAAATCTGGCCGTTCTGCAACTGCCACCTCCGAGGAAAGCATTGTTTTCACCACATGGTGATGGATGGCAGGCGATTGACTATAAATTAAATAGCCAAAGATGTTATCATATTGAGGGTGGAGAATTTTCTGCATGATGAACTTGGCATGACGAGGGTTTATGCTTGATGAGTACGACGTCTTTTTGCACGTGATAAAAAGCGCGACAGTTTGATAAAATCAAGCGAAAAATCATGAAGATGGTTTCTTTGAACGTTTCCTATGCGAGGAAGAGATTTGGATACTTCACTTTTAGCCAGAAAAAAAGCATGGAGGTGAAACACCCCTCCATACCAGCTCCAGACGTCAAAGGCCGTTTTTTTTCTGCAGGGAAGGGCATTGTGTATATTGGGGTCACACTATCAATGGAGAGTACTATGCCAAATTGCTGAGAAAGTTAGGAAAGGGTTTTAAGACGAAATGTTCAGGAAAACTGACGAAAGAGGTCTTGCTTTATCAGGGCAGGGCACCAAAATACACTTACTTGATGACAATAGCAGTTGTGAGTAACTATGAATTTGAACTGGTTGATCACCCTCACTATTCTTCTGGTTTGGCCCCAACTGAATATATCATCTGTTCCCAAGATGGCTTTTTAACCAGCAGGGTGAAAGTCTTTTGTCAATGAGATCCGACCACAGCAACACCAGTGAAAGAAGTGTGTAAACCTAAATGGGGTGGGTTATATTGAAAAGTAAACTATATTGTTGTGGTATATATATATATATATATATATATATATATATATATATATATATATATAAGCATTTCACCCCAAGCAAGGCAGAAAGCCACTAGGATGCAAGGGGTTACAGAAAATTCAGAGCAAGGTCAGATAGGAGTGATAGAAGAAAGGATGAGTGTAGTGGATAGATCAAGGTAACTGGAGATGTCGATTGACATTACACTTGAATAGCTGGAGATTATAGCTCACAGGGAAACAGTAATAGGGAAGGGAGTTCCACAGGCGAGAGGTGCGAGATATGAAGCTATTAGAGTAGAAGAGACGGCTACATTTAGGAGTTTCGACAGTGAAGGGGTGAGAGCGGGATACCAGCCCCGTATGGCGCTTGAACTCATGACGTCTGGGAACCAGCGAATACAGCTCCTCGGAGCAATTTCCATGGAAGTATTTGTAGAACAGACAGAGGGAGGCGACGACGCGTCTGTGAGAAAGTGACTGTAGACGAGACGCCAGGGCGGGGCCAATTACATTGCATATCCGCCTCTGGAGCCTATCAAGAACCCCGAGGCAAACAGAAGGGGCACCAGACCATATATGGCAGCAATACTCCATGCAAGGGCGAATCGTTGTTTTGTAGTTTTGAATGATCGACTCCGGGGAGAAAAACCTCCTGGCGCTGCTCAGGGAGCCAACTTTCCTTGCAGTGGACGAGGCAATTGACTCAATGTATTTATTCCATCTCAGGTCAGCAGTCAACGTGAGACCGAGAAGCGGCAGAGAGTTGCTCTCGAGAAGTTGACCGTCAGACATTCTAATGGAGGGAAGTGAAGGACCTCTGTGGTGATTAATAGAGAGCAGTTTTGTCTTAGAAGCATTGAAGTTGACCAGCCAATTCGTGCCCCAGTTCACAATAGATTGGAGGTTCTTTTTGAACAGTTAGTGAATCGTCCCGAGGTCGGAAAAATGAAGGAGAATACATTATTGAATGATTTATCAGAACTCTTTATAAGTAATAAGTATTAAAATAAATGATAAAAAATGAACAAATTTATGTTGGCTTTTTAGAAAAACATCTGGAAATTTACACAATTAGCGATATTAATGTACACTGTTTATTAATACATTAAACACGTTTTTGAATTGAATACATTCGTTTTAAATACTATTTGCTTGATCGTTTGCTAAATTGATATTTTATAATTTTATATATTTGTAAATATTTTGCTCATATTTTGTATAATTATACTTATTCTCCACAGTCTATGTGTAAATATATATTAATATTCATCTATTGAATACTTATAAAATATTCAGATCTAAGATATTTCCAAGGTCAAAAGATGCCGAACTTCCCCAATGGGCATCGAAACAAGAGTGTTAACTGTCTACAACATACACAAGTGTGGTACTCATTTTGTTAAGCAATATGAGAAAAGTAGAAGCGCATGGGTTGCACGCACTCGCAAATATATACACACACACACACACCTCATATATATATATATATATATATATATATATATATATATATATATATATGTATGTATATATATATTTATATATATACATATATATATATATGTATATATGTATGTATATATATATTTATATATATATATATATATATATATATATATATATATATATATATAGATAGATAGATAGATAGATAGAGAGTGAGGGGAGTCTACAACATACACAAGTGTGATACTATTTTTGTTAATCAATATGAGAAAAGTAGAAGCGCATGGGTTGCACGCACTCGCAAATATACACACACACACCTCATATATATATATATATGTATATATGTATGTATATATATATTTATATATATATATATATATATATATATAGATAGATAGATAGATAGATAGATAGATAGATAGATAGAGAGAGTGGGGGGAGTCTACAACATACACAAGTGTGATACTCTTTTTGTTAATCAATATGAGAAAAGTAGAAGCGCATGAGTTGCACGCACTCGCAAATATATACACAAACACACACACACCTCATATATATATATATATATATATATATATATATATATATATATAGAGAGAGAGAGAGAGAGAGAGAGAGAGAGAGAGAGGGAGGGAGGGGGGAGTGAAATGGATAAATTGTCGTATAAATTACGCAGAAATGAAAATAATACTGACACATCATTTTAACATATATATCCATCAAAATTAGAAAAAATATCTTGAAATGCTAAAGAGCAACTTTATTAAATAAATTCGAAATTGGCTTCAACCCCTCCCTCGGGACGAGTTCAGAATCTATTCTGGATGATCCCCGTGTTTAAGTTGGGGAATGTGGATAAAGTTGAGAACGGATTTTTTTTTTAGAAAATTTCAATTAAAAAAGAAACACATTTAGAATCTGAAAGAGACAGTTGAAATTTCTAGGGAATGAGAAATGAGGGCATGGTGAATTTGCCACTCACAGGATATATTGAAGGAAAGAGGGACAGAGTAACCTACCTCAGAAGTTTGTGTAAATGACTGGCAGAAGAGGGTTTGGGAGGGACAATGAAAAAAAGTGCCGCAAAAGATAGGAATCTGTGAATAGCCATTTTCACCCAGGTCCTGAGGGGACACAACAGATAAACAGCTATCGTCTTTTTCATATTTTGTCTAATTTAAAAATGAGACTACATTCTTACGCTTGTAAAATCAGTGATCCACGCTGGGTTTTAAATATGACTAAATTACTTAACTGATTATTTGCATCAAATTCTAGCAACCGTGGGTATACTGGAAGCAGATGTTAGTTCATAATATTTATGAAAGGTATGCCAAAAACAAGTATCTGAAGTCGTCTTCAAGTGTTTTCTCTGTTCTATATTCGTTGAGCGAAATACAAATTCCAATTTAAAATTTGGATTAACAGTGATCATATTCTTAATCGCTATGCGCATGTTGTAGGTATAAAATATTTAAGCTTTTCCCAATGGTGCACCTAATCAGTGTTCAGTTGAATGCTTGAGTCTTGAATTTTAGTTTTCTCGGGATCCAAACAAAATCTTGATTGGCCTAAGTTAATATTCACCTCCCCCCCACTATTTAATATAATTCTTTTTCGAAGACAGCTAAGCATACTTGCCGTGTCCCTACAGCAATCCCTTCAGACCATGGCTCTCTATGACTTCCTATCCTTCGCAACTTACATAATTTTTGTCGCCTCAGAATCAATTCCAGACATTATTTTACAGTGCATTTACATAAATGGGTTACTCGCTATTTCCCCTTCGTCCTTTTGGCGTTCAGTATATCCTGCGAGTGTCAAATTCTCCAGATCTCCTTTCCTCATTATGTCTTAATCATTTCAGCTGATTTTTTCCCTGATTTTGAATATATGTTTCTATTTTGTTTTCAATTTCATTGAGACTTGTTATTCACATACTCTGTTAAGAGTATTTTGAACATTCATGTTTGTTGAAAGTTATTGCTTAATAATTAGCGCGCAAATAGTGTTTAAGACAAAACAGACAACACAGCACTTTAAGCAAATGAAAAACTAATCCTAAGCAGTTTTACTAATATTTAAGGGACACAAAATTTAATCTATTTTTCAATGGTTTCAACAGCCACAAGTACAAATATATTTGGCAATTAATGTTCTTCCTGTTGTTGCTAACAAAGTAAATATAACTTTTTGAAGAACACTAATTCTGAGCGACAATGTGTTTCTTTGTAAAGGCATGGATTAAATTGTTTTACTGTAATATTTCGTCATGGAATGTGTGAAAATTGTATATTTAAGTTTCAGATTAAATTCAACTGGGAATTTTTGCTGATTAGATTTTTATAATCATTTCACACAGATCAAGGTGATAATGTCACTAACACCCTAGACGATTTGAAAGAAAAAAAAAACTTTAGTGAGGAGATAGGGCACTAAAAGAACAGGATTCAGGAAGGTATAAGACTAAGATTGAGGCTGCGTTTAACATTTTGAAGATTCCAGCTATTGTGGAAGCAAGAAACCGGAAGAAAGTTTCATACGCAAGAACTGCGAGAAGACAAACTATTAGAATAAAACAGCTATCTAATTCAATAGTAATTCTGTTACATTAAAATGTGTATCTAGTCGTACGCTTAATTTCATGCGGTCAATGTACCAAGGAGGAATGTTTGTTACTCGAACAATTGTCATAATTTTATAGAAAATGCAGTGTTAGGACCGGTTACATTCTCTCGAGAATCTAGAGATATACAGCAGGAATACGAGACCAGAGATGGTGTCCATATTCAATGTAAGAAAGATTTATATTAGATTGAATCTTAAGTAATTTTAGAGAACCACCAGATGTATTGTCCCAACTAAACGTTCCTTGAATATTACAGACGATCCAATATAGGCTACACACGATATTGTTCAGCTCAAAATGTAGTAAATTGACCAAAGATAAATCTCCTACTCCTGTTCCAAAATCTGAACGTCATGGAAAAAATAATGTTGTGTGCGTCGTGAGATCGGTGGGATGTTATTCATTCAGAGATATTAAAGCTCAGTAAAATAGAAAATGTGTATTTATATTTGTGGAATCCCGTTACAGAATGGTAGAAAATGCAATATATTTAAGTTATATTACTTAAAGGAAAAGTTAAATTTTGTAGGTGCCAAATTTGATTTTCTTTTTTTATACTAACCAATCTGCGACATCATATGAAACGCGCAGAAGGCTTTGAGTTTTCAGACAATTAATATTTACTGTTTGCTACGAAATTTTATAGGATCACTTCATAATGTGATCAACAAGATAGATATTTAAAAATTGGGAAAAATTTATTAGCCAATAAAGTTATGACTTTAGTAAAATCTAACTTTTAGATTTTTGGAGCTAATATTTTTCTTATAAATATTGTGATATTAAGTTATTAAATCAGTTGTCCATTTAATCTTTGACCAGGGCTGTTCTTTCGTTTGTTGTACAAGTTGGATTCTCAAAACATAAATAATTACTCACATTTTCGCATATTTATTCGAGTATACTCTATAAAAACATACTGACAAAATTCTTAAACGAATGTAAGCATGAATATTAACACAGATCACCCCCTATCAGCTGCTGCTACTATGAAATTACACGCATACATAAAACTACTTTAATCCCATTCTCATCTGTAGATTGCATTCTTTTACTTCTATACTAAAGCAATTATTTCTGTGAAATTGTTTCTTTGTAATTCATTCCTTTTAATTTGAAAGAAAATTAATGATCAATAATAAAAACTTATTTAAATTTGTACAGTCGTGTTAAAGATCGCGTATTTATTCATTTATCCATGCATATACCATTACATATATCCAGCAACTGCAACGTGTCCATAAACGCATGGTTTACTATCGTCCTGCGCTCATCAATAGCAAAAATGTTGTGCTTCTCCATAACAAAGCATATTTGATAAGAATAAAATGAGAAAAAAATTAAACTCAGTTGATCTTGGAACAACTAATGATTTCCACTCTTGATCACTGCAAAAAGGGTTGGAATTGGACATTTTATCTCTAATAATCGAATAAAACCTTTTACATATCAAACCTACGGTATTTTAATCAAAAGGTATGGAAGAGCAGTGTGATAAAATTCATCAAGTTAGTGCATTGTTTGATTGATTGGTTGATTTAATTTTTTTTGCGAATTACCAACCTTTTGTAGGTTCTTTAAAGCCGAAACATATTTTTGCGATGTAAGAATATTTTTTCTGCAAGTGAATATTACATTGACAAATTTTTGGATATAATGTGGATTTTAAGATAGACATCCTACTATTTAACTTATAGCAAGTGGGGAAGAAAATCTGCATTCATATCTTTACAAAGGGCATTTTCGCATGATTGAATGTAACGAACCCGACTTGAATTCGAACCCGGTTCTTTAATTTCTTATTCCGTACCGTTACACATTCAACCATCGACACATCCAAGCGTACAGAATCTGATATTCCCAAACGGTCACACGTCTATGTACTAGGCTCGAGGTTGCTTAACTCTGTAAAGTATTTGCAAGTAATTGGATATATAGATATGTGTGTGTGTGTCTGTCAATAAAAGGCAGGATGTGTGTGTGTGCGTGTGCGTGTGTGCGTGTGCGTGTGTGTATGCAACGAATGGACGGCCGCAATTTCCGACGGATTTGCACCAAAATTTACATGCACATGCTCCAAGTTAGGAAGAAGGCCAAGACCGACTTTGCATTTCCCAACTCACATCGATAGTGGAAATTTATCGATTTTTTCATGCTTCTGCGGCAGTTTTCATGTAGTTTGCGGGCATTTTCTACTGGCCAGAGTGAGAGCCAATAGCTGCCTGCCACGAATAGGCAGAAAGATTCTATTGGCCAGCGTGAGAGCCAACAGCTGACTGACACGAATGTTAACTAGCATGCTAGCATGCAAAAAATATCGATAGCTGTATTCGACACAAGTGGGAAAAATTTAAATCTGCATGGCACTTTACTCCAATGGGCTCATTGGATTGCTTAAACTCAACGTTGATTCTGATTCCGCAGAACTGGGTTAGTTGTGAAGAAGTATTTCTTGTTAACATTATTTTTTCATTCGGTTTTTCCAGTTACGAGTTGTTTTTTAAAGCTGATCGTTTTGTGTTCATTTTGTTTAGTTCTTTTTTCGTAACAGATTTAATATTTAGTATAGAACTTAGAAAAATTCGCAGTGTGAGATAGGCAAGAAGTAAGTCATGTAGCAACATCAGTACGGCATAGGGCACTCCTTTAAAGGCAAGGAAGAGCAAAAATATTTTAAGTCAAGTGATAGCCATTGCTGTATGAGTCGTACGATTTTTGAATCAAGCACGGGCAAAGCCGGGCCATGCTGCTAGTATATATATATATATATATATATATATATATATATATATGAATAAAATGTAATTGTACTTTAATTTTACATCCGTTTCTTATTTTTCCAACGAGACAATAGCCTAGTGAATGAAAGAGTTCGTCGTGAATTTGGTTGTACTTTTCAGTTCTTGGACCGAGTTACTGGACACATTCGAAACGGGAGGAGTAATAACTGAGCAATACTACATAAAAATACTAGGCAATATATTCCTAGACATGTTCATCGGGACGAAAACAATATTTGGCCCGTGTTTTTCAACTAGCTTTCGCGTCCTGTGTATGAAGAAAAACTACATCCGCGTCCTAAATAAGACGATAAACTACGTCCAACTGCAATGCCTTTGATCAGGAGGGTTTTGAAGAGCGCGGAATCACCTCTAAAATTGCTGGTGTTCTCAGGTCCACCCTGAACCGAGGTGTTACACCTGTTATGGTCCCAGTTATGGGTAAATAGTTAACCCCCAAACTAAGGTCAAAACACTATGAAAATGTAAAATAGAATACCAGAAATACTTTATAAAATATTATTACCAGCAATAAATTTTTGAAGAAAAAAATTATTACCAGCAATATATTAAAAAAATTACCAGCAATACACCCTGGAAAAAAATTACCAGCAATAAAAATTTTGTCAGCATTAAGTTGCCATGCCGTAAACTAAACCAAACCAACTAGTTTTCCCCAATTGGTCACTACATTTTCCGAGATAAACAATGATAAATAGGACTAATTTTTGTCTAATTGTAAATTTGAAAATGTTAGTACACACGTATGGCATGTTGTTGGAAAATCCTTGGTTATTACAATAAATGCCCCAAACTCTTATATTATTTAAATTTATAATAATCACGAGGAATATATTTAGCGGTGCGTATATAACAACAATGTGATTAGTAGACATAACCTGTACATGGCGAATTGGTGTATCCTTGATCAATTCACTCGAGTAGAGAACGCATGCAAGGTGTCCTTATACGCGAGGGTCATTCAATAAATCAGGTGAATGTTTCGGTACAAGGACTTCTAATACAGATAGAAGCTTACTTTTTTTTCAACGTAGTCTCCCAGTACTGTCACACACTTTTCACATCTGTGCACAAGCTTCCGTATTCCCTCAGCATAAAAATCTTTGCACTGATGTCTCAGCCAGTCGCTCACAACAGTTTTGACTCCATCGTCACTTTTAAACTTCGTGCCTCTCGTGAACGCTTTCAAGGGACCAAACAGGTGAAAGTCTGAAGGGGCAAGGTCTGAGCTGTAAGGGGATGATGGAGTAGTTCCCAGCCCAGCTCGTTGATGGTCTGCACCGTTTGGGCTGCGGTGTGAGGCCTTGCGTTGTCATGATGCAAGATGACTCCTTCTGACTGATGACCCCTGCGTTTGTTCTTTATGTCTTTCTTGACCTGCCTCAGCAGTTCACAGTAGTTCTTCTGTTAGACTGAATGAGGTCATTGACTGATTCAATCACCTCAGGAGACCTCACTTATGTAGGCCTCCCTGGCCTGTCTTCATCCTCAACACTGCTCCGTCCTTCTTTAAACAATTTAGCCCACTTGTAGACGTTATTTTTGGCTGAAACATGTGGCACCATACACAGTTGACATTCTCCTATGAATTTCAACTGGTTTTCACCCTTCAGCAACCAAAAACTTGATAACTGACTGCTGTTAAATCCTGGAGCATGCGTATTGGTCGACCATCTTTGTTAATCGCCAAAACTCTCAAATTTATTTTTTTTTAATCTGCAAAAGAAATTAAATCCATGTGAAAAAGAAGTAAAACAAAAAAATAAAAATAAAAAAGTAAGCTTCTTAGATTAGAAGTTCTTATACCGAAAAATTCACCGTATTCATTGAAGACCCTCGTATTATGCTTACCACGTGAACTACAATAAAACGTATAAAAGATATTGATATGAATAATAGTATATAATAATTTTTGTGCAGGGGTTTCGTAAGATATGAATAATATTTCAAGAGTTCAGAAGAGAAACACTGATCTACACTGTAGATTAAATAGTGTTCAATTTAAAATTGCCAAAAGGTTAACCGACGAGCACCTGATGAAATACGGAACATACAGTGGTCGAAACGTCATATTAATAACAAAAATGAGAACAATGGTTCACAAGGAAATAATGGTAATATCTCACCCGGAAATTCAGATAAATATTTACCCTAATTCGGTTATATTCCGTGTCTATTTAAGGCATAGACGACCATAACTCTATACAGTATTTTTTCTTGTTTTTTTCTTTTTTTGCTCGAAGCAAGATATTTTGTGAATACTAATATATCGGAAATGTTTTCCCTCTGTTGAAAAATGTCAATTATTCCTTTCTCATTTAAAATTGTCTTTACCATTTAAAAAGAAACTTCCTCTTTCCTCATATTTTCAATCAATGGTATTCTCAGCGTTTTAGTGAAGAACAATATTTCTTTTGTTTAACGTCTTGTATTCATATGTAACGAAATTATACAGCATTCACGGTCATACAGTAGGCTAGATATCATATAGCAGTTCAATACTCCTTTCTAGGTTTCGAACGGATGCTATTTTAGTATTTTTGATTATTTTGTTTAGTTTCCGGAAGGTCTTCGGATTAACATATCACATTTTTTGTCCTCTGTTATTAGGTTGGCTAAATATTAGGTTGGTGCAAAAATTATGACGTAACAATGTCGTTTTTTGACGTATTTTTTAACGTCAAAAACGACATTATCACGTCATTATTTTTGCACCAAACTAATATTTTGTTCTGGTTTTGTCATTAGATAGATTTAGAATTAATTAACATCACATTTATTTGTAACTATCTTAAAGTGTGAAATTCGAAGCTATCTCCTGCGAAGTGTTAGTTGGGCTTCTGGCCACAAAATAAAGTGACCTCTATCCAGCTTAAAAAAAAACGGCATTGATAATTTTGAAGAAATAACTTTGAATTCATCAATTTACTCCATGGAAATTCAAAACGTCATTTAACTTTTTTTCGGTCTATAAGATCATTTCCAACCAAAAGACGGATTTGGTCCAAAAGTGATATTTGAGCCGAAATTCCAGCTCAGACTGAAAAATGAGTTCTTTAAATCACACATTCAGTGGAACATCAATTGAGTTGTGTTTTTCAAATCACAGATATTGTGGAAATTCAAAACCTCACGTCAAAAAATCTATCACTTTAACTCTGAATCCTTGGGATTTTGAAGAAATAAAATTAATTTCCTCAATTCCCAAAGTTTGGGAAATATTTCAATCTGAATTTAAACAGAACGTTTTTGTAGTGCTTTAAGCTGATTATAAATTAAATACATTTTAAAAATGACTAATTTTTCAGTTATTTTAAAATTTGAATTTTTAACAGTTCCCTCATCATCAGGACATAAATTCTAATGCTGGATATTCAAGCACCAAATGAAGGTCAAAGTCTCAATCTCAACTTCACCCTGATTCCAAAAAGGTATAATATGTCTATGTGGCCTGAGTTAGAGGAATTTCAGACACACGGATGGAAAAATAAAATTTGCCGTTTATTTACTGAGATATTATGTGTGTGTGCATTTAAAAAAAATAATTAACATTTGGTGATTTTCGTTTAGTGATCTTAATCTGAAATGGGATGACGATAAATAGCATTTTCGGCATCCTCCATTTTCTATTTAAGATGGTAACAAATCTGAAACGTAAAAATATGTGAGAAATTTATGGAAACTATAATGTTCCGTCTCGAATAAATAAGTTGTGAAGTGTTCCTTTTCAATGATGGTCCCTTTTTGAATATACTAGCGTATGTTGATATATATCAAATGAATATATTAGTTAAAAATAATCAGTGTTATCCGATGTGGATGCACCCAGTATATTAAGCATATCCTAATCAAACGTTCATACACATTTTCATCATTTTTTGTCAATTTGATACGCAACTTCCACATAAGCTAATCAACTACCCCATGTAACACCCAACATAAATGTGAGGAAAAAGTTCCTATCTTGAAGGAACTCTGTGATGACCGATGAAAAGTGGGTAAATTACACCAACGCTGAACGTGAAACAATATACATATGATAAAGTAAGCGAAATGAAACGTCGCGAACCGTTCCACAATCAGGCTACATCTAAAGAAAGTGAATCGGTCAGAATGCACTGCAAACGGTTCCTTACAGAGAACAAAACAATTCTTTCGAACGTCTTCTTCTTCTTCTTCTTCTTCTTCTTCTTCTTCTTCTTCTATGTGCTTCGTGGACATTAAGGGCGTTGGAGATCATAGCTTACCGCCATTTTCAGTTCTTTGTAGCTTTTAATATTTTTTGTTTTTTTACTCTCTCCAAAATCTTGTCCAGTTATACATTTGTTCAAGCTCACCAGTAAGGTTGTGCTTTCCTTTGAACTTCTTACCATCAATCTGTTTTTGTTATTTTTTAGCTACAGTCCATAATATCTGATATATTGTCTTCTGTAAAAGTTAGACAACTCATTTGTTTGAATACATTTTTAATGATTAATCTGAGAAAATGGACATATATACCTTATAAATTATCAGATGCAAACGTAGGTTCTACGCTATCAGTTTCTTCTTTCACGCTCGTTTGTCGCTTCTGGTCGTTTTCTTTTTAACGTTGCTCTTGGAAAAATTTAAATATCCAGATCCTTTCAGGGCGTGGGCAATGATTGCTTCTACAACTTCCTAAATTTTGTCGCTCTTAATGATTTATTTTTATTATACAAGCTCATCGTTTTACACAACTTTTCAGTTACTACTAGCTATATCCCTCTAACTCTCTTACCTTCTATGTCATGTGAATGTCAAACTCTCCAAGCCCACTTTCCTTATCATGAATCACAAAAATTTGAACAGTGCCTTTCTGAATTTCTGTATGTCTTATTTTATTTCTATTTCTCTCGTTACTCATATGCTCTACTCAGGTTTTTGTCGCTATTCTTCTGTAGAAACAAGTTGTTGCCTCAAGTCTCCACTTCATCTGTGAGTAAATTGTTTAGCTTTCACTAATATATAAGAGGGCTGATATTACATAGCAGTTCAGTATTTTCTTAATTTCTAGGGAAACGTCATTTAATTAGTACATATTAAGTAAACATTTGATCAAAAATGTCGGAATCTAGTTAGCATACACCGTATAATATTATCTAAGAATAAACCGTTATGCAAATGACAATCACCAGTTATTACACTTTTTACAGGAGTTCCTTTTTTAAAGAAATTCCGCTTTTGGCGAAGCGTCACTTGCAGTACAACGGTGGCAACGTATTCAATGTGTGAACAGTTCAGTGTTCGGACTTAAATATCTTCGAGTAAACGTTGAGAAACATAAAAGAAAGACTTCGTCAGAAGAATCCGTATAATCTTGAAGAGTTTCTGGTTGATAGTGAAAGCTTTGTCAGTATTCCTTACTAGGCGTCTAAGAGGAATTACAGAAACTATTATTAGGTTGGTGCAAAAATAATGACGTAATAATGTCGTTTTTTGACGTTAAAAATGCGTCGAAAAACGACATTATTACGTCATTATTTTTGCACCAACCTAATAAATATGTGCAGTACCACAGTGAAAGTAATACTGTTTTAACACATTTTCATTATAGTATTTTCTGTTTCAAAAACTGAATCTGGTTTGGATTATGTGAGGTGGCTCAAAATTTTGTACGGCCACTTTTACAAGTCATCTCGCATCATCCTTTCCCATTTTTTACAGTAAGCTTCACTCTTTACAAGGCCCGGGAGCCACTCGATGTAGAGAGTTACATTAGGAGACAATTTGTGCGGATAGGAGTGGAAGATAACGGTCAACCCCTGAACATATTGAGATTGTAGTGATCGGGGAAACATTGTCTTAGGAGTTGGTTCCACGGAGCAGTGGTTCGCGCGAGAAAGCTGTTAAGGTAGAACTTACTTCTCACCGATGGAATATGGAGGCAATGTGGGTGATTTTTTTTTACTCTGTAAGTAGCATGCCATGTCCTCGCTGTAAATGCCTGAATTGGCATGGCCAGGGAATGACATTCGTCAGAGCACTTCCCGTGGTAGTAGCGATAGAGCAGTGAGAGGTTTGCCAACATCCCACTTGTAGGAGAGAGGCTGGAAAGGGGAAAATAATTCGTCAGTCACAACGTCCCGGAGACACTTTTGGACTCTATTAAGACTGGAGAGTGAGGTCTGAGCAGCAAAGCCACTGCTGGAAAATATGTTAAGTTTGGGAAAAACAACAGTGAGACAATTTTTTTTAATATTTACAAAAAATATGTAGTAAATCATGCATTTAAAGAGGACAGTTATTATAATATTAAAGTGGACGAATATTTTAATGTAATCATCATAATTAATAGAATGTAGTTGATCGTGGCTCTCCACAATTTCCTACCCCTTGCAGCTCTAAACAACGTTTAAAAATTTACAACTCAAACGAGAAACATTTGGTAAAGAATACTGATATTTGATTATTTGGTATGATTATGAGAAATTATTAGAAGTTATTATAAATCAGAATATTCCAATTTTTAACCATACATAGGAGAAATAAATGGTTACATATATCATTATAAGTGGATTTTTGTATACATTTTATTAAAGAAAAACATTTTTATTACACATTAAATATAATTTTTATTATCTATCTATCTATCTACATTTCTATCTATCTATCTATCTATCTATCTATCTATCTATCTATCTATATATATATATATATATACATATATATATATATATATATATATATACATATATATATATATATACACACACATATACATATATATATACATATATATATATATATATATATATATAGATAGATAGATAGATAGATGTATGTATGTATGTATGCACGTAAAAGTGTTTTAAAATATAGCAACATAGGCAAATAAGTAAACTTTTGGCAAACACCCCCGCCATGCTTTTTAACACAAAATTAGAAGATGAAAGTCCAGCTTATTTTGAATGAAAATAATTTTAGGGCAGACATAACGTGTGAACAGTTTTTGCCCTTCGCATTTGTACCCTAATAATTACATTTATATTTTACCACACATACCCTTTCCTTTATGTTGCCGCCAATTTGGATACAAGCCAAAATATGTCTTTATGCTTCCTCTTTCTTTTAAATTCCACTTTTTTATATTAAAACTTTCTTTGTTCTTCTCGATGAGATTTCCTTTCAACATGTAATTCGCAAGTTATCGTGTGAATATCCAGAGATATGTAATTGGCATAGTCTGGGAAAAGGCTACATATGTAGGAGTGAGAAGGTTGTTTATTATGCGGATGTTCTGCGAGTAGATGTTCGGCCTGCCTTTGAACATTAACGTTCGAAATACTGATTGCTACGGAAATCCGAATTTTTGAACATTGAACACAGCAGTACACACGCACCTCTTGCACAAACACACACATCCTAGCGTTTGCGTTGGGGGGTGTATGTGTGTACGTGTGTGTTGGTGTTGCCTGCTTGTGTAAGTTTCTCCGAACATAAACACAAAACACACATATGCACACCCACACCACCCCCCACACGCACCCCCCCCCACACATATATATATATATATATATATATATATATATATATATATGCGTAGATATATATGTATAGATATTATGTATATATATATATATATATATATATATATATATATATATATATATATATATATCTTTTTTCCGTTTATAGGTTATTTTTATAGATATAATTTATTTAAAGCTCTGTGTTTAATTAAACTATATTAATTACAGTTACCGACCTGAATCTTCGAGAAATGTCGTTGAAAATATGCGCTCTTCTGACGGGAATCGAATCTGGAACTGCTATATAGCCTGACGTGATGTTACCATTCAGCCACAGAGAAGCGTGTTGGTTAAAAAAAAAGTCTAAATTACTGTTTATAAATACACCTCCGATTTTTCTCCAACACTCATTTCTGCTCACAAAACGTATCTTAATGTAAGCAATGACACTTTTATATTATAAAATGGATGAAGTCTGACAATTATTTAATCTTTTTACTGTTTATACGAATATTTTTCGTTAATATTGTTTAATTAAAAGTGGAGTTTTTATTTAAATTAATTTAAATAAATTATCTCTATCAAATAGCGTGTAAACAGCAAATATGTTAAACTGGTTACACCATTTCGTAATACATATATATATATATATATACATATATATATATATATATATATATGTGTGTGTGTGTGTGTGTGTGTGTGCATATATATATATATATATATATATATATATATAAAATGTACACACACATGCCCTATATATATATATATATATATATATAAAATGTACACACACATGCCCTATATATATATATATATATATATATATATATATATATATATATATATATATATATATATATATATATATATATACCTGAAACCTTCACGTCATTGAGACCTTCAGCCTAATACCCACAATTCCACGGACAGGTTGTGTCGGAAGGTCAAATTTTAAAAGATTGCTTTATTTATGATCATGGCTGAATGTTTATTATTTTTCTATACATTAATTGATTATATAAGTCATCTGTGTATTTCATCTTTTTCGGGGAGGGCGGGGTTGTACATTTCATTTCGTCTCTTTTCCTATGGTTGAAAGTTTTTGTAATTGGAATGAAGTTTATTAGATTTGAAAAAAGATTAGGATTGTGAAAGAGAAAATGACAAATCACATTCGGACAAGAATTCCTGCTGATGTAAATAAAACTGATTCCGAACTAAAGTGTCCGTTATATTACAATGCCTGCTTGAATCAAAGAAAGATGGAAATAGATACACGTTTAAAAATAATTATATAAACGTCTCAAAATATAACTTTTGAGTCTATTCGTTTAATTTACTTCCCCGAAGAAAGATTATCTCTTACTATTTCATATTTATTTTGCCTATATCTCTACGGTTAAACATTGTTTTACAAAATGGGTTTATCGAACAAGTAAATAGAATCGTTTAAATTGACTTTAGATAATCTATGTATTCGAAAATAGTAATAAATCCTTATTAATTGTCCTTTCATTCATCAAACTATTATTATTCCTGTTGCATTCTTTGCTTTTAATTATATACATTTCCCTATGTTTTCACCTCATGTTATATTTTCACCTAATATGCTTTTTCTGTGATAAACAGAACATTATACATGTTATCGAGGCTCTATTAATTGAAACACATTACTAGATTGCCAGCAAGATACGATCACTTTAATGTCGAAATAGTGAGATGCATCCACAAATTCTATGCTAACAGTTTCTTTTCCCCCATTTTTTGCTTGTTGAACTCTCTCCCGGCTTTGTCGTCAATTTTGATCTTCAAAAATTTAAATGCAATGTCAATCGTTATGTTCTGAACGCTTAAATTCTCTTCTTTTATTATTCTCGCCCCTTAAAAATGTTTTTTCATCTATTTTTTAACACTTAGTGGCTCGGTTGCGTTGCTAGGGGTGAAATGATTACAAAAATATTTTTTGTGTTTAATCCCTGATTTTCAAAACCCTTGATCATTTTAACGAGCTTCTTATTTCTTTGGTCAAATACATGACTTTACATGGAAACAGCTTCAGAACTATTTAAAAATTCGTTAATCATACTTATTATAAAACCCATGTTGAGTGTGTCTGTTGGTTTATATATTGGATCGGCTTTTCTACATTCTTCAACCGATTTCAACGAAACTTCACAGGACTACATAAAATTACCTTGCGGTGGTTTTGACAGCGATAAAAATTGGAAAAACACAATTGTTTTTGCACGAAATCAATTTGAAAACACGAGAAGAGGCATCACTGTCGCGAGAATGAAAGGGGGACAACTCATATCGAGTTATACTTATAAAACCCAGCTTGTTTGTTTGTTTGTTTGTGTGTGTGTGTGTGTGTGTGTGTTCGTTTATGTATGGAATCGGATTTCCTACATTTTTCAACCGATTTCAACAAATCTTCACTTTTTTTGGCAGGTAGTGTTTCTTATTGTCTTGCACACTTTTTTCTTTATTTTTACATTCAGAATGCTTTAAAAATTCCATTTACAAGACAATTGTTTATAATAAAATGCTATTCAATCGGTAGACTCATAACGATTGAAAACAATGTTTTTGTTTGAGTTTGGGTTTGACCAATTCGTAAAAAAAAAACAAAAAAAAAAAAAAACTAATTAAGACATGCGTGTCCGTCAACCTTAAACAATAATCTTTGTCAATTTTATGATGGTCGATACTTGATCTATCTCTTACTGTTATCCCCGGGCAACGCCGGGCTCTACTGCTAGCCTAAAGACATGTCTCCTGAAATAGTAAAGGGCTGTTGCAGTTGATAGATTGTAAAGGTGACCGTCATATTGAGCGGACAGAATTTAATACCGTTTCCTAGTGGACAGATTTCCAGGGCATGATGATAAACTACATCGGGCAGTAAGGTAACTAGTCGGGTGACTGGAGCTTTTGTTGAGTGTGGAACTACCTTTTAATTGCTGTTGTTCCGAGATCTACCCACACTCGATGTAGTAGCACCAGTTATGGTCCCATCAAATAGTGAACCTTTCGAACAAAAGCAAAAAAAAAAAAAACTATAAAAGTATGAAAAAATACATTTTCATAGTAAAAATACCAGTAAAACATTCTTAACTGAAAATACCAACAACGCCGATTTATAGTAAAATTATCCACAATGCATTAATCAACATATAAACACTTTCATGATATTAATCCATATAATGTCGTATAATTTTTTAAATTAAACTGTTTTCCAAAATATAACTTCAGCAAAAACACACATATCAATGCTTCTAGTAATATCTACAGAAATATTTATATGCACAAAAACTGAGTATCATCTACCACGTATTTAGTTGTGAAAGCAGAATAACATGTATCATATTTTTATTAATTCTTTGTACTAAGGGACATTTTGGCATTAAATAAGGAATTGATATGCCGTTAAACAAATCAAATCAAATAGAGTACTGATTGTTAGGTCCACAATGATAAGGCAAGTTTCCTGGTCAAAAACATTTGTACGACAGCAGCAGCGGTATATCAGGTATATACTTAATTTCAATACAATTCAGCGATACTTTCAATCTACGGCTACCCATAGGCGATGCGGAATCAAGATCGCTGCTGACTGAAACGATGTAAAATATTGAATTAAATTACATTTCAATGCATAATTGGTGCCACACCTCTCATCAGTGAATGCACTGTATAGGGTCAATTGAAATCAATGACGTTTCATCGTCATTGAACAGTAATTCTTATATCACTACATAAGTTACTGTCCCTCCTCTTGAGAAGAGAATATGTCCATTTATGCTTGAAAGTTTGGGCATATGGTGCATGATCAGACAAATCATATCCCCAGATCAGTTAGCTAGATGTTCGAGATTATATATGGCAGAGATCATATCAGATTTAAGGTCCAGCCAATCACCAGAGTGTTCTGCTACAAATGACTGCTTTTATAACAGCACTATGCAGGTGCCAATAAGGAAACAGTGACTGCCTTGATAGGTGTGACATAAGCAGATATTTTTGCAGACCATTTGCACCTATTTATTTTACCATGTTTCCCTGGGTTGACGTTTGGTTCCAGGAGGATTACACGACTCCCTTTCTTTTGTGCTTGACAGAAAATGAATTCCAGGAACATTTGTATAATTAAAGATACTCCTCTGTCCTTAACCAGATTTAAACAATTTCACGATGTACAAAACAATTTAGGGACACACTATACCCAGTAGTTCCTCTGAACAATATTAATACAGTCATGGAAAGTGCTTAGCTAGATATACTCACACATCCTCTCCGATATCTCAAAGCTTACATGACTGGTCACGTAACCACTGTTATTCAAATGAAGGGAGGAGTCAAAAGCGTCGTTTGTATTTATTGGGACACTTTTTCATATATATATATATATATATATATATATATATATATATGTATATATATATTGACAATAAAAAATATTAAAAAATAAAATCTTCAGACACACTGGGTTGTATATTAATATTCTTTCGTTTTTGTTTTTATTTAATTTAAATTCCTCGACTAGTTTCGGCCAATATGGCCATCATCAGGACAAAAAAAAATCTGCTTATCATGAATTTTGGACAGATCTTGTGTTGCTCAAACAGTGCCCTTGTGTTGTTATTTGCGGTATTCTCTATCTCTGTATATATATATACTAGCAGCATGACCCGGCGTTGCCCGTGCTTGATTCAAAAATCGTACAACTAATACAGCAATCGCTATCACTTGACTTAAAATATTTTTGCCCTTCCTTGCCTTCAAAGGGGTGCCCTCTGACGTGCTAATGTTGCTACATGCCTTACTTTTTGCCTATCTCACATTGCGATTTTTTTCTAAGCTCAAACTAAACATTAAATCTGTTACGAAAAAAGAACTAATCAAAATGAACACAAAACGATCAGCTTTAAAAAGAGGACTCGTAATTGGAAAAACCGAATGAAAATACTTTATCACATTCAACCCAGGTCTGCGGAATCAGAATCAAAGTTTAAGCAAGCGAATGAGCTAATTAGAGTAAAATGCCATGCAGATTTAAATTTTTCCCACTTGTGACGAATGCAGCTATCGATATTTTTTTTGCATGCTAGCACGCTAGTTAACATTCGTGTTAGTCAGCTGTTGGCTCTCACGCTAGCCAATAGAATCTTCCTGCCTATTCATGGCAGCCAGCTATTGGCTCTCACACTGGCAAGTACAAAGTGGCCGCAAACTACATGAAAATTGCCGTAGAAGCATGAAATATATATATATATATATATATATATATATATATATATATATATATATATATATATATATATATATATATATAAATACGTGGGTAACTAATCCAAGTGAGTCCTAATAATATAATTTTATACTTTTTTTTTAAGAAAAAGACTTTTACGGTTATTTTTTATCAAAAGTTTTAGTAATGAGAGAAAGAAATCACTCGAGGAGAAAAATGTCAATATAAATAGGTTAAATGTATTTTCCTTTTTGTGATATTCTTATATATATATATATATATATATATATATATATATATATATATATATATATATATATAAAGTGGACATTGACCTCAATACACACAGGGGACAGTGAGTTTCCTGATAAACACAATCATCAGCACATGGTCTGACGTTTGCGTATAAGCATGAAATAAACTGTCGACTTCAATGCTTATTTTTTTATATTCACATATGGTCTATCCATGATACTGAGCACTAAATAAATATAGCATAGCATAAAACTATACATTGTTATATATATATATATATATATATATATATATATATATATATATATATATATATAAAGAGAGTTAGATAGATAGTGTGACAGATAGATAATATTAATTCTCAATATATATATATATATATATATATATATATATATATATATATAGAGAGAGAGAGAGAGAGAGAGAGAGAGATAGATATAGATATATATAGATATAGTTAAATCTAGAGAGCCAAACAAACCTACCAAGGTTTCACCTAAGCCAATCGTCAGCTTTCCTTGACGATCCACTTAGGAGAAACCTTGGTAGGTTTGTTTGGCTCTCTAGGTTTAACTAGTGCTCAATACGGTAAGTAGAACATACTCACCACATTGAGCACTTTATTTAGTTGTTTTGCTTACTCGTATCGGTTTTTTTTTCTTTAGGCTTTGAACTTGCGAGAGAGTGAGTGAGAAAGAGAGAGACGGACATACAGATAGATATATACTTCAAGTGGAGTATCTAAACTCAACCTGACTGCGCTATGTTGCTGTTGTGGTTTCTGGAAGAAGACGTGTTTTACGGGGTTGCATTACTAACTGGTTTGGGATTTATAACTTTCCTTCACTAAAAATGTTTAGAAATCAAAACCCCACCTTCCTTCCATTTCACTTTTCCGCTGTCAACAATAACGATACGTGAACATTTTATATATATATATATATATATATATATATATATATATATATATATATATATATATATATATATATATATATATATCTGTGTGTGTGCGTGTGCGTGTATGTAAAGTTGAGAATGTAACGTGCTGAAAAGAAAATTTAGATTTACATATTTCATTTGCGAAGCTGGTAAATATACCTTCGGAATTCTTTTAATTGCTAATTTCTGAAAATGGAGAGACAAATATCAGATATATTTAGTCTAATCATTTCTAATTTATTCTTCATATCATTATTTGCATTTTGGTGTTCGAATTCCAGTTGCGTTCGTTACATTTGCTTACGCGCAAATTCTCTTGGGAAAGGCATGGATCCATCTTTCCTCTCCTTCCCAAATCTATGGATTGAATAGCAGGTTAGAATCCTATAAATTTAGTCGACAACCAGTTTAACACAGAAAGACAGAGCAACCTAAAACGAAAGAGATATCATCGACAAAGCGTGCATCAGGTAGGGAACTTCACTGAAGGCTATCATACTGATACTAGCTTGTTATTAGCAATGTCCCTTGTTATTCATTTCCTTTCCTATTCTTGTTGTTTACTTTCGAAATCCTTCTTTAAAATATTCTAATTACATTGTTTTTTTTTGTATGCCTGCTTCCATTTGAACGGCTTAATATATGAGAATTGTCTTAGAAGCTTGTTTATTCGAAGATTATGTGTGTTTAATTTCTTTCTTTGTTTCTAATTCACGCCATGTCTTTCGTTTTAAAATCAGTCACGTTCTGAATTTGTCCTTACCTTGTTTCCTGCTGTCATCGACATAAACTGACCGAGTCCCTAACGCCATTTTCTTTTCAGTCTCACCATCATCTCCTGGCATTTTTCTTCCATAAATCCAAACCAAAATACCTTCCCACCCTGCAGACTGCATCGTCATACTTGCTATCATTTTAACCCCCAGCTCTTTAAGTTAATGCAACTTCTACTACTACGTTCCACCATCATTATTATCATCGTCATATTATATCTGTCTGCCTGTCTGTCGGTTACTTCAGTCCTACGGTCTGAGCCATCGGTCACAATAATGGGTCTGCACTTTACACGACGTCTGTCTCCCTTTAACCTCTGACCTTACCAGACAGGGCCTTATTAGGCAACCCTCCTACCGACCATCACACACGCCCACCACCAACTCACCAGTCATTTTTTTTCTACTGTACATATGCATCATGATCCTATGCTGTCTGCATGAAGGGCACACACAGACGGTCGTCTCCTGACTCTGCCACCATCCACTTCACTCTCTTAATGTCGAACGCTGTCTCTCTTTGAAAAAAAACGACAACCTGTTTCTCGGTCTTTTCATTCGCCCAAAAGATAACGGTCTCTCTGAAAATTGTAAAATTCCTCTCGTTCACATAATCCCTCAACGCGCGTGCCCGCGAGCGCACACGCGCGAGCGCACACGCTCGAGCACGCACACTTCGCACAAACACACAAACACAGACGCTCACACATATATATAGGTGTAATAAAAGACGTTTTTTTATATATAGGGTACTGCTATTGACTGAATATAATGATAATGATGATAGGCACACACACACGCTAACACACACATACACACACATATAGATAGATAGATAGATAGATAGGAACTTTACTTAAAAATGTCTCAGACCATCGAACTACTGGTTCTAAATTAAGTATAATAATTGGCCAATTTTTTTTAAATTTTTGATATGAGTCGATGCAAAAACGTTTCAGCGGTCATTCGTCTATCTTTTTCTCTCTCTCTCTCTTTTTCCTCTTTTTCTATCCCATGCACACCCGCATCTATCTATCTATGTATCTATCTATCTATGTCTCTCTCTCTGTCTCCCTCTCTCTCTCTCTCTCTCTCTATATATATATATATATATATATATATATATATATATATCCAAAACAATACAAAAATGAAATACCAATTAAACACTGTAAACTTGACGAAAAACTAATAACACCAAAAACAAATCCCCAACGTGAAAATGGCAAAAGAAGTGGCCAAAAGGGCTTGTGACAAAGAAAAATACGGATAGGAACCCGACAAATTGTTAGGATAAAGAACAAGTAGGAAATGGATCTCAATCTAACATGTTTCACTTTATTAAAGGTTTGTCAGAGATCAAGTGACGCAGGTTAATGGTATTTTGGGCTTGGTTAATATACAAATAAGTGTTACAAACATTCTGGACGCTAGACGCAGTAGGATGTTTTTAAAATTTTTGTTTTGGTTTGTTTTTCATTAAAGCATATCTTGTGCGTATTTTGTATATATCTTCATTGATATTTATGTGTTAGATAGAGATAAGTTAGATTCATGAATCTTTAGAAAAATGGTGAATAATGTAGATTTTTAAAAGTGTTGATAGTTGGTAGTATTGCTATAAATATGTTTTCATATTTTCCCTTTAGCGGCTATTTTCGTTTTAATAACGCTGGCATTTTGAATGGCTATCTATATTGCAAGTATCATTTGTGTTCGTGGATTCTGGGTTTTAGAGTGCTTAATGTCTCCCTAATATACAAGTTATTGCAAGTAGACATTCGATTTGAACTCCAGCAGTTGAATCAAATCAAATGTCTACATTTTTTTTTTATTATTTCTATCTTGATCTCCAACGAAGCGGTAATAAAGTGAAACATGATAGACTGAGATCTGTTTCCTACCTGTTCTTTATCTTATCATATATATATATATATATATATATATATATATATATATATATATATGAATAAAAATGACAATAGGAAAACTCGTAATTGCTGACGCGTTTCGTCCAATGTGGACTTTATCAAAACAAAATACGAAAATGAAATTAAATGAACAAAGTAACTAATAAAAACAAAAACAGAATGTACCTAGCAACTGGAATGTAGAGAAACGCTATTTTCATATTTTTAACTGAAAAATAACGTCAGTAATTGTCACGTGTGGAGAATATTGTCATTATATATATATATATATATATATATATATATATATATATATATATATATATATATATATATAAGGTTGGTGCAAAAATAATGTCTTTTTCTCACAAAGTAACATATGTGAGAAAACGACATTATTTTTGCACCAACCCAATATATATATTTATTTATTTTTTAAAAAAAGAACGTTAAACATAAAAATGTCTTTAATAAATAAATTGTCGGACATTGTCCATTTCTTAATGTATGACGTCATTTGTTTACATTTGATACGCCATGAGCAGTTATGAATGTACGAGATTCATGGAAGATTGAAGTTTATAAGCAGTAAATTCGATCCTTTGTGGCCGAGCGGTTAGGCACGTCAAGGTAAATGACGGTTCCGTATAGGATGCAGGTTCGAATCCTGTCAAAGGACGAATATTTTCTATGAAAATTTCTCGGACATCCAGGCCGGTAAATGTTATTTAATACTGTTTATTATAAACAGAGAATTTACTTAAATACTTGCATCTATAAAAAGAACGTTAAACATAAAAAATGTCTTTAATAAATAAATTGTCGGACTTTGTCCATTTCTTAATATATATACACACACACATATATATATATATATATATATATATATATATATATATATATATATTGTAACATTTAAGCCCAAACAAAGCGGTAATACCATCAGTACGCAGGGAGTTAGAGGGAGTTTTAATGAAGGTGAATACTGACAATAGAGAGGATTGAGGAGAGAACAAATGATTAACTAGATAGAAGATAGCGATTGACATGCATTAAAATTTTTGAAGATTGTATTAGGTTGGTGCAAAAATAATGACGTAATAATGTCTTTTTTGACGTTAAAACGTCAAAAAACGGCATTATTACGTCATTATTTTTGCACCAACTTAATAGTTATCAGGTTAGCAGAAAAACGTTGTCATTTATTTTTTTCAAGATAGTGGTGTCTTTGTGCCAATCTAGCAGCACGCTTAAATTCATATATTCGGGGAACCGGAGATGAACAGCTCGTCAGATCAGTTGCTATGAAAATATTTGTAGAAGAGTCAGAGGGAAACCACGTCACATTGGTGAGAAAATGATGAAGTCGAAATATCTGGTCAAGTTCGGTTACATTAGAGATCCTTCTTTCGAGTTTATCAAGCAGATATACAGCAGGAGCACCAGGGCAGATGGTGCCACAGTTTTCAATGATGGTTGGATGGTAAATTTGTAAAAGTGCAAGATGGATTCTAACGATTAAAAAATGTTTGGATGCTAGTTACAAGCAATTGTTAGGATTTCGCAATGTCCAAGAGATAAATGGAATCCCTTTGGAAAGTAGTATCTGTTTTCAACCATTTTGTAAACTCAAAAAAAAAAATATATATATATTGAATGGCTAGATCCGGGGAACCTTCGAGTACAATTGTCCATTTTGTTCTCATTTCCGTAATAAATTTCATCGTTGCTCAAAGCATCATTCTATAGAATCACATTTCTCAAGTATCCTCTTCATTTGCGAAGAAATTCCTCAAGATTCGCTCCAGTGGAAGAGCATTGAATTTACCTATAATTTAAGCACTCTTTTCTTTGTTTTAGACGAAATTTTCCTGTTTCCACTCAAAGCTATTGAACCCATTCTGTGCTGCTATTAACCATAGCTGGAGAAGAGATGGACTAATATATTTCACGATGGTATTAGCCTCATAATTGAATGTAATGAACGCGACTGGCATTCAAACTCGGCTTTTCGATTCCTCAATCAGAGCTGCTACCCATTACTCCACTGTGACTGATTATTTCTTCAAATAAATCAAGTTTTCCGAGTTGTTTAAATAGATAAGCGATATCATAGTCTCCTAATTCGAACCAACGGGATTTACGGTCATATCACTTTGAAACAACGGTTCCGGTACGATCACCATAGTTACGCAACTTCGAGCCTGGTGGATCTAGACTGATGACATACCAGGTGTTCTTAGCTTGCATGTGCGTGTGGTATAATGGATAATGGCCCGAAATTGATAATAGAGGAGCCGAGTTCTAATTCCAATTGTGTTCCTTATATTCACTTCAGCGTTTTCGGAGTTTCAGAAGTTTCAACAATCAAAAATGTAAGTGTGTGTGTGTGTGTGAGAGAGAGAGAGAGAGAGAGAGAGAGAGAGAGTAAGAGAAAAAGAGGTAGATGGACCGAGTGTAGATATGAGTTTCATTGATATAAAATACAACAATGATATAACTATCAACGTCCAGATTCCATAATTCCTGTCCTTTAACATTAAATGTCCTGATACTAAAATACTTACATGCAATTGAAGCTAATTACACAGTATTAAATACGAAATTAGAATTTGACAACCAGAAAAGTCTCTTTTGTACCAAAACTTTCAAAGAATCCGTTTTTTTAAAATGGATGATTTTTCTCCTTGGAGAGTGGTCGAGCTCTGTAGTTCTTTTTCACAATGAATTCGTCAACGGAGTTCAAAAATAATTTCATTTCTTTTGTTTATTAATCCTTTCATGCTTTTGAATAATATAGTTTTCATTTTCTCCTCTATACACGAATTCTTATTTTTCGTCTGGCGTTCTCCATTTTGTTTTTATTATAGCCATTTTAATAATGACAGTTTCCCTTTCATTTCTAGCTCCCTTATACTTTCATAACATGGTTCATTCCAAAATATTTTATATTTAAATGATAGTAGATATTCATATGTGACATTAAATTCAGTCTTGTGCTACATCGGACCGCGTTGGGAGGTTAGTGAAAATTTAAACACACACAAACACACACACACACACACACATTATATATATATATATATATATATATATATATATATATATATATATATATATATATATATATGAAAATATAGAGAAAATAGGAAAGAACTGGTTAGGTAAAAAATCCAAAGTTCTTTAGTATTTTTGTTATCATTTTTAAAAATAGTGCTCGATACAAAAGTAGAGCATAAATATAATTATTTATTTAAAAATATGATTCCAACACGCTACATAAGAGGTCTCATGTTTCAATATATGTGTGTGTGAGTATATATATATATATATATATATATATATATATATATATATATATAAATTTATGAATCATTCATACAAAAAACAAATATAGAGCTTAATGATTTAAATGGTGAGAATACATCGTCGCAAACACATAAATAAGATACACCAACCCCGAACCTGTATATGAATGATAAGATCCCTGTTTATAAATTCCAGTTGCATAAGGTCTTTTTAATTTTTTACACAAGCTTTCGTCTGTTCCTACAGACATCATCAGGTATGGAAGTAGATTTTGTTCTTGTTTTACTTCTCGGTAATAAGAGGATAACGAAAATAGAGATGTAATCCGAAAAAATGCTATGAGAAATGTGTTATTGTTTTGGAACGTGCGGTCGCAACGCTGAGTTTGAATTTAAATATTTAGGTTGTGCGTTTTTGTACAAATATAGCAATAAGAGAATTATTTTTTACTGGTAGATTTTCCGTCAATATGGCATGAACTATATTGTTCAATAATTACAGTAATGTCACACTTATTATCCGAGAGTTGCACGTTGGATCAGTGCAAATATGATTTATAAATTCATCAATCATTCATACAAAAAACGAATAAAGAGGTTAATGATTTAAATGGTGAGAATACATCGTCGCAAACACATAAATAAGATACACCAACCCCAAACCTGTATATGAATGATATGATCCCTGTTTATAAATTCCAGTTGCATAAGGTCTTTTTAATTTTTTACACAAGCTTTCGTCTGTTCCCACAGACATCATCAGGTATGGAAATAGATTGTGTTCTTGTTTTACTTCTCGGTAATAACAGGACAACAAAAATATATACTTGAAATATATATATATATATATATATATATATATATATATATATATATATATATATATTTAAAAGAAAAACAGACAACTTTAAGCTACCATTATAATAATTTATTTCACCAGAGCTCTTTTAAAGGATGCCGGATCATCAGATAGTACTTTTAAAAATGAAATGAAACGAAAAACATATACATACAAAATATATATATATGTACACATTCTTTGAAATTTGTTATATCTTTTACCTAAGTATGCTCAATATCGAAAACAATGTTATAATTATGTAGAATATGGTCATAGAGATCAACACCTTATAGTAACTGACAACTTTACACCATTGAGACCTTCAGATAAATAGCCACTACTCATTTACCAGGCTCTATATAAAACCCACTGAAATATTAAGGAGGAAAGCAGTTCTTTCTTGAGAAGCTAAACAATTATTTTATTTGTAATTATGACCTGAGGATTTACTGTTTTTTTTTATATATAATTATTTATTATAATAGTCTTTAGGCATTACATTTTTTCGGTGTCGGTAGTGTATAATTTATTTTGTCTTTGTTTGAAAGTTTGGTATATGTATTGAAGTTTATTAGTTTTGAAGAAGATAGGGATTGCGAAAGGGAAAATATGAGATAGAATTCGCACAGGAATTTCATTATTACTATAAAGGTTATCTTTATTGGTTCATATTTGAGTTGCAATCCCTTTCTGTTTTTTTTGTTTTTTTTTTCTTATACAGTGAAAGTAATAACTAACGAATATATAAAGGAAGGTTTCGACTATAAAAACAGATGTCAAAAGTGATTACAGGTTCTCGGAGGCACAATCTTTCTTCTATAATTGGACCTTTTGTTAATATTAAAGCGCTGTTATTGCAAGTCGAAAATGAATAAAAAATAACGTTTCAATAATATATATAGTAAGGTAGCAAGGCTGATCAGTTCAACAAGGTTAAAATGGCAGCCGACGTGCAAAATGACCTCATGACATTTGTGAATTGGGACAATATGTGGCTTTTAACATCTCCAAAACTAAACTTCTCTCCATAAATCATCTGAGAGATCCCTCTTTGATTTCCATCTGAATGGTTGATAATAAATCCTAGGGAAACTAACTCGTTGCGTCTTCTCTAGCTAACGTTCTCAGCTGACATGAAATGGAAAATACTATATTCAATCCATTGCTAGATCAGCTGCTAAAAATTTTGGTACAATGTATCGTGCGATACATTTTTCTCTCCAAAATCAATCATACATATCAATTACTACCCTTCGTCCAAGTTTTCAATATGGCTGTCAAAAGTTTAAAAATTGATTCCATCATACGTGAGACCGCCAGAATTAAAAAAAAAACAGTTGCGTAACTACAAACCAAATTAAAAAACGATTATAATATATATATATTATGAAATGGACCAAGTACGACAATTAAGTAAATGCTCTTTTTTTTATTAAACAGTATTAATGACATTTACCGGCCTGAATGCTCGAGAAATTTTCATAGAAATATGCGTCCTCCGAAAGGAATCGAACCTATATCCTATACGGAACCGTCATATAGCCTGACGTGCTTTACCGATTGAGCCACAGAGGAGCGTTTCGGTTAACAATGTCGATATTACTGTCTTTTAAACTACAATTCTCCATGACTTTCTCTCGTACATTCAGTTGTAAACAAATGACGTCACACATTATGAAATGGACAAAGACCGACGATTATTTTAAGACATTTTTTATGTTTATCTATATAAAGAACATATAAACATAAAAATGTCTTAAAATAAGGCCGGTAAATGTCGTTAATACTGTTTATTATAAACAGAGCACTTACTTAAATATTTGTATCTATAAAAAGAATATATAAAAATAAAAAATGTCTTTATATATATAAATATATACATATATATATATATATATATATATATATATATATATATATATGTGTGTGTGTGTGTGTGTGTGTATATATATATGTGTGTGTGTATGTATATATATATATATATATATATATATATATATATATATATTGCATACATTTAATTATATTTGTAGGGTAAGTGTGCTTACTATCGGAGAAAGAGCGTTTATAGATATAAAGGTTTTACACATAGGTAGCATTGTATTTTGATGGTTAGTTTCACATCGCTGCATGAATATGACTGATCATGTAGCATTAATTCAACACTGTCACAGTATATCTATTTATGCATCTCACTGTTTATAGAAAGAGAGGGAGAGTGAGAGAGGGAAAGATATATATATATATATATATATATATATATATTGCGATTGATCGATTAATAGATAACCCTAAAAATACTGTAACAAATCGGAATGAAAATAAATTTTGGCTATTAATCTAACCTGTGAGTGCTTGCGTGCATAGAAATACGATTAAAGCAAGATAGAACGTATGTGTGTCTCAGATTGTACATTTTGTGTTTATTAATTGGTAGATTCCTGCATGGATTTCAATGCATTCTCTTACGTACAAATTCCCTTGAGAAAGTATGAATCCATTGCTTCTCCCTCCGCACCGAGCAGGATAGACTTGTAAATGACAAACTGTGAAATCAAAACCTCCAACTATGTTTTAAATAACCTCGCTAAACCTCACCTGGCCGTGGTGAGGGATTATCATTATACCCCTGAAAACATGGTCATTCTGGGAAGGCTTCCTCTAAAGTGTGAGAAAGCCCTGGAACTGAACCTGGAACTATTCATTTTTTTTATATTTTTACCTGCGTGCACAAGCTAAAATGAATATTATTTTTTCTACTTTACATATCTCGAGTTTAGTATACTGTTTATGCATTTACTTATCTTATTTTGACCTAAGACCTCTCAGTGAAGAGAGGACTTCCTACAAAGATCATGAAATGTGAGACGAGCTTTCAATACGCTAATTTCCACCGAACATCCTTAACTTTGTAAATATAAACAATTTTATTCTTGCTTCTCTTTTCTGGATTTATCGGCCACGATGCCAAGCAACACATAATGAAATTATTTTGTTCAAAATAGAAAAAACATATACAAGTCGTAATGATGAATTCCCGGGTTAAATTGCTAGGAATTTGATATTACTTATGCTCAAGGTTAGCCTTGTGTTGAACTACGCATTGTCCACCAATCCAAGCACACCGTTCTTTATTCAGTCGACACGTGCTCTTTTCCTGCGTCTGGGCGTGATAATGAATACTGGCTATCGTGCGATCTGGCCGGTTTAATTTCCGGGCTCATGTAACTGAGGCAGATAGATTATTACACAATGGTCAAGTGACGGAGATCGATTTATAAGATCTTGACACACATTGAAACAAAGATATTAATCACATTTTAGACTTACAAATAGAAATAAGCAAGAAAGGCAAACACGCAGAAAAACAGACACGTGTTGCCGTACTACGGAGTGAAGCAAATTATATTGTAAATATTCGTGTATAATACACAAAGTTCGTGTATAAAAGACACTCCTAAGTAAAGGCTAAGAAATTCTGAAAAATATGTATATTGTGTATAATACACAGATTCCCAACAGGATGCTTTCCCTATAACTACAGTCTTAATTTGTGCAGGTCTTGTGTTGACCGTTATCCTTTCACATAAACACACTGTATCTCTTTCCTCTTACACTGTAAACCTCTACCTCAAGTAATTCTTAGGCTTTGCTCAAGATTATCATTATTATAACAAGAAGATTTTTAAATTTGTAGCGGTTATGTTTAACCTAAATTTAACGTTTGTATAACTTTAACCGGTTTACCTCGACTAAAAATGAAACTTATATAATTGGATTTAGGTTTTTAAAAACAAGATTTACATAGGACTTAAATCAAAAGTGTGGATGTGTTCACAGAAAGATGTAATAAGCATGCGGGGGTAAATAAGTTCACAACAAGATAAATGATATATAAACTAATACACACTTCCGGACATATTTCTTTGTAGTTTCTGAAACAGAAGAATCCTTGAAACAATTGTGTCAAGATCATTTAAATAACGGTACAGGACGAGCGCATTGGGCAGCAGATAAGATGTCTTTTTAGGAAGAACGACAAAATATATTTGTGAATCGTGAAGACACTGAGAGATGAAAATGTCATGACCTATCTTTGGTACAAGCAGCAGTGAAACTGATTAAAATATGCGTAACGTGCATATGAATAGCCTTTTTTTAAATATAAGTTTGGGTTTGTTTTGTCTTACGGTATATCAACCTCAGCTTGTTATTAAATGCCGATCAGATTTTTATTGCTGGCAATATTTTTTCCTCAAAATGTATTGCTGGAAATAATGAATTGCGTGTAATATTTTTTTCCTTCAAAAAATATTGTTGGTGTGAAAACCTATTTTTTCACTTTCATAGTGTTTTAACCCTAGTTTAGGGGTTAGCTCTTTGACCATCGTTGGGAGCCTAACAGGTGCTATCACTCCGGGCCAGGATGAACCTGGGAACACCGGCAAGTAAGAGATTGTTCCACGCTCCTCAAAAACTCATGTTTATCGTTGTACCCATGATACGGATGTAGTTTATCGTCATATCCAGGATGAAATATAATTTTTGAGTTTTGTTTTAAAGTACTTGTTAAACAATAGGTATAATTACTATCGGTCATACCTTCCCGACACACACGTAACCAGATAATTGTTAATACGTACATCATTTGTATAATATGTACTACTAAATTTTAAGCTTAAAAATCGGTAAAACATATTCGTACTATATACAAATAATTATAGTTATGCTTTTAAAGAATTGTCGATTTTAACAAAAGAAAGACATAAAAATACGATTTCGAAAACAGTCATTTTGGAATATATATATATATATATATATATATATATATATATATATATATATATATATATGTATATATATGCAGAAATGGAACTGTGTTGTGGGGTAATGGATATTAGTTCCTGATGAGAAATTGGAGAGGTGAGTTTGAATTTCAATGGAGTTCGTTACATTCATTTACATGCAAATACTCTTGGGAAAGGTATGTATCCATTTCTTCTGCCCACAGTTCTGGGTTCAATAGCAGGACAGATTGTACTCTCAAGCCTTGGTTGGCAACCAGTCTACCGCAGGAGAAAACAGCAACCTACTGCGGAATAAAAAAAAACAAAAAAATCTACAAACTTCTGTCTAGTCAGTAATGAATCGAAAGAGAAACGACGTATGGCACTTAGCTGAATGACTCTATGCAGAAAACTGTCTGAAAAGTTATACATAAAGGGCACCTCGGAATGGAAGTAATAGTTCATTGGGAATTGAGCTAGCGTATTGGGTTTGTTCCTGTAAAATAATATTAGATGTTCACTTCCAAACAGGAAATCCAAAGGTGTATTGACATTCCAAAAGATGGCTTCCAAATGCTAAGTATTAAAAACGGGAAAATTTCGTTAGAAACAAAGAAAAGATAATGCTGGATAATCACCTCACAGACGAAAAAGAGACTTAAAGCAACAGAAATGTTGTTCTATGGGAGAATGCTGAGAATACCATTGACCGAACATGTGAGCAACGATGAATTTTAAGAGATAATGGAAACAAAACCACCTTTATATGTAGCATCACAAATATACTGTTCGAATGTATACGGCAGATGTTGACGATAAAGTGCTTGGAAAATTGACAAATTGAAAGCAGAGGGAAAACGCACAGCTTACATAGTGAGCTTGTGTAGAATATAGTACATGTTTTAGGCAATATATATATATATATATATATATATATATATATATATATATATATATATATATATATATATATATATATATGGTCACCACCGTCCTGAAAGAACCCCGATTGTAGAATATGAAATGAATAAAAGATGTTCTTAAAAGTTCAGTGATCCGTTCCACGGCTCAATCCTCTTCTCTATAGTTGACCAAATATCAGAGTTCTTTAAAATAATTTCTTGGTAGAGTCAGCAAATTTTCAACAATCTCGCGCACTAGATACTTGACTTCTTTCAGATAAACCCGAGAGTGAATAAATATCAATAATTAAAATAAAAATAAGTGGCGACAGATAAATCTTTACTTGAAAATCAATAATATGAAGATATTTTGACAGATTGGTTTATTTTGAAATACCCAGCTCGACTTAACATAGAATTTCTCTACTTGTGATACTTGGGTTACTTTCAAAAGAAGCTGAACTAACATGTGCTACTAATAAGAAAATTCAATTTGAAAGTTAGTACTCTTATGCTTAAAATATAATCCACCTTGTAGACCAATCTAATAAGACTGCACAAGAGGTAAGATTATAGGAATTCAAAATCCAAAAGTGAAGCACTTTAAAATATTTTCAAAATCCTAAAGATTTTTTTCTTTTCTTTTCACTATAAGTTTTAGCTTTGTTCAATGATAATTTTCCTGGATGACTCAACATCGTAAGGCCACATGCGGTGTGTGTTTTTCTCGACTATATATATATATATATATATATATATATATATATATATATATACACTGGTCAGTAATGCATTGTGGGTAGTCGATTGCATTGTGGGTAGTTTATTCTAACGGTTATTTTGGCGGGAGTGTTTTACAGTTTGTTTAATCAATTTATTAAGATTGATTTATGTGACTTGTTTTTTGCTTATTTTATTTTATCTATTCTTTTCATTTTTTTCGATGTTTAAGTAACGTAGTAAAAAATTGTTCTCGTGTCTACATTTTGAGAGTAGTACTGATCGTTTATTTAGTAGTTTTTTTTGGTCTGGGAAAGTAATTGTAGCTATTTTTCCTCCAAGCAGAGATTACAGTTTTATGTAAGCGTATGATGTATATTTTTCCTACGTTTGTTTTTAAGTTTTTGTTGTACAATGGGTTGATGTCCTCTTGCACTTGATTTTTTGTCCTCTGTGGTGTGTATGTGTGTGTTTCTGGGAATCCACTATCTTTACGGCTGTTTCATTGTCTTTCTTAGCTTCGTTGAATATGATTTCATTGGAAGAATTTTTGGGAAGCCTGTAGATAACTGATTTTTGTATCTGTTTGTATATAGATGGCGGGTGATTGGAAGATGTGGGTATATATAGTTGTTTAACATGTGGTTTTCTGTATGGTTTATATGCGCCTTTTTAGGTTGAAAGTGGCATCTAGAAAATCTACATCGATCAGGTTCATTTTTGTATTTTGTATCTATGTGTGTGTTCGAATCTTACAATCATCCGCTATCTGGAATCAAGCAGATACCAATATCAATTAAGATACTAACATAGATATAGACATAAAAACTAAACCTATATATATATATATATATATATATATATATATATATATATATATATGTGTGTGTGTGTGTGTGTGTGTGTGTGTGTTTGTGTGTGCGCGCGCGCTTCTTTTCGAGGTAAGTAAGCTCATACCCCATGGGAGATTGTGACATTCTAATCTTCATAGATCTATTTGATCTTTTGCCTATTAAGCTCAGAATAATGTAATGTTGCAGTGACATACGATATTTATCACTATATATATATATATATATATATATATATATAGGGTAAATTATATATTCATTTTTATACATCAAGAACTATTCTAGAAAAATGATGGCAATATAGAAAAAATTCGTCTGTTAGGTCTTCATCGGGCTAAATGCTGCTTACATTGATGCGACTACACATGGGCATAAATTTATTTATCCTTTTTTTTCTTTCTCTCTGATACTTCTATGTATTCTTTGAATCTCTCCCAGATTTTAGTGTATTATATTACAAGTATATATAGCAACAGATATTGTTCAGGTCTCTAATAGATTTAAAATATTTTTTTTACATTTAATTCCGTTATATTGATAGCCTTTACTTGGATAAAACATTGTTTCTCCAATTTTGTCTTTCAATTTTACACGTTGCATTACATGATCATCTTTTATAGACTTATATATATATATTTGCTTTTATTCTAGTTAGCAAATCTTAGATGTTTGACCAATTTTAATATTAGTTGTTTGGATTTATTTTCGTCCATTGAATTTTGCTCAGCACATATTTTCATACCAAATCCCATTAGATAACACGGATTGCTTTTTATAATTTTTCAGAAATCATCTAATTTAATATAACTTTTACAAAACGGTTTTAAGTAGTTAATATACAGGGTGGTCAGAAAGACATATCACCCCTAGATTATACAAAATTCTATTTTAGATTATTTGTTATTTTATTGTTCTCGTTATCTTTTGGTAGTTGTGTGTGACAAGACTTTCGGACCTTCGTGTAAAATACATAATTAATAAATCTACCGTAACACATATCATCATCATCATCATCATCATCATCATCATCTTCCTCATCCTCATTCTTCTTCTTCTTCGTCGTCGATGTCACCTTGAGACTTTGGTCGATATGGTTCTCCGCAACTCCGTTCCTTTGTAGCTCTCAGCTTATTCTACATTTTTGTTATCTCTCCTAAACCCTGTTCTGCGATCACATTACATGAAATCATTACGTAGGTCGTTTGCTGTTTTCCTCTGTCTCTCTTGCATTCAATATATCCTGTGTGTGTTCAGTTTTTTCAAAGATTTCTTTCCTAATTATGTGCCCCAGAAATTTCAGCTGTCTCATTCTGATGTTATGTATAAATGTCCATTTTGTTTCCATTTTCTCTAAAACTTCGTCGTTGCTCACATGTTAAGTATTCTCCACATCTTTCTGTAGAACTACATTTCTGCTACCTCAAGTCACTTTTCTTCACCTATGAAGAGATTTTCCAACATTCAGTGCCTTATAATAGGATTGATATTAGATAGTAGTTCAGAACTTATTGCTTCTATTCTAACGAAATTGTCCTGTTTTTTAATACTTTGCTTAGTTTTGGAATGCATTTTCGCCATCCCAATGCGCCTTTGGATTTCGATGTCGGTCTTTTGTTAAAATATTTCGCAGGTATTTAAATTGTTTTTGTGTTGATTTTGGTATCTTTAATTTGTAATTTGCATGTTGGGCAGTTACTATACATTCTGTCTTGATGCAATTAATATTTAACCCTTTATTCTTGCTTTGCTTCAATAACTTCTAGTTTCTCTTCTGTATTTTCTGTTAACACTGTGTCATCTGCATGACTTTTGTTGTTCAGTCTGTGTCCGTCAATAATGGATTTTGTTAGTACTTCTAATTATCATTTTATATGATTATTCTGAGAATTTACTGCCTGAATACGGATAGAAAATGATAATTAGAAGTCTTGCTGCCAGTGTATGTCCTGGGTTATTCTAATATCCTTCCCAAATAAGGCAAACGTACCCAGCTGTTCTAACAGTAACTTGTGACATACTTTATCAAACACTGTTGTTTGATATGATCCATTCGATAGGATTATTAATCCAACATAGAGCAGTAATGCTAAAATGCTGTAGTCTTGGTGCATTTAATTATTAGATTAGCTTAGGATTAAATTTTTCTGTACTTTTTATCCTTGATTTTAACATTTAATGAGGTCTGATAATTTTTTTTTTAATTTTAAGGTCTCCATTTCCAGTTATGTAGAACGCTATCAAATGTGTTTTAATACTACATGTATTCGAGCAGTGATACGTTTATTTTTATATTTAGCTAATAGTTTTACAGCCACATGGTTGGTTAGACTTGTTAGTCTTGCATCATTTTCACTCTTAAGAGAGAATGTTACTTTTATCAAGGAATTCATACGTGATTTCAGTTGCAATTTAGAGCGTAATTATAATAATAAAAATAAGAGGGACAGATCATAGCAGCACATAATCTACCTAATTAGCTTTTGTAAATATTTGGCAGAAAAGCGATTAGGAGAGATACATTAAAGACAAAAAATTACTAAGAGCTACAAAGAACGGAACATTGCTAGTAATAATCATTACTTACTGCAGATAGAAAAATATATAAATCATAGGTAAGCAAGTAATTGGTCGATAATTTGGAGGTTAGTTATGGCATCAATTTTTGATATTACATGGCTCTCTCTTTGGACAATAACCTT
>OZ010573.1:85016766-85026766 GCA_963932145.1 Acanthosepion lycidas | reverse complement strand
ATATTTATATATATATACATATATATATATATATTTATATATATACATATATATATATATATATATCTATATAAACATATATATATATACATATATATATATATATATATAAACATATATATATATATATTTATATATATATACATATATATATATAAACATATACATATATATATACATATATATATATATATCTATATACATATCTATATATAAACATATATATATATGTATATATATATATATATATATATATATATATATATATATATATATATATATATATATGTATATATATGTATGTATGTATGTATATTACAAGTGGAGAAGATGCTACATGATGGTAGAGGGCCTAATGTGCATCTCTCCCCACCTCGTGAACCCCCAACGGGCAAGAAGAATGTTATTGATTGACATGAACAAGATTAGGGACAGAGTGTTGCCACTTGAATTTGGGCTGCGAGTTACCTTTTCCTGGTTTTCTCACAACTGAGACAGCAGCGCAGGTGTGTCCTTCAATCACCAGGCGAATATAAACAAAACCAACTTGAATTGAAAAATGACAGATGTGTTGGGAATAACATACACGCATTCCCCTTTGCCAAAAATTTGCTCATAAATGTCTCTCTATATACAGAATATATATATGGATCTGAGATATCTATCTATCTATCTATCTATCTATCTATCTATCTATCTATCTATCTATCTATCTCAGTCGCATTAATATCTATCTTTGTATCTATATACCTATTTGTTTCAGTTCATTATCTATCTATTTAGCTAGCTAGCTGTTGTGTGTATTTTCACATACGTGAAAAAAATCTGTGTGCAATAATTCTGAGATTTTATTTTATCGAAACTGGATTCTAAATACACAGTTGAAAAGTATATTTTTGAAATAAAAAAAAATGTTGGTACATCTCTATATGCGTATTTTTACGCTAACTTACACTCAAGTCCCTTGTCGAGTGGGTGCGTAATGACCGTTAAATCAAAATAGAAAAAGATTTACCGCTTCATCTCTTGATACTTTGCACTATAATTACAAAACCTCCTTAAGATGTAAGCGAAAGATTTCAGAAATACCTTGGTTAACTGTTTTTTTCGGGGTGGGGTCAAACTTATTGTTTACTTATATACTTGTGTCTATAAAAAAGTTAAACATAAAAATGTCTTTAATAAATAAATTGTCGGACTTTGTCCATTTCTTAATGTATGACGTCATTTGTTTACATTTGATACGCCATGAGCAGTTATGAATGTACGAGAGTCATGGAAGTTTGAAGTTTATAAGCAGTAAATTCGACCTTGCCTACCGAACGCTCCTTTGTGGCCGAGTCGGTTAAGGCACGTCAGCGTAAATGACGGTTCCGTATAAGGACGGATATTTTCTATGAAAATTTCTCGGACATTCAGGCCGGTAGATGTTATTTAAGACTGTTTATTATAAACATAGCATTTACTTAAATACTTGCATCTAGAAAAAGAACGTTAAACATAAAAATGTCTTTAATAAATGTATATATATACTAGACACTAAACAATGCTGAAGTATTGAAGAATCTTTCTTCTGAAAACCTCCGCTCGAACAAAGAATATGGCTTTCGCCAGTTCTACCTCTGATATTTTAACGGCCATCACTGAATATGCATATCAAGCTCTTGATAATAACGGCGAGGCTTGAGCATTGACTCTATATATCTCGAAGGCGTTTGACAGGGTTTGGCATGCTGGTTTTCTACGCGAGCTCTAGGGCTACGTTATTGCAGGACGATTGTTTGATTCAATCCAATCGTTCCTATTAAATCATGAAATGAAAGTCGTTTTGAACGGGATCGCTTCCAGATCCTTTCACACGAACGCAGGTGTCCCCGAAGGCTAAATCATTTTAATAATCTTCATCAATGATCTTCATGATGTCATCAGTTCCCAAGTAGATATTTAAGCAGATGACACTAACATTGTCTCAATAGCAAACCCGTCAAAACTGTAAGTAAATCTGGCTCCTGCTCTTGAAAAAGACATCTAATCAGTGGCTAAATGGAGCAAGAAATGGCTTGTATCTTCAACAAATATATTAACATGTAGGATGGATCGAGAAGCGAACCTTGTGGTCACCTCCATGGATCGCTTTATATATCTGATCTCATTTACAAATATAGACACAAAGCACATATTTTTTTTTTATCTTGCTTTACTTTTCGTTTTATTTCTGAAGACCATTGCTATTTCCTTTGATTCTTTTTTCTATTTTTTCAATAAGCAATCAACTTCCTTTTTTCCTTCTTTCCTTTTTTTGTGTTTTTGTGATGTCGATTCCAAATCTATCTATCTTTCTTTTTCTTTCTTTCTTTCTTTCTTTCTTTCTTTCTTGCCTCCATATTTTTTCCACATTTATTTTCTACTTCATTGCTTGCTTCATGAGGATTTATTCTTACGACTTTGCAACTTATGTTTCTATATAAACCTCTTAAATCTTCAGTTCTTGTCAGATACAAGGGCCACCATTTATACCTAAGTAGCGTTAAACTAAAGAAGTGACATTGTCGAAAGGACTCAAACGGAACGCGTATTTCTTATCCATCGCCCAAAAAGATATATTCCTTTTTATTTTATAAAGATTAAATCTTTGATCCCTGTCGTAAAAGACTGTGCACTTTAGTACAAACGACCGGGTACTTTCTATCATGTAAAATATACATACACATGTCCGTATGTGTATAATAAAATAGTTACTTTATATTAATTTCAGTCTGGGCAATTGTGTTCATTTCTACTTTTTTGAGAAAAACTGAAGACAAATGTAAACGAATGACAATGGAACTGCCTGTGAGAATCGTTTATTCTCGAAAAGGAATATCTTCAAACTAAAATTGATTTTATCGATGGCGTCAATCCACTTTTCCTTTTTACCATAAAATCTAGTACTAGCCGTCAATCTAGTACTGCGCTTAAATTTGTAAAGTTGGGGTACCAAAGAGGAAAGATCATCAGAATAATTACCATGAAAACATTTATAAGAAAAACACAGGGAAACGGGGATATGCCTGAAGACCTCAGCAGATATATCTTCGTAGCTATTCCTAAGAAAACAGCCGCAAACGAATGAGAAATCCACCGAAGAATAAACCTAATGAGCCATGTGACAAAACTCATCACCCGTATTCTAATGAAAAGAGCGCGCAGGAGAATCAGTCCAGATATAGGACAAGAATAGTGCGGGTTCGTTAAAGACACCTGAACAAGGAACGCTATATTCATGCTCATAATGTTATCAGAAACAGCGATACAGATGCAGAGAGACGTGTACTTATGTTTAATATACTATGCAAAAGCCTTCGACAAAGTTCGCCAAAAGTATCTGATGGAACTGCTCAGCAACCTCGATATATTTGGGAAACATATCAGAATAACCAAGAACCTATACTGGCAGCAAACAGCATATATGTATATAGAGAACGAGTTCAGTGAATATACAAAAATAGAAAGAGGCGTAAGGCAAGGATGCGTCTTCTCACCCGACCTGTTCAAGCGAGGCAATCCTGAGAGAATTGGAAACCCTACCGAGATTAAGCATCGGCAGCCACAATCTCAACAACATAGGATACACAGACGACACAGTACTAATTGCAGATACTGAAATGAACTTATGAAATCGGCTACAGAATATAGCGATGGAGTGTGGGAAGAAAGGACTAAGCATAAACTACAAAAAGATGAAGTGCGTGGTCGTCAGTAAGAGGATGAGCCAGAAATGTAATCAGAAGGTCGCGAACGTTTAAAAACTGGGAAGCGTCTTCAAAGAGAACGGTAAGTGCGACACTGAGATCCGTAGGCGTATTGGGATGGCCAAGGACACATTTCAAAAGCTGGGCAGAGTACAGCGAGACAGGAGGATATCTTTGGTAACTAAGAAAAGAATACATAACTGTTAGATGACATCTATTCTTCTTTACGGCAGCGAATGTTGGATGATTTCCTGAAGATGAACAAGAGACTCCAAACGAAAGAGATGTAGTTCTACAGAAGAATGCTAAGGATATCATGGACCAAGCGTGTGAGCAAGGATTAGATCTTACAGAGATTGCTAACAAGAAGGAGGCTTATACTTAATATCATGAAGAGGCAGCTGAAGATTTTTGGGACACAAAATGAGGAAGGATGGCCTGGTGACTGATACTCACGCGTCAAATAGAGGGCAAGAGAGCCATGGGGAAACAGCGCTTGACATACCTGGGGGAATTAGGCAGGTGAATGACAGCCCGTGGTCTGGGGGAGGAAGCAGACGGAAGGAACTCAGTAAGAGCTGCAAGGGATAGAGGTAGGCAGAGAGCCATCATTACCTACGTCCTGAAAGGACATGGCATGCAAAAAGAACGAAAGACGGGATAGCTGCGGCAGAGAGAAAATAGCACGCCTAGACACACACACACACGCGCACACGCATACACACACAAACACATATATAGGCAAGTGTTTTAAGTATATACAATTATAGAGATAGAGAAAGGTATGTGTGTTGTTTAAATATATATATATATATCTATATAAATATATATATATATATATATATATATATATGCATGTGTGTTAATGTATATATATATATATATATATATATATATATATATATATTTAAAGATATTTTTGTAGGTACAAAATTTAATGACAGAAATAAAAGTGTGAAGCTTAATATTACTAGACATGTTAAAAAAGCGCGAAGCAACCGGTTTCACTCACGCTCTTCAGGCTTCCACGGGAGATTAAATTAAACTTAAATCTCCCACATAGTAACATATGTGAGAAAACGACATTATTTTTGCACCAACCTAATATATATATATATATATATATATATATATATATATATATATATATATATATATAAACGACATTGGCAGAATGTTATTCAGCTGAAAAATAATTCAAATAAAGCCAAAATTGGGATGATCCTACGATTCTTAGAACATATTCCATTGCACAATTAACGAAGTGATCCATTCAGGTACCCTTAATTTATTGACAACAAATAAAGAAATATCTTTTGAGAATAATAAGGAAAATAATAACCAGCGTTGGTAATTGGCCGAAAAATAAATTAAATCTCAGATTGTCTTCGTGCGCTGTAAAGTTGCTATGTTTTAACTTCTATGTGTCATGTCAATTCAGAACGTTGGCCATTATGGCTCTCCAAAATATCTTTTGGAGTTCTTTGCTATCTCCCATAATGCCCTGTTCTGTCAACCATTTACACGATAAGTCTATGCACTGTTTTCCTCTGTCCCTCTTGGCTTCGATATACCCTGTGAGGGACAAATTTTCTAAACTAGTCGAACAAGTATACGGGTTGAAATAATGATAGGGTACGGCATCTGGTGCCATCACTTATTTCAATTAGTCTGCGTTTTTGACTGGAAATATATATTTTTTTTACTCATGCTTTTTATATTTAACCTTTTATGTTGGGTTCATAAAAAATTCTAATGTTCAGAAACTAACTTAAAGACATACGTGACGAGAAAGAAAAGTTACGCACCAAGTGGACAGAACTGGTATATGAAAGATAGCTATCTGTTATTGAATGTTCACTTACGAACATATTAACGTTGTCCTTAGAAAGAATCGTGCAAAAGCTTATCAGTTGTGAAAAATTCTGAGTGCTAGGATTTTATTATACATAAGAATGAGTAAATATATGTTACTTTTTATAAAGATTACCGATCTTAGCTGCTTAATATGTATTATTGTCTTAAGCGATTACGATATATTCTTATATTATTTCGTATCCGCCCATACCATGTAGACCTGATGGTATCACTGCATTAGTCTCCCGTTCTGGATCCTGTAAAATATATGCCTCGTTGCCTCTTGCTTTCTTTCTTGTTGGAAATCATCTAATGTTGCTTCAGTCTTTAAGATCTCAGGTGAAGCATATGACCATTCAAACTATCGGCCAGTTAACTTTCTACCTCTTTTTGGGAAAAAAATTAGAGACTATAATCAGTTCTGAATCAGTTAAGCAACTCACATGACCTTCCTTCAGAAGCGTTATACCTTTCTATTCTATAGGTCAACTGCTGACTATTGCTGAAAGAGTTTATCAAGGTTTAGATAAAAATGATGAAGCTCATTCCATTGCTTCGGCCATCCTGGGTTTGGCCTACCCGGTTTTCTTCACAATCTGATAAAGGTTATGTTATTTCCGGCGAAATATTTGAACTGCTTCAGTTTTTTAATCATATTGAGGAATAAAATTAATTCTGAACGGCCGCACTTCTAGTTCTTATTTTATACTAAGGGTGATGGCCCCAGGGCTTTATTCTTGGACCTACATTGTTCTTAATTTTCATCAATGACCTTCCTGATGATATCAGTTCTCAATTTGGTATCTATATTGATGGCAAAAAACATTTACTCATGTCTCAGTAAGTCTGATTAATTCGATAAAGTGAAATTGGCAGTTGAGCTAAAAAATGTTCTATAGTGAGTTGTTAACTGGGGCAAGGAATGATGTGATAATTTAAACGACTTCAAAACGAAACTTCTCTCTATTTATTATCTCAGAAACCACTTTCTTCTTCATATCATAATGGCTGATGCTAACCTCTAGGAGAGTGACTCGTTCCGCCTTCTCGGGCTAAAGTTCTCGACTGCCAAGAAGTTGCAACATTATATTCAATCCGTTACAAGATATGATGCTAAGAATGTTGGTTCTTGGTGTCGTGCTAGAAATTTTTCTTTCCAGAAACTATCTTACATATTTATAACTTTACAATTCGTCCATGCTTTGAATATTGCTGCAACACAAGGTCTGGTGTTTCTGCTATATATTCCTGATAAAATCCAAAGAATAATCAGCAATATTATTGGTCATGACCTGACTTCTCTGTTTCAGTCCCTTTCCCACTCATATATATGGAGATCGACGTGTTTTAGTGGACTCAACAGTTTTCAATCTGCTAGTCTGAACGTCTTCAAGAAGCGGGAGCAAGATCTAAAATATCAGCCAATCTAACAGTGATCTCATCCCACAATCCTTACTCTTGCTCCATATGCGGCCTCTTTTGTAAATTACTAGCGGGTCTTAAGTGGCATCAAACGAAATTTCATAACTGAATCAATTGGTTAAATTTGTCAGATCCTTATACGTCGAAACCAACGGGGAATGTCCATTATCTCTCTATCTATCTATCTATCTATCTATCTATCTATATATATATATATATATATATATATATATATATATATATATATATATATACATACACATATACATAGATACACACATACACACACACACACACACACATATATATATATATATATATATATATATATATATATATATATGAAAATAAGTGGATACAACGTCTAAAAACACAATATCCAGTCGGGCTAAACCATAAATTTAACAATATAGATAGTACTAGTATATAACTCAACAAATCAAAACCTACCCACACTTCTCACCCAGACAAGACAGACATGCTTACGGAGGTGTGGATGTCTCACACTTATACACACACCCACACAAATATACACACATACACACATCATACTCACTCACTCCCGAATGAGCCAAATGATAACACACACCCACAGCAATACACACGCTTACACACATCATACTCACTCACTCCCGAATGAGCCAAATAACACACACACAAACACTAAACAGAGACACATCCACTCTCCAGGACCAATAAAACTGTCAACCTGACCAAGGGAATTCAGGGAAGCATAGATCCATCCAGCTCTTATCTCAAATAACAATTTTAAAGGGAATGACCAACACAAGGAATGTTAAAAGATTCATGATAGAAATATAAAAAAATAAAAAAAAAAACAAATGAAAACTACAGACAAAAGTTCATTTTGTCCATCAAGACATTCATTTCTGTAGTTTACTGCTACCAGCAAGCAGAAATATTTCTTGTCCCGATGATGGCCATTTTGGCTGAAACTAGTCGAGGAATCTAAATGAAATAATAATAAAAATCGAAAGTATATTAATCTACAACCCAGTATGTCTGAAGATTTTAATTTTTTAATATTTTTTTTATTGTTCAATATATATATATATATATATATATATATATATGGACACCAAAATTCATGCTACCAAGCTACCCTGTCTTCAAATTTTAGGTCTCCTAAGGCAGATAGGATAAAAGATTTTAGCTTACTCCCCTAACTTTATATACGAACACCGGAATTTAGCAGTTGGGAATGAAAGTGGAAAAAAAAAAAATTAAAAAAATATTTTTATCCAGGTCATATATAACTTATATATACAAAAAATATATACCAAAAATATTAACCAAGGTATCTCTATCTGCACTTAGATAACACCAACGATATTTTATTTACATTTTGCTCTACAAAACAAATTTTCCGGAATTTTGTGTTGAGCGCATTTTTGGTTGCATATTCTTAAACGCGGCTGTTTACACCCTCTTTTTACAATATATTATTTTATATTGTATTCTAAATTGTTATATATATATATATATATATATATATATATATATATATATATATATATATATATGTGTGTGTGTGTGTGTGTGTGTGTGTTTGTATAAATATATATATATATACATACATATATATATATATATATATATATATATATAGATAGATAGATAGATAGATAGATAGATAGATAGATAGTGTTTTTTGCGGTGTGTTGTTTTGCTGATAATGTGGGTCGCATTGTGATCACCGGTTTGTTTGCTTGCATATAAATATATGCACAATATTCACACAGGAACATACCTATAATGCATATATACATTCACATATGCATACATATTAGAGCTGTTTGGGTTCTTTACATTCTGAAATCAGCCTAATCTAAGTAGATCCCTGCATTTTTCTCCATCAGCTTATATTTCGTAATGTGATTTGTTCTTTAAGCGATGATCGGCATGGCCCCGCTCTTAGATTCAACGTTGAAGACTGCGAGATAAGCGCACAGTCAGTGCATTTTCTTCTAAGTGAATCCTGCTATCTCCTGATCAAAACCTTGGTCAAATGCGTTTAGATTGTTGTTATGCAGAATATTACTGCCGCGTACATATAATCTTTTTTGAGGTTTCTGGATGTTTGCGATATACTGACAATACATCGACATGGCACACCGCTACAAGAAGATGTTGATAGACTAAACAGGATAGAACACTCAACCAATTTGGCTTACGAAACAATAAAATTACCCCTTCTATTATAGTGGGTCATCCAATTTGTATTGGTTATAAATAGAAATAAAAACTGACCCTCTAAATTTTTTAAAATATCAAATGTAACAAAGACAACAAGAGAAATAAACAAGTAGAAGAAATTATAAATTTGTTCAACAATAAATATTTTTTATAAACACAAAAAATACATAATATATAGTGCAAAAGTTGATAAACACAATAGAGTTCTTGGGTGTGTGTTACTGAAAGAATTCGGGTTACTGTACTGTATGTGTGAAAATGAGAAGGTGTAGTTAGCTATAATTGTTTTTATATGAAAATTAAACAGTTGTTTTTGTTTTTGTATTAAATAGAAAAAAGTATTGTTCTTGACACACTGATTGTTATGGAGTTATCGCTCATTAACCAGGGATTCTTCTTGTGGAATAGAATATTTTGTGGGAGTGAGAGTTAAGCCTGGAAATGGTTGACAAGGTTTGTTGTAGTATTGAAGATAAAGTTCGGTTCCTTTGCTGTGTTGATTTCCAATGAAGTCAAGTGAATTGGTTCAATATTTTAAATGCCCACTGACCAAGTCACGTCGAAGTTTCGTTTTTATTAGTTCTCTTGGTCACGTGGGGAGGCTCGTGAACATGTTTACATTTTATGGCGTCAACTAGAGGTCAAAATTTGGTTCGGTACCTTCGGACGTAGTTGACGACACCTAATTAATATTTTACAACCAATCAAAATACATCAGTTGTTATATTTGGTTGAGAGCCTCTATGTGTTTAACTTGCACAAAATTTAAGAGT
>OZ010573.1:84996766-85014266 GCA_963932145.1 Acanthosepion lycidas | reverse complement strand
AAATCGTATTTTAAAATATATCGCATGGAATTCGTGAATTTATTACAGTAATCATACATTTTGTTTTCACTCAAATTCTAATGTAAAAAACAATGGTGGGGAAGCATTGTCAGTTCAGTACCACAATCTACAACACATCATAAGTGATTTCTGTGTTTTCGGTACGCTATTCTGGTAGCTTGAATGAATTTTCCTAGCTAACCATACACTCGTTTCACTGTTCTCCAATGCGATCTTTAAACGGCTTGTTGAGATATATCTCTCACATGCTCGCAGCTAACCATAAACCACAAGATTAAAGGTTGACGTTTTATACCTGAAGTATAAGACAGCCTATTATATTTGTAGAAATTTTTAAGGTGAAAAGGTCGCTTATACGCCGACGTATACAGTACACATAAACGTGCGCACGCACGCACGCACGCATGCCCCCCATATATATATATATATATATATATATATATATATATATATATATATATATATATACATACACAGAAACCTGGTATAACAGTGAAATTATACAAATTGTGTGCAGTAAAAATTGAAAAATTGCTAGATTAAGCTTTGAACCGTTGTATTTTAGAAACGATTAAACATATCTTACTGGAGTTCTTCTGGGTTTTTATGACACTATTGCACTCTACTTTGAACAATAAGAATATATTTATCTCTAAGTTGAAATGATGATCCCTCTTGCTGTTGTGATCTACTGATCCATGATTCCTACTCTTCCTTCTTTTTTAAGCTTTGTCTTGATGGACTTTGAAGATGGAGCCCAGAGTATGAATATTGATATCATTACTGAAGGCATGAATAATCTCTTTCCTCTCACCATTACTCAGTTGAGAAAACATGGCGAATCTGACCCAAAACGATTTAAACCTATTCTCTTTCTAGATGAATAGCTCGAAGGGTAAACCACATTATCAGGAAATAAGATTGATTTACCATAGTAAATTTAAAATCTAATGGAGAATATTTCCAATATTTTTAAGATTACTGAGTATTCTAAAATTATATAAAAAGCGTTCAACCGTCATTTACTTAAATTATGTTTTAACAGATAAGGTCTCCGTGGAACAATAATAAAAGTGGCAACTCCTGGTAAATCACCCGACAAGTAATTTATGAGATGTTGACAAGCTATTAATCGCACTATTGTTTGTTTTAAAATCCATTTCTCTGTTATTTTCAACTTTGTTGGGATATTATTATTGTCACGCATAAGTAATAATAATAAGGAAAATTATAAATAACTTTAAAAAAAATATATATTTAAACCTTGTTTAAAATAAATTAAATAAAAATAATAAAATTACTCTCAAAAACTGTTCCTGTCGAAAATACGCCAAAGGATATGAGATTCAATCTCTTTGCCGAAGAACCGTCAGGAAGACCAGATGTGTATAACTTTCCCTCCGTGATAGGACTTGTAATATTAAGGAGGAAATTGCTCCTTTTATAACATATACATTAATACAATTGGAAGGAAAATAACATTTCAATATAAACAAATACATAAATAAAACTGTATGAAATTAACATGATTTACCATGCTTTTTTCGGTACTGTGTGCGTTTATTTTTCCTTTTTAATCTTCGTAATTCCAAGCCTAAATACTACAAAGTAATGTAAATCATGTGTTTCAAACAAGGATAATTATACTTTAAATCATCTATTATTCCTCAAATAATGTCTCAGGAAACTATATTTTATTGTTGAATGATTTTTTTTAATGATGGTAGTTAATGATGCCTAAAAAAATGAAACAATCAAGTATTTTACCCCCCACACACACCCCACCATAAGAAAAATATTAATCGAATCCAATCAATAGAATTTCTGTTTGAAATATAACACAGAGTATTTTGCTTACTGGAAAGCGTAAATTTAATCCTTTAGATTTAAATTAAAGCTAAAATGAAAGCTTCAAGAAACAGTTTCATTTAAGAAAATTGATTTAAACCTTACGAATATCGAATTATTGGGGGTGCGTAACATTGCATATATATATATATATATATATATATATATATATATATATATATATATAGACGTGTAGAGGTTTGGTGATGCCCTGAGCTAAAACTCAAGTACTGGAGCGGGGCTATGGGGGCTACGGAGAAATGAGAGAAAGACATTTTAAATATGTAAAAACAGTTGAAACGTAAAATGAAGACTTTTTCAAATTAAATATAAAATGAATTTTTATTTCGCACTTTGATTGGATGCTCACCCGATATTGATATGCTGAGTCTTATGCACGCTAGTGTATGTGTGTGTGTGTGTGTGTGTATGTGTGTCTATATATATATATATATATATATATATATATATATATATATATATATATATATATATATATATATATATAGTCATCCACATTCAAGCTTGTTTCACTGTATCACAGCTCATCAGTCTGAGATCCTATCCCTAAGATCTAAGATACTATCGGCGTACAGCATAGAAAGGGGAATTTTCACGTATTATATACGAATGTATACAAACGACAGCAGCCAGAGTGTTCCATTCATTAATGAAGAGCAGAGCGTTAATAGCAGCGGTGGCTTTTTTTTTTAATTACCCTTTAGTGCTCAAATGAATAACGGAAGAGTAGCATATATATATATATATATATATATATATATATATATATATATATATATATATATATATTGAATTATATACTCAACTCTATTTTATTTATCGAATAATAATTAAAATAGAATTAATTAATTAATTAATTAAAATTAATTATATAATTTACATTTTAAATTGATAGGGCAATTAAAGAAAAACAAACAAACATAAAAACTTCCAAATAATGAGATACGTTTTCAACACAAAGCAGTTCGCTTGTAAGCAGATATACATTTTAAGATCAGTTTTTCTTGTAAAGCAAACTTTTTGGCTAATATTTATTGATTTTCTTATGTATTTATACCTTTTTATTCCTATTACGTAATATTTCACAATTTATCAATTTTTCTCTTTTTCACTTAGAGTCCGACTTTTTCTTTCTTGTTATATACATTGCCTCATTTTTTTTTCCTCAACTTTTCTTTTTACAATTAAATAAATAAAATTAAAGTATTTCAGAAGTAATTAAAAGGGTAAAATTAACAAGCCTGAAAAATATCGCGTAAATGTCCAATGAAATCGCTTCACACTCCCCAAATTCACCAATATGCATTCATTACACATTTCTCTGATCCATGTACGAACGCGAATAAACACATACAGAGAGATGGATAGAGGGACACAGACCGACGCCCACACGCACACACAGTCAGACAGAGAGAGAGAGAGAGACCGCCAAACACATTCATACATACATACATACATACATACACACTCACACAATCATGCACGTAGATGTATTTACTAAAGGAATATTTTTGAGAGAGAGAGAGAGAGAGAGCGAGAGAAAAGTTATAGCAATCTAATCTCATATTTCGTATATCTTGTCTACTAGTAAAAACAATGCACGATATGTATGTATATGCATATATATTCGTGTGTGTGTGCGTGTGTGTGTATGAGAAAAATGCATATGTGTGTGTGTGTGTGTCATGTTTAGAATTTACTATATTCATAAGGGGTCTTAATATCAGATACAAAAAAGTATATATATATATATATATATATATATATATATATATATATATATATATATATATATATATATATATATATAATAAAAAGGCTTAAACACTAATATTCCATGGTCATAATTTATTCCATTGGAATCGTAAATATGATCCAATTCATCAGACCTACAAATTCAAAAAGAAAACAGAAAAAAACCTACTAGAGTTCTACCTGGATTTTATCCTCTCGGAAATTTTTTATTCTAAAATATACATGTGTATATATGCACCTGTGGATTTTGCATATATATGTATATTTACCACTAATATTATCTATATATATATATATATATATATATATATATATATATATATATATATACACATACACACACACATACACATACACACATATATATATATATATATATACACTCACTCACATATATATATATGCACACACACAAACACACACACACACACACACACACATATATATATATATATATATATATATATATATTATATATATATATATATATATATATATATATACCGATAGATAGATCAATATAAATATTTATAAAATGCAAATGTGTGTGTGTGTGTTTCTCTTATTTCTTCTCTATTTCATTCTCTTTTTCTCACGCCATTTTCTCTCTCACGCAATCACTTACGTCCCCGATGTCTTTTTTCTGGCCGACTTAAGGAAGACAAGACGGAAATTCTTCTGTAATTTGTCTGCCATTTGTTGCTAAACTTTCGACTTTTTAACCGAAATCTACTTTAACAGGTCAAGATCAATGCTGATGCCCACGTTACTCTCGCAGCATTGCCAACAAAATGGCGGAAGTTATGGCGGCAAATATTGGCAATTCAGGGATAATTTTCTTTTTCAACACATACGATGTTAGCACTACTTTATGAGAACAGGTTGGAAAACACGAATGATCGCTTTTCTTTTTCTCCTCTACATTTCTATTTTATCTTTCTTCCTTATCATTCATATCCTGTTTAAATCAAACATTATTTATCTCTCATTTTTTTTTCTTTTCGTTTCTATATCTTATCTGTTCTATACCTCTTCTTTTTATACCTCGATTTTTCCATTTGTCCTAATTTCTCATATTGTGTTATTTTCTTTTTACTCGTTATTATTCAAATTCACGCCGTCCCATTAACTTTCATTATGTTTTCTCCCTTTTCTTTTCAAAACATACTGTTTTCACAGTATAACTTTTAATGTCTTGTAACATTTTCTTTCTTTTTTCTTTACCTCTCTCTCTCTCTCTCTCCATCTTCCCACCTCTCTCTCTCTTTATCTATCTATCTTGATATATTGCATGAAAGGAGTTGATATTTTGAAATCTAACCGTATTTATTTATCCCGCTAACATGGTTAGTTGATTTTGTTTAGCGGCATATCAAAATCTACGGTTTATTTAATGCCGAAATCTAAATATTTTGAACACAACGTTATGGATTCAACTAAATATATTTTGAACATAATTGTATGCCTTCAACTAAAGATAAAATGTAGTGTAGATTACTGTACTATAAATATGTATTGTTGGTAGTTTCTTTTTTTTCATATAAAATATATTACTGGTATTTTTACTATAATAATATATTTTAACACATTCATAGTATTTTGTTTTCGCTTGTGTGGTCACTTTTTGCCTATTTTTGTTTGAGACGTTTACTATGGGACCCTAACAGGTGCTACCAGCGTAGGTCATGATAGACCTGGGAACAACAGCAATTAATAGGTGATTCCATGCTCTTCAAAACCTCCAATCTATCGATCATAGACCTTACTGCCGGATGTAGTTTATAGTCATACCCAGGACTATCGCTAACATGAGTTTCAAAAGGTTTGTCGCGTCAATTCACGAATCCCGGCACTACATATATAAAGGTCATTGCCGCACTGGTGAGTCCTGGGCAAGATAGCCTGATGTAGCCCCTCTCTATTGGGACAGGTATTGAATGCAGCGTATTCCCTGTCATAGAGCAGTTGCAACCTCAAGGTAAGAGAACCCAGTTTGCCGTATAATTTACACCAGAGATGGAAAATGAAGGATCGTTTTTAAGGAGGTTCAAATAAGAATCTGCTCTAGGTGAGAAAAACGATCGGCAATGAATGACTCGGGGTTTACGCATACCTATTTAGTATAGAAGATAAAGAAAAGTGTCATAGGATAGGTTGTCCTAGGTGTAGTTATGTCTAACCTCAAGAGGCTAGCAAACCAAAATATTAAACCAAGAAGTTGTGCAATATCCTTAAATAGCCTCGTCAGATTTAGACTTATATTAGTTATGCATGGTGTTAGAAATGTTTAAACTATTAGCTATATAGAACGATTTTATCAGACCATAGACTAAAATACAGGGTGTCCCACAAAAAAAAGGACATTTCTTATAATTTATTTAATTTTGGGAGTTTTTGTTACAGTTATTTGAGACGAAAGCAAAGATAAGAAACGTAACAGATTAAATCAGGACAAAAACACAAATGTAAGATGTAGTGTTCAAACTGGCAAAATTTCTTGTCATTTTTTCAGTCTATAAGTTGTATGTTCTTTCTTAAAGAGAACAGTCATCTCACGCTGATAATTTGACATCTGCGGCATCTTGTAAATGTTTTAAAAATTATGTTCCCTATTTTTGTGGGACACCCTATAGCTTCAAGTGAACTATTCATCTGAGTCTTAAAGAAGAATCCTTAATCATATAACAGACACTACAGAATCGTAAATAAAACGCTGCATCATATAACAAAAACTCCATATCTTGAAAACTTCCAACAGCAGCAACAGCTAAAATATGTCTAACAGGGAAAATAATATAAAGAATTTTCTCTGCCCGCTGCTTTAAACAAATAGTTAGGAAGGAAACTCATTAACACTATAAGGTATAATAACAGATCATGAACAAGAGAAGCCAATTTTCCAGAAAAACTGTTTGAATATAACTATTATTTTTTTTTTTAAAGTTTTGACAAATGGAAACGTTCATGAAAGTTGGTGTATTTAGAAATATGTCCGATAAGAAATTTCACCATTGAAGGCGTCATTAAAGATTATTATATATTTCAACCAGCTGTAACGCTAAATTTTTGGACAATGAATGTCAGATATTTGCTGCATGGAAACGATTAACCTCACCTTTGCCATTATGTTTTACCAAAATGCAAAAGAAATACTTACTGGAAGATTTATTTGCTAAATGATAGCAAAATATACATACATACACATCTACGGTTTTTCCGGGAGGCGTAGAAGCAGTCAATTTCTTGAAACTTTGGATGAATTCGTCGTCTCACCTTGAATGCTGAAGGCCACAAAATATACTAGCGTTGATCTAAAAAGTCAAATTCACGTGGAACATGATTAACCAATAAAAATCAAACAACACAAAGTAAAACTACCAGAATGTCTTTCTTCTTTCTCTCCATATCCCACCCTCCGATGAAGCTTTAAACAAAAGTGAAAATGTTAGCCTGCTAAACGTTTCTTATTTGTTCATTATCTTATCATTTTGTCGAATTCTGATCCATATTTGATCTTTATTTGATTGCAATATATATATATATATATATATATATATATATATATATATATATATATATATATATGTATATATATATTTGTTTCCTTCTTGCATGCACATTTCATTGAATACGACAGACAAGGTGCTTTGATTTAGTTTTTCATACAATTTCTCATGCAATCTAATCATTTCTTTTTCTTTTCAGATGATGAATTATATAAAAAAACTGTCCGAATGTTCTTTTTATCCGAGCGCTTTCGGCTATACATTTAGCCATTTTCAAGGATTACACATTTTAACTGTTTAATAAGAAATAGTTTGTTGCATCTATGTTTTATAAAATGTTTTCATTTTTCAAAACACGGTCAAGTTATTGTGTCCATGTTTAAAGTTACTATAATTTAGTGTTGTTTTTTCGTTTTTATTAATAAGGCTTTCATTATTTTTAGTCTTTTTTTCGCATGTAGATGATGCTATTATATTTGTGTTGTCAACAAGTAGGTTACGAATAGTGTCCGGTAGTTTTACATTAATATTTAAATGAGATCTAAATGAGCTATGATCAGAAAGGTGTAGAGTCAGTCTGCGTGTCAAACATGTTGTAGTGTGGTCCATATAATTATTTACGAATTTTGATTGATCAGGAATACAATTCATTATTTGTAAATAATATTTGCCTTATTTTATTTTGTTCTAAGAGGTGAATTATTATTTTTAACTATTAGATTAGAGGTCTTAATTTTTTTGTAATGAATAATTAATCTATCTTTTTTGCTATTGTCAATTGGTGTTATGCATTTTTTATAATGTTCTTAATTCTACTTTCGTCTTGTTTATAATTTTTGTTCATTTGATTTCTATAAAAAATATTAATATTTTTGTTTATGTTTCTATTGTCGTCGTTGATATTACTTAGTTAACAGTTAAAATATTTAATCCTTGAAAATGGCTAAATGTATAGCCGAAAGCGCTCGGATAAAAACAACATTTGGACATTTTTTAGGCAATTTATCATCTGAACAGAAAATAATTATTAGACGCATGAGAAATAGTATAATAACTAAATGTAAGCATCTTGTCTATCGTATTGAATGAAATGTGCATATATATATATATATATATATATATATATATATATATATATATATATATATATATATATATATATATATAATGCTTCTGTGTGTGCGCACGCGCCCGAGAGCGAGAAAGTGTGGGGTGAAAGCCACTTCTTTCTGCAGTGATGTAAATTTCCTAAAATTTGCAATCTCAATTGCTACGTCGGAGCACATGTGGAGCTATTGTTTCTGAAGAAGCCTAAGATTTATGAAAGACGATTCTATAGGCGCTATTGCAACACCTCATTTGATGAAAAAGACGAACCTTATGAATCTGTGTATAAATTCTATTTCAAATAATCTTGATTGATGAAATGGCTGTCTTGTTCGTCTGCCTTTAGCTTAATTAAAAACTTGTGGCGATTTCGGAAGTGGAAGGTTTGCATTGGAGGACGAATTTTAACAGCAAAATAGATTTTAAAATGCCATTCTGATTAGAAAGCAATTTTAATATGAAGAAACATAACGGCTTAGATAATATAAACCGAAATATTTTAAATTTTCATACAAACGATACCCTATAATATTGATAGGCAATGTATTTGATAAAAATGCTAATTTAATTCAGACATGAGGTTCCTGTAGAATCTTTTGAAGGAGAAAAGAGTTAACCAACCAGGATCTTAAGCTTGTTTTCATTAGACAATTCTAAAGACCTGATGATAAAGATAAGCATATTTGCTACCTGGTAACATGTCCTCGGGCCGCACCTTTCAACTGCAATAAAATAATTAGAATCATGGTTACGTCATCATGTCTGCAGTAACAGCCAAGTGAAGAGGGAAATTGTTGTATAATCCATCATTCGACTTTGGGTTAGATGCAGGTAAAAATGATCCTGTCAAATTTGTCTTCGTGAAGATGACAAATAAATGTTAATTTTTTACCGCCATATCATCCGAATTACTGCTTGCAGGGTCGGGAGAGAAAAGGTGTTTATAATAACAAGGATTTGAAAAAAGTCAAAAGAACAAGTTGACAATACGCACCTGATATCAGTGACTCAACATCCGGATTACACAATGCCTCAGGATAAAAATATCAACATTTACTTTTATGAAAAATCATTAGTAAAAACAAAGCATAAACGATTCATGGTTTACAAAGATAAAATGTAATAACACGTTTTGGTTAAAAAAAAAAAACAAAAAAAAAAAAAAACAATGTAATATACACTGGTTGATTTGCATGCTCTAAAAGTACAATGACACCTTTTAAATTTGTTGGTCGATTTCTTTATACCCAGATGTAGATTAAAGATATAAATAGATGTAGAACAATTGATCAGCTTCATTTATTTCGCTACTGAGAATATGCTTTTTTTTCTTTTCTTTTTTTAGTGATACCGACGTAGTCATTCAGAAGGTGTGAGATATAGACACAAAATACTAATGTCATAAGAAAAAGTAAAAGTTGATTTTGCAGGAATGCCAACTGGTCGTTGTTTATAAATGTTCCGTGTACAACATCAGCCTCGCCCGCACAGGTTGACCATATGTTTTGCGATATGAACTTAGCTGATCACATGATTGGCGAAGTGGGTCACGTAAGTAGTACATGTAAGGTTTACTCTCAATCCCATAATATCATTGAAAATATCGAACTTTGAACAGATATTCACTCATATATATATATATATATATATATATATATATATATATATATATATATATATATGGCCTGACGATTGCATATAGCATGAAACAGACTGTCGCCTCTAAGTGTTGACTTCTATGTTCACTTTTATATTTATATTTACACACGCTCTATCTCTGATATTGAGCACTTTATTCCATAAATATAGCACACCTTAAGACTATATTTCTTTATATATATATATATATATATATATATATATATATATATATATATATATATATATATATATGACAGAGTAGGGGAGAGAAAGAGGGATGTGTTGGTGGGTAGAAGAAATGCGTCAAGTAACTACTGCGTACAAAAGAATATAATTTAAAAAAAAATAAACCGTTAGGATTTGCATAACCAGATTCCAAATAAAAAGGAATATATTATTAATAAAAGAAAATACGCATTTTAAATGCCTTCCCTTAGTGACAGATATTGTCTTTAATATGCAACAGTCTCATACAATCATACAATAGAGCCGGGCGGACTCTTGTTATTTTTGAACTCCCTGAATCATTCTGAATTCCATTATAGAAATGTATTTAAATTTAATTTTATAATCGATAGATTAAAGGTTTTTTTGTTTTTTTTTTTTTACTCGTCAATATGTTTTAAAAGTTTTATTATAATGTTTATAAGCACTCTTGGTTTATTTCGCTGTAATTTATTCATTTTAATCGTATAAACTATTTTTTTTTATGGCCGAACTTTTCTTATTACCTCTGTAAATAGTAATTATTAGCTCGTGAAATGAAACTTGATGGGAAGTGGGTAAAAACGGAAAACATAATTACCTTCTAAGTATCTGATGAAAAGGTGTCCACTCAAAAATGAAAAAAAAGGAAAAATTCCCCATAAACAACTTAAATAGAGTTCACACCATTGCGATTGGCTATTGGTCAACCTCCAATCAAATACGTGATAACGGGGTATATTTATAGAAGTCAGTGTCTACAAGCATTTTTTAGAGGGCGTATCAGAGTCCGATCAGCTCTGATGGGGTCGACTTGGTGAGGTCAGTATGATGTTTGAAAGACCCGAAACTGCCCAATGATCCAAATCAGAACATCACTAAAGAGCGTATATTCAAAGTTAATGTTAATTGCATCTTTCTAATTTTTTAAAAAATAGGGTTTTATGTCTAGAAAGTCAACAAACCCCCGCCCAAATAATTTACATGTTGCTTTTAACCCATTTATTCTTCTTCTGTGGGGCTGTTTAAGTGCCAAAAAAAATAAAAAATAAAAATAACACCCAAAATGTATAGGAATAGAGATCTAGATCATGATTTTCTGCTAAATACAAACAAATGTATCTATAAAATGGATAGTGCCCGTATATGGTGGTAAAAGGAAATAATGATTAATTTAATGTATTAAAGGAAACAAGTCTGTATAAAATTCCTTCCTTAGATAATTTTCTTACAATTTGTAGATTAAATTGTTTTAGTATATTAGAACTTACACTACAAAGAAGAAACAAATTTAACTGACGCATTTTTGTAAGAATTATTCGACGTCGTTTAGGGTCGGAGACAAAAACAATTGGGTAGAATAGAGGAAAATATTGTCGATTGAATTTTATGTTGTAAGCCACCCAGATCCACTTGATGTCGATGGATCTTGAAGAAAAAGTGTCAGGTTAAACATGCCTGTCACATTCATTTAAATTCGATTCTGATGATTTTCGTAAGAAAATAACACAGAAAATCTGGAATTGATCATCTAAAAATAAATGATTGGCAGATTAGCATCTTTTGCCCGCAAAAATAACGATAACAATTTTTTTTTGTTTTTTTTTTAAATCATTTCAATAGGCAATAAGGTCAATAAGACACAAGATGTTACTGGGTGTTATGAATATGAGAAGAGAAGAACTACCATTAAGGAGAGAGAACAACAAAAGAACAAGAATTAAGAAACTACAAGATAACAATTGACATTGCATGTAAATGTTTGAAGATAAAATTTAACTTGGAAGCAAGAAGGTGGAAGAAAGACTCACTGGTGAGAAATGCGATAGAAGAAACTGTTAGCATTGAACGTATTAACCATTTCAGTTGGAAAATGATGAGATCTTGCCGCCAATCTAGTACTGCGCTTAAATTGATAAGATCTAGATGCTAAAGCGGAATGCTCTTCAGAAAGTTTCCATTGACACTGTTATTATTTCAACTATCTTCACTCCCCGGCAATATTTATTATATTAGGTTGGTGCAAAAATAATGTCGTTTTCTCACATAGTAGCATATGTGAGAAAACGACATTATTTTTGCACCAACCTTACATTAAAAGCGGTGATTAGTATCGTAATAAAACCGAAAAAATACGATGCAAGTGAATTTGTACATGTTTTTTGTTCATGACAATTCATAACAAAAATGTTAACAATATTTATTTATTTCTTACATTGTTTATTTACAAGAATAATTTTAAATTTGCAACATTCTAATAAGTAATGCAATGCAGTATTTATCCTTATTAATTACCATTTTATAAAGTTCGAATTAATTGGCAATTAGCCGATAATTTGATAGTCCTTCAAATAAACAATATAATAAATATGTAAATCAACACTCTAATATATAAATAATGTTTATTTTATGTTGCCAATTCTCACGAACAAATAAAATATATAAATTCAAATTCATCTGTTTAGGTTTAATTACAATTGTAATCATCGATTTTTAAAATAATATACATTGCCGTGAAGTGAATGTAGAGGAAATAAATGGAAGGGACAATGGATAAACCGTCCTTTTGACATTTCGTTTTTTTTTTTCGGGTACGAACCTCCAAGTTTGACAAATGATTAAACATTTGCGAATTTTGATTAATGATACAATCATGACTTGTCAAATCATTAGAATTAGGACTGTATTACGCCCGTTCTGAAATACCGAAACTGCTCTTTCTCAGAATAGTTATATGGCATATCTTTTGGGAAATGCTTAAAAAAAAAACTGATAAATGCTCGCTTTCGAGCATCCTGTGGATTGCTTTTGTACGTCTTTTGAATTTTGTCTTTACGGTGAGTGCTATATATGAGCACAAGTAAAAAAAAACATTCCGCACTTTCACCATAACAAATCTTCAGATTTGTCACAGTGCTTCTGCTCATGTATGACCGAAGTTTGAACTTGATTACGCCAGTTTTGTTGCTGCTCCTACAGTGTAAACATAGCCGCTCCGCTAGTCGTGTGGAATGATCTGATTTATCTGATTGGAAAGTCCGTCAGAGGCTGAAATTCATCGAGGCTTTTACCACAATACGGCAACAGTGAAGCGTGTATGAGTTGACCGAGAAGTTTAAAAATGGACGGACAGCATGATGCACGAAGAAGGAGCAAAATACCAGTCAACCTCAACCACTAACAAGAAGATTCAACCATCCCGAGAGATGTTAATGGCGAACCGGCAAGTTATCATCGACGAAGTAGCATGTTCTCTGTAGATTCGGATCACTTCTCTTTGCTCCTCCCTGTTGATACCATATTAAGATATATATGTTTTTACATATATACCTTTTTTCTTTTTTTTTTTAATCACCCCCCCAAAGCAAGGCGAGAATGCCACTAGCACACAGGTAGTGAAACTGAAAGAGAAAACTGGGAATAATGTAGATTGAAGAAAGGACAAAAGGGGAAGGGGATTCAAGAAGACAGAAGACGGCGATTGACGCTGCCTTTAAAGTTTTGAAGTTTGTAGTTATCAGGGAAGCAAGTAAACGGAAGGGAGTTCCACAGGCGGGAAGTGTCAGGAAGGAAAGTAGAAGTGGCGGTTACATTTAGCTATTTCAACAATAAAGGGGTGAGACCTAGATGCCAATCTAGTATCACGTTTAAATACATGTAGTCGGAGCAGCAGGGATAAAAGCAAGTCAGAGCAGTTGTCATCGGTATGGACTAGTGCAGGTACACACGAATATATTCAAATTCATGATATTTTAAGATAATTTTTCAAGTGTATATGGGTTTAATTTCATGTTTGAAACAACAATATCCTATAGTCATACACGCACCCTCGAATCTACATTATATTTCTTGAAGTTGGTTCCTGAAAATATACTTATTGAAACAACTGTTACCTAAAATTTATTTAAAAAGTATACATCCCTCGAAGAATAGGTTCAACAATCTGGGTTCTGTTTAAATTCCTTAAGATTTGGTCGACCATCTCGTATGTACATATGTTGGTGCACAAAAATCAATTTTAAGCGGCAGACTCCACACATACTGAACCTAAATATTTATTAAAATATAAAAAATAGTGTGTAGACAGATCTTGTAATAAAAAACAATATTCTTCTTCTATGTGACGTATCCATTCAGGATGTGAAAACAGTGAGTCTCCACGACTTCCTATCCTTGTTAACTATTATAATCTTTGTCTTTTTATATCCCTCCCACAGCCATTTCTACCATACATAGGCTTGCAAGTATGTTAATCCGTCTCACTTGGTTTCAACATGTCCTGTGATTATTACATTTTAGTCGTTATCTACCGTAAAAATTACTTCCGGATTTTAAGTATAAGTGTCATTTTTTACCGATATTTTCCTTAAAATATCCTCATTGCCTACATGCGCCATATGCAAATATTCTCAACATTCACCTGCAGACACATATTTTTGTTGCCTGTAGTATAGTTTTCCTTTGTGATGAAATTGTCCAGCATTCTTTGCTATATGGGAGGTTTTATATTACATAGTTGCGTAGTTTTTTTTTGTTTCTAATATCATTTCCCTGTTTCGTAATGGCTTCAGTGTATCCTGTGAGTATCAAATTCTCCAAGCTTTCTTTCCTTATTATATGTCCAAGAAATTCCTTTATTTATTTACAACTGTAGTTTTTGTTTCCATTTTTATTAAAGCTTTGTTGTTGCACACACGCTGCCTTCTTAGAATTCTTCCTTAGATATATGTTGGCTTAAGTCATCTATGAAGAAATTATCCAGCCCTCACTGCTATATAGGAGGATTGATATTACATAATAGCTCAGCACTCTTATCTTTGTTTCTAACGGAAATTCTTGTTTCTTATTCTTCCTCTTGCTGACATCCATAGATTTTGTCTTTTTGTCTGTCTTGCGCATCATATGTGATGCATAGGACATTTGATTTCTACGTCCGTGCAGTGAACATGGGCCTAGATTTTAAAAGAGTGATAAAGCTAAAGATGCTTAGGAAAAAAATTCAGTATTGAGCAGGACGTCTGAGGAAAGGCCTAATCTAATATTTTTTGCATCATGTATGATCACAGAACGCTTGACTGATAATGTAAAGTCTCAAATCAAAGACATCTATTTTCTATTTTACTGAAATTATTATAACATTTGCATCACATGAGATTCACAGGGCGTAGTGTAAATAACTTATGAGTTATATGTTCTGTTCATCCCGTGATACACAGGTTCTTATTATGTGAAACACTATATATCAGATGATTCAATTTGCCAAATATGTTGAGTTGCCTTGCAATAGTTATAAATCTGAAAAAAAAATATCATGAACGTTTCGATACTATTCACGAAAATGTCCTGGGTTAAAATTGATATCTGTCTAAATCTCTGAGAGGAGCTATTATAATTACTTATATTATTTACATTATTCGGAATGTTATCCTCATATTCATTGCCATATTTACAACGTTTCGGCCGTTGTACACTCCGGCCTTCTTCGATGGACGAAACTAAGGGTTCGATTGGGATTTCCAATTACCTGAAGAAGGCCGGAGAGTACGGCGGATGAACGGTTGTGAATATGGCTATGATAACAGTTCGAATAATGTATATAATGGTTAAAATTGATGCTAAGTTCTTTTTTCCCACTTTTCGTTACTATATTTTCTAAGAGAAGCTGAAGGTTTCTTTTTGTGTCTGCCATTCATCAAGGTGTTATCTGAATAATATTGTGTCTAACGAAAGTAAATACTAGAAGAATGTTTAGTCTTCTGAGGATCGCCTTGTTGCTAAGTTTAAATATATCTAATGTCTTATAAACTTTCTTATAACAAGTTCAATTTATTTTCTATCAGCATTCCGGAGGTTTACTTTCAGTAGGATTATTCTAAGATATTTCACAAATAAATAATTTTTGCATAGCGGTATCAATATATCCTTATTAAATGCTTTTGTATAGTAGATTAAACATGTCTGCATTTATATTACTCTTTCTGACGCCATAAAATCGGGTTTAAAAAATAATGTTACTGTTGCTATTGAAAGTTGATTAATGTTTATTAGAAAAAGAACATCTCAATTAGAAATATGTTAAAAGGATAGGTGCATAAAAATGTTGCTTTTTTCTGTAGTTTAATATTAATTCTTAAATATCATATGAAATATAAATTGTAGAAAATATACAAGTAAATATCTATCCACATTTACTTCTCTTTGATTTTATTGGCTTTATAATCTGCACGCTGAACATGTACTAAAACTCATATATCCTTTTTGATCGGAATGATTAATAAGTCTGTTCCGATTGATACACTGGCATTTAGGACGAAAGAAGAAATGCATGCTGGTATTATCTGGACTTCGTTTCATTTTTAATTTTTTTATTTGGCAATATTCACGAAGTTCATTTCCTATTCGCAAAGCACACCATTAAATGGGATTTTTCTTCTTCGCAAACGCCATGTTTTATTCACATGTTTATTTGAATACTCCTTTTTATCATTTACATCATTTTTAATTATTATTTTTTGTAAAGAGATCAAAGTAAAAGATAGTTCATTGTTTTGCCTGAGGAAGAAGAGACTAAACAAATTAAAGAAGAAATATTATACATATATGTAGAGGTAAATATGAATAAAAACAAATATTTGTATATAAACAAATTCATGGAGACGCAGAGTATATATATATATATATATATATATATATATATATATATATATATATATATATGCGTGTATATATATATATATATATATATATATATATATAGAGAGAGAGAGAGAGAGAGAGAATGAAGACGTATAAACGTATAAATACCAAGTGTGCTTCTTCATGTCTGTGTGTATATATATATATATATATATGTGTGTCTGCTTGTTTCTATAGACATATGTATATTTGAGATGCAAATGCAGTAAGATATAAAAATCTACCGTGCTTCACACGTACATATATATATATATATATATATATATATATATATATATATATATATATATATATATATTGAGAGAGATAGATAGATAGATAGATAGATAGATAGATAGATAGATAGATAGATAGATAGATATATACATACATACATACATACATACATGGTATATGAAAAATACGTTCACAGACTTTGCGGGCCGGGTACCTCACAGCCTGCAAAACAAGGACAAAAGTTCATATAAACATATATCTGCAAATACTTCATTTTTGATTATTACGTTTAAAATTTACAGGAGATGCTGTTTAATGTACAATCCAAGATACGATCCAAATATTTTTACAAAAATAGGCGACATATAAAATTTGGGGACAAGTTATAATGTCCATATAAACATATGTTATATGTCCATATAAACATATGTCCAAAAGACCATTGTTGCACCCCGTTCAAAATGTTTTTAGATTGCTTCTACACA